>JBBGZY010000622.1:890000-1435000 GCA_037952925.1 Lithobates clamitans | reverse complement strand
ATTGTATACCATATAGAACACAAAACCTATATAAAGCAGTTTCATTGGTTTTTAAATGCTAAAATAAAGTGAACCCAAAAGCTTGCGTCTGGCTTGGCTTTAGATAGTTTAAACACTATAGAAGACCATCAGAGTGCTCTTCCTGCCATTTAAACTCTGCAGTCCAAAACACATTTCTTTTATCTCCATTTAAGCCAGCTGATATTGTGAGGTAACTTGCTAATAGAGTAAGGCTAGGCACCTGTTGCTGTAATGTTAAAAAATAGGACCATTTCTCTTCCCTTCACTCATCAGACACCCCAGCACGTTATTTTTTTTAGGTTTTCTTTAAGCTTTTTCAGGTGATATACTACCACTTTAAGTATTTTTTTGTGTTGTAAATCTAAAAAAATAGAACTAACCATAAAGTTTATTTTTAAAATAAAATCCTAATTACATGAAATATTTATACTTTTATTTATTTTTTTCTTTCAAAGGTAGATACCCTTAAAGCCACAACTATTCCTTTGCTGAAAAAGTTTGGCATAGATGGTGAACATTTTGAACTGAAGGTAAGGTTACACCTTGTATGATGAGCACATAATCCAAAATAAAGGCATAGGGTGGTGGTAGTCTCTATGTTAACCCCTTGGTGACCACCAAACGTAGAAAAATGTCCTGTAAGCAAGTGGTTATAACAAGATCACGGCTGCTTGTGCAGCCCTCAATAGCATCTGATCAAACCAAGATCGGTTTGATCAGATGCTTTACAAGCCAGTAACCGAAAGTAGCAAAATCCTTGACGCTTCCAGTTCCATTCGCCACAGAGGGGAGGGTACAAATGTACCTGCCTTTCCCCTGTGGTCAACTGCCCTTAGGACATATCGTATAGATATGTGCTAAGGGCATGAAGTATTAGAGTGGTTGTAAACTTACAGTGTCTTGAAATATTATTCATACTCCTTGACATTTTCCACATTTTTTCATGTTACAACCAAAAACATTAAATGTATTTCATTTTTTTTTTTTTTTTCACAAATATGTAAAGTGTGGCGTGCATTTGTATTCAGCCCTCTTTACCCTGATACCCATAACTAAAATCTAGTGGAACCAATTGTCTTCTGAAGTCACCTAATTAGTAAATAGAGTCCACCTGTGTGTAATTTAATCTCAGTATAGATACAGCTGTTCTGTGAAGCCCTCAGAGGTTTGTTAGAGAACCTTTAGTGAACAAACCACATCTTGCAGGCCAAGGAACACACCAGACAGGTCAGGGATAAAGTTGTGGAGAAGTTTAAAGCAGGGTTAGGTTATAAAACAATATCCTAAGCTTTGAACATCTCATGGAGCACTGTTCAATCTATAATCCGAAATTGAAAAGAGTATGGCACAACTGAAAACCTACCAGGTCATGGCCGTCCACCTACACTGACAAGCCAGGCAAGGAGAGCATTCATCAGAGAAGCGGCCAAGAGGCCCATGGTATCTGGAGGAGCTGCAGAGATCCACAGCTCAGGTGGGAGAATCTGTCCACAGGACAAATATGCACTCCACAAATCTGGCCTTTATGAAAGCGTAGGGCAAGAAGAAATTGATTGTTAAAAGAAAGCCATAAGAAGTCCCGTTTGCAGTATGCGGCAAACCTGTGGAAGAAGGTGCTCTGGTCAGATGAGACCAAAATTAAACTTTTTTGCCTTAAAGCAAAATGCTGTGCGTGGTGGAAAACAAACACTGCTCATGACCCTGAACACACCACCCCCACCGTGAAACATGGTGGTGGCAGTATCATGTTGTGGGGATGCATTTCTTCAGCAGGGACAGTGAAGCTGGTCAGAGTTGATGGGAGGATGGATGGAGCCAAATACAGGGCAATCTTGGAAGAAAGCCTGTTAGTCTGCAAAAGACTTGAGACTGGGGCCGAGGTTCGCCTTCCAGCAGGACAACGACCCTAAACATACAGCCAGAGCTACAATAGAATGGTTTAGATCAAAGCATATGCTTATTTTAGAATGGCCCAGTCAAAGTCCAGACCTAAATCTAATTGAGAATCTGTGGCAAGACTTGAAAATTGCTGTTCAGATGCTCTCCATCCAATCTGACAGCTTGAGCTATTTTGCAAAGAATGGGCAAAATGTCACTCTCTAGATGTGCAAAGCTAGAGACATCCCCAAAAAGACTTGCATTTGTAATTGCCGTGAAAGGTGGTTCTACAAAGTATTGACTCAGGGAGGCTGAATACAAATGTACACCACACTTTTCACATATTTATTTGTAACGGATGTTGAAAACCATTTATCATTTTCCTTCCACTTCACAATTATGTGCCACTTTGTGTTGGTCTATCACATAAAATACATTTGTTTTTGGTTGTAACCTGACAAAAATGTGGAAATTGCAAGGGGTATCAATACTTTTTTCAAGGCACTGTACATATACTCAGCGAAGTGACTAGCCTCAGGTAATAGAGATTAAACAAATCCTACATGAGTTATACCTGTTTATCTGAAACCCTGTTCTCTACATCAGTTCGAAGTCCAGAATTTACACAGCTTGTCTGAGCTTTCAGAAAGCAGAGGGTGGAGATCTAAAGTCACACAGTGAACAGCTCAGAAAAGAGAGCGCTGATAGCTGATTGGAGAGAAGGGACACATCCCCCTTCACACAGCACAAAGCATGCAGTGCTAAGAATGTAAATCACAGGCTGTATCTCCTGGAGTTGGAAAAACCTGTTAGAAGTGATTCATGCAGGTAGCAGAGAAACTAGCCAGACAGAATTTACACTTTGGATTGAGACAAGTACACACTAAAGGTGGATGTGCTTTATGTCAAAGGTCTACATCCAGTTTAAGATGCCTTGGCAATGGTATTTTGGCAACTGGTATATTTAGCAGCTTACCTGACCTAGCTTCTGCCTTATATGGAAAAGTATGCTAGTGTCTTGTATTCTACATTTAATTAAAGCGCAAATCTGGGATGACTAACATCGATTGATATAGTACTTTTTTCAAACCACAAATCCAATGCATTTTACTTTTTGTATTAAGTATGTTCAGAGAACAGAAGAAAATTATTTTTTCCTGCAGTTTGGGCTTTAAAGATTGCTATTATGCTTATATGGCTGCATTAGTCCTTCTTTTTTAGGCTTTTTTCTATTTTCTTCTGGTGATCCAGTCACTAAGTGTTCTTTTTCAAAAGAACAAGATGTCTTGAAAAAGCTTATAAAATGTTAGCTCGAATTTGGCTTTGATTTGTTAGTGTATTTAAATTTGTTAGTACGTCTAACACTGTTGTACTGACAGTCTGAAAATGTGTCTAAATATGTGCCCCTTGTGCTCATCCATCCATAGTTGAGGCACTCTAATACAGTTTTTTTACTGGCTTGATCACCAGGGTGAAAAAAGAAAACCAATGCAGCCACCACATGATTGGTAAGCTGCAATATATGAAATTTTTGGTTTTGGGTTTAATACCGCTTTGAGTTACACAGTAAATCCTTGACCTTCAGGTTATACTGCTGTCTGCTAGTGGGTGGAGGAGGAGGATGTGGACATCATCTTCTCTTCTGACTTTTTTTCTTAAATCAAGACTCTTCTCTACACCTCTGCTAGAGCTTTCCTCCTTTAATCGTAGCTATCCAGTGCAGCTGGCTTCAGCTGTGCTTTTAGAGTGCTAGCCTCTGTTTCTGCTGGACCTTGGACTTTGCAAGGATAGCCTGAACTGACCTTCAAGCACTGGGTTCTGTGTAGGATGATTTCCAGACTCCGTTCTTATGGTGCAAATGTCTGCATCCTAGAATCCTGTTGCCGTCTCCTCCTAGTCTATTCCTTGATCAGAAAAAGTCCATCTTTGTCAGTGGGAGATGCCCCAATCAATAGAATACAAAGTTGTCTTCCTCTTTATCGGTTAAACTTTTCCTTAGTTTCTTCACAGCAAGACTCCTGACCCCCTCTTGTTTTGCTCCCAGAACTGCAGGCAGTCCCCAGTTCTGTTTTTTCTTAGGCCTTTTAGTGTTTGCTGTGTTGCCCCACCTCTCAGTTGGACAGCTTTTTGGACATCCTAAAAGACTTTCTAAATCTCTCAATAGAAGAAAAAGAAACGTAGGATTTTTGTACTAGTGAAATCCTTTTCTTAAAGACCATTAAGAGCATAAGTCCTACCCCTCTGTTTTATGCTGCATATGAATCAAAAAATCTCTGCGCTTAGGTATATCCTCTTCAGTGTAGCTGCTAGCATCAGCTTACGATACAAAGCCCCAAAAAGATACTATTTTATCTCAGTAAATTGTCAAACAGCACCCCCCCCCCCCTAACAAAGTCATCTGATGAAACACATTTGGGTGGAGCCCTCGGGAGTGACGTTGTCATGCACTGCAAACAATTGGACGAGCTGGAATTAAAGGAGATGTAAACCTTTGTGTTTTGCATTAAGGTGAAAAAACACCTGTCAGTCACCGCCCTAGCGCGCCCCCCCCCCCCCCGTCGCAGCCGTTGGCTCCCGCTAATGTCAATCAAATTCAATTGACGCAAGCGCCGGGGGCGGGTTTAAGGCCTGCATTCGACCTCTAATGGTCGCCGAATGCTGGACTCAGGAGCGCGCCCACAAGGTAACCCCCTTGGGGAAGCGCTTCTCCCAGGGGGTTATCAGATGTGGGGAGGAGCCACAAGAGCTGCCGAGGGACCCCAGAAGAGCAGGTTCGGGGCCACTCTGTGCAAAACGAGCTGAACAGTGGAGGTAAGTATGATATGTTTGTTATTAAAAACAAAAAAAAAAAGATGGTCATCTGGTAAACAGCTGATTTCTCTTTTACCCATTGGTGTATTGGAACCCATTTGTACATTGTGTGATTGCTGGAGGATTTAGATTCCACTGGATTCTTTTTTTCTTGGACATTTTTCTCAGGATTTCTGGGACTTTGTTTTATGCATTACTATTTTTGTGAGGCTGTTTAGTATTTTCTATGTTTAATTGCGGTTTGAGGATATAATAGCACACATTGGTTATATGTTCTTGTTTTATGCTCCATGGAGACATGCTGATAGTTAAAGGGTTATGGCCCAAACTTTGTTTGCCGGTGTCCAAACCTCCTGTAGGTGGCAATAGAACTCATAGATTAAAGACTTCCTGTATCCCTTTAATGGATTGTAAGAAAGGGATTTTATGGTGAGTAAAAAATTCCTTTTTTTTTTTTGTCTTCTAGATTGTGAAGAGAGGAATGCCTCCTGGAGGAGGAGGGGAGGTAATCTTTTCCTGTCCAATAAGAAAGGTTCTGAGACCAGTTCTTTTAACAGATCCTGGCAAAATAAAGCGTATCCGAGGAGTAGCGTATCCTTTTTACTTCAGCAACTTCACAACTTCTCTGCATTCCTATACTATTTTGAAAGACAGAGTCTTCAGTATGGCTCCACAGTATTTACATCAGATACTGCGTGTCTTTTAGACCACATCGACATCTAGTTTGGAGAGACTTGCAACAGCGGTATGTTGCAGTCCTGGGGAGTTAAAGGCTAAGTTCACCTTTTCTGTCAGAATTTCACTTTTCACAATTAATAGAAGCCTATGTTTTGTTTTGTTTTTCTGCCCAAGTCATGCCAATGTGCTTATTTCTCACTTGTCCATGGATGCTTTGAATCTTCACCTCTCCGTTCAGAATGTTAAAAAAAATGCGTTCTTGATTTCAATGGGCTGCCCTACATGCGGAAAACACAGCAAAGTAGTTTATGGGGCAATTTTGGCACGTTGGGGTTTGCACATTTTTTACTGCACATTTGTTGTGCATTTTTGCACTCAACAAAATGCTTGCATTTGCGTAGTGAGGTGCCGTTAACCATTAATGGCACTCAAAGTGCTACTAGTTCCTTTTAGGTGTATAAAGGCGGCCATACCCAATGCAATTCAATTGTATAATCGTTGTACAATCTCCTTTTTAGCTTTACCAAAACTATATAATAGGAGGACAATTCGGGCAAGCCCTTGAATTATTACATAGTTACTGGTAGATCCAAAGGGGATTGTACAATCAGATCGTGTAGTGTATGGCAAGCTTTACAGACTTCTAGGGACACTTCTCCTGTTTTCAGTACTACAGCTCTGCTCCACATGGGTTATGTAATCGTTCAGCTCCCGCACACTCTGCCAGATGAATTATCTATACAAGGTGAAGATGACATACAAAATGATTGGTTATTGGAGTGGGCGGCACAGTGGTGTAGTGGATAGCACTTTCGCCTAGCAGTAATAAGGGTTGCTGGTTCGAATCCCAACCACGACACTACCTGCCTCGAGTTTGTATGTTCTCCCTGTGCCTGCGTGGGTTTCCTCCGGGTACTCCAGTTTCCTTCCACACTCCAAAGACATGCTGGTAGGTTAATTGGATCCTGTCTAAATTGTCCCTAGTATGTACAAATGTGAGTTAGGGACCTTAGATTGTAAGCTCCTTGAGGGTAGGGACTGATGTGAATGTACAATGTATATGTAAAGCGCGGCATAAATTGACTGCGATATATAAGTAACTGAAATAAAATAAAATATATAGAGAGAGACCAGTGCTCATTGACATTGCCTTCATTGGAAAAGCATGAAACTTAGTTCACAAACAGTTTACACGTCCCAAATACCAGGGCGAAAAGGAAAGAATTAATGGAGATGTTTTCAATAGACACTGAAGGATGAGCTAACGTCTGCTCTAGAAGATAGAGATTCTTTTCTGCAGCAGCGGTACATCTATGGTTTATTGGTACATAGGGAAGCTGTAATTTAGAGAAGAGAAAAAAATGCATTGGGGCTTTGAATGCAAACCTTTCCTTGACATAGTTCTTGGCTGAACACTAGAGTCTAACACCGCTTACTGATCTGACCAGCCCCCCCGTTTTTTTTCCCCTAACATTTTTCTTTTCATTTCTAGTTCCCTATGAGTATATGGGTTTCATGCAATACATTGATGCACACACAATGTGAGGGGGCACTATTGATGTAACTATGGTTTTCAGTTTACACTATCTTCGAGTTAGACATGCATGGTCCTCTCTCGCTTTTGCTTCTGTGCCGCCTCCTTTTTTTTTTTTTTTTTTCTTCTGTCCGTTTCCACACGCTGTGCAGTCTTCTCAGTGTTCTGCTGCTTAGAGTTGCACAAAAAAAGCCTAGATGTACTATCCCCTTTGTAGATGAGAATTACAATACATTTGGTAGTCCTGCAATGCTAATACCTAATACGCATAGCCTTGCTAGGTGTACTAGTCTGCTTGCATGAATTAGCCTGTGTTGCTAATATGCATGTGCATTGCCTCAAACACAAATTACACATTATGTTATATATCTATTTTTGATTCCACAAATTAACAGTAAACATCTTTATTATGCTCATATTGCAATAACGGATTTGATGATATATAGCTGTAAATACTTTACCATTTGAGAGGGAAAGTTGGGTCAGGGGCACTTGGGAGATCCTCTTTGCTGTTAGTGGATGATTTCTTCTGTGTTTGCACAATTTGCGGCTTATGATATGCCTTAGGAAGGGTCCTGAAATGTGATGATCAAAAGTAGAGTACTTTGAAACAAGCTTGTCGATGTGCTGAAGACCTCTTTCATCCATGTTGTACACCATAGCCAGTTAGGAGTCCTTGCAGCACAGTTTTAATCATATGGTGGATTCCAGTGTGGTGTGAGAGAGGAATATACCACTTGTAAAGTATACAGACTGGCCCAATCTAAAATGTGTTTTGCTTCCGATAAGTCCTTACTATACAGGTTCACTAAGTGAAATGGCAGTATATCTAAGATCAAAACATGTATATTATAGCTTACCAGCATTTAGATGTGATGGCTACATTTAGCATTCTTTTTTCAGGGCAAGTACAATAAAAAGTTGGTCCTACCAGAAAGCCAATGTCCTTTTTAACTCCTTTGCAAAGAATGAATTATGCAGTAGTTATCTGCCTTCCTGGTTCTCTATGGGCTACAGGACTCCTCCCCATATGTTAGAGAGGATGTTCTGTAGTCCTAAAAGGCATCCTGTCTTAAAGTGACAGTGCGGATCCTCCATAGATATAGTTTGGTGAATGAGTATTTGAGTGTTGCCACATTAATGATACTGGCAGGAGGACCAGGTGAGGATAAAAAGTAAAAGGGGAGGGGGGTAAATTTGGGCAGACACTATGTCTGACTGACTGGTAACCAGCAAAATAATTTAATTTATTTTTGTTCTTGAGTTAATGTATAGAGAATCAAACTTTTTATAAAGATGTGTTTTATAATTTTTAAAGATTTTGGGTTAAATACTGTTCATTGCATAGTCTACTAATATGCGAGCGCTGAATAAAGCTTTCTTTCCTACAACCAATAACTGCTATAATTTAAACTCCCTCTTGGGTGGGGATGGACATCTCAGATTTATTCTCATGCTTAAAGTAATAATGACGCATTAAAGCATTGTCCTAGTTATGTGAGCAGCTGTGTGTTTTGGAGACCTTAGTTGTGTGTGGTGATGAGATTCTTTTTTGAATTGTTTTTTTTTTCATCATTTTTTTTTTGTGCTGTTGCTGGCGCCTTAACCCTTGACCAACAGATATTCAGTTCGAGTCTCTCCACAAATTGGCAACCGAATTGTGGAATCGGCTAGAAGTATTCTAAATAAATTTCTTCCAGATATTTATATACACACAGATCATCTCAAAGGGACTCATTCTGGGAAGTAAGAATTAAAGAATATATTCTTGTTGTTAACATCAGGGTCAAAAGATACTTTTCATTAGAAACCATGTTTTTTGTTATGAGAAACACATTCACACTGCAGTATATGGCATAACTGGGGATTTTACACAATAAATCCCAAAATGGTGAGAGATTTTCAATATGCTTCTTGTATTATGTGGTGGTTGTGGTTTTTTATTTAAAAAAATGCTGTATGCTGTATCATTTCTAAGCTGTAAGCTTAGTAAATATCTAAAGATACCTGTCAAAGTTGTCTTTCATTTCCAGGTCTCCTGGCTTTGGTTTATCACTAGTGGCAGAAACAACTGAAGGATACTTCCTAAGTGCTGAACTTGCGTCAAACCCTCAGGGGCAGGGTTCTGTTGTGCTACCTGAAGATCTGGGGAAGAACTGCGCTAAGCTTCTCTTGGAAGAAGTATACAGAGTAAGTAGATTTGGTTGTCTCCTAGGATTCCATGTTCTTTTCACGCCGAAAACTTTTGAGATTTGGCCTGCCATGTTTTAAAGGATAAGTTCACCTTTTATTTTTCTTCTAAATTCCAGCTGTCATATGTACCAAGATAGCATTCATGTGCTTTTTTTTTTTTTTTTTTTTTTTTTTTGCAAAAATATCAAAGCTTTCCATAAAATTTAGACACTTACGTTTGGAAACATGGACTGAGGACAGTAAGGTATCTATTGCTTTGGTCTTACTTCCCTACAGACTTTAGGTCATGACACAGGAAGTAGTTGATCAGCTGACCTCATTAGCACACACCCTGCATCATCCACCCTCCCATTCCCAGCTGCACGTTTTTTTTAAATGAAATGCAATCAGTGATCACCCTTCTCAAAAAATACACAATAGACAGATTGCATAGTGTATGGCCATGTTTATACAAGTACATAGGAGGGAGTGAACAGAAACACTCAGCTGTTAAGCCCCGTTCACACCTCTGCATAGCGGCAACTTGCGTTCCCATGTGCTTTTTTGTTTAGCGATTGGGGGGGGGGGGCGGGGTGGACGGGCGCGTTTTAGATCATTTTCACTCATCACACAGGGCAGCCCATCCACCTGAATGGGCTGCCCTACACACAGCAATCGCCCCAAATAAGCTTTTGGAGCGGAGCTTGGTGTGTTTTTTTTTTTTTTTTTTTTTTTTTTTTTTTTTTTTTTTACTGCAATTAGTGCAGCGCATTTCTGAAATGCAAGGAAAGGCACAGATGTGAATGGAGCCTCATTGTTCTTGTGTTATTGCACCAATTTCAGTGGGAGTAGTTTTTAGGTTTATAAACATGGCCATATGCTATACAACCTGATTGTACAATCTCCTTTTAGATCTGCCATCAATTATGTAGTGCAAGGGCCTGCCTGATTGGATATAGAGTGATTGGCTAGATAGGCGTTTCCTCCAATTATATAAATTTGGTAAATCTAAAGAAGATTGTACAATCAGATTGTATGGTGTATGGCCACCTTTTTTCACCTAAAATTACTAGTTGCGCTTTCAGTGCCATTAACGGCACACCAAACACAGAAGCAAACCCATATGTTGCCATGTGAAAAAACGAGTGGCAAATGCTGCAAAAAACACAGTAAAAAAAAAACAAAACACAACCCACAAAATGCCAAAATGTCCCATAAGCCACATATAGCACAACCCATTTAAATCAGCAGGCTACCATATGCGTGTCAAAGGAAAAAAACGAGCCACAAAATTTGCACTCCCACTATGCTAGATGTGAATGGGGCCTGAAAGTGAAATTGGCGTGTTAACACAAGAACAATGGGGCTCCAGAAGATCTCATCCTGTCTGCATTGTGGGTCGCATTACACGGTTTATTGGATTGCACTCATCACTTTTTTATGAATTTTTGCTTGCGTTTTTTTGGACATTTTTTCACACACATTGGTGTGTCACATCATCATATATTTTGTCTATGCACATCGTTTTTATTCCAGTTTCTAGCACATTGTTCATATATTGCACAGCTCTAGATTGCTTATTTATTCCTCATTGCACCTCATTGCACCTTAGTATTTTGCACTATTACACATTATTGTAATATTATTTATGATATGCTTTATTATTGCACTCGGCTGTATTGTTTTCTACACTAGGTACTTCACTCAGGTTAGTGAGCGCCACATATTTTTGTTTTATAATGGGGCTCTATTCATATCTGTGCGCTTCCTTGCATTTCAGAAATGTGCGGCACCAAAAATCGCAGTCAAAAAACGCACCAAGCTCAGCTCTAAAAAAAAAAATAAAAAAAATCTGAAGCTTCTTTGGGGCGATTGCTGTGTGTAGGGCTGCCCTATTTCTGATGAGTGAAAATGCTCCAAAATGTGGGAATGAGAGTTCCCGCTATGCAGAGTTGTGAACAGGGCTTGACAGCTGAGTGTTTCTGTCCACTCCCTCCTATGTACTTGTATAAAGATGGCCATACACTGTGCAATTTGATTGTATATTGTGCATTTAGTGAGAAGAGTGATCACTGATTGCATTTCATTTAAAAAACGTGCAGCTGGGAGTGGGAGGGTGGATGATGCAGGGTGTGTGCTAAATGAGGTCAGCTGGTCAACTCCTTCCTGTGTCATGACCTACAGTCTGTAAGTAAGACCAAAGCAGTAGATCCGTTTGGAAACATGGAGGACAGTAAGGTACGTGTCCGTAAATTTTATGGAAAGCGTTGATATTTTTTCAAAAAGTACATGAATGCTATATTGGTACATAGGGGAGCTGGAATTTAGAAAAAAAAAAAAAACTGAACTTGGCTTTTAAATCAGAGATGCTCAATCTGTTGTCCACAGAGCCCTCTGATGTGGCCCGTGATCTCAAACCAGGGAAGCCCATGCTCTGGAATGGCAGGTTGGCAAGCCCAGATTGCAATCAACGAGTTGACGACTCGCCATCTCAGAGCATCAGAATGCCTGCAGCTGGTGCTGGCCTTGGAAGGAGCAGGAACCATATAAGCAGAAGCTTCCTCTGTAGCTCCTGTCCCAGGAGGAGTAACACCAAGTGCACTTCGCCTAGGACCCATATAGCAGCCTGGAGAGCAATGCCAGCAAAAGCTGAAGGAGGAAAGGGTCGGTGTAATTAAGGTCACATACGCTGCATTTTTGCAATGGGCATATTCACACTTATAAAAAAGTTTATAGGCTGCTTTCACACTGATCCACAGGTGCATTGCACTGATAAGCTGTGGTTTACATGCACCATGGATGCAGTACAGCTTTTCTGTGGATTAGCTGCACTGAGCCATAGACTTCTGTTATATACTGCCCCTTTGGTGCAATTTTCGAAAGAGCAGTAAAAATTCCTGAATGGAGTTTTGGTGCGTTTTCAGAAAGTGCACCGCACCTGCAAGATATAATAGTCTATGGTTCAGTGCAGTAATCAACAGGAAAGCCGCAGGTGCATGGCACTGTACCCATAGTGTGGGTAAACCACAGCTCATCAGTGTGAAAGCAGCCTGATAGGGGACTCGGGACAGTAAGGACTTGTTTACATTTGTGCTTTTGGGGAGGGTAGTAAAACACCATGGTTCATTATGGCCTGTGACCAGTTATCAAATCACTTAAGTGGCCCTCACTCTTTGAAGGGTTGAGCACCCCGTTTTTAACATAGGGTATTCGTAGTAACAGTTTTCCAATAAAAGCCAGAGAAATATTTGTATGGAAGGTTTGTATGAGGGTAAGTCTTAGGGATAACTGACACATATTTACTTGATGTTTCTTGCAAGGTGTCTAGTAATAGGATTGAAGCTCTAAAAAAAAAAAAACGCCAGTAAACCAAGTTTAGTGGAGCTGGATGTAAGGTGGATGGCACGGTTGTTTGAGCTCTCATTCAGATCTCTAGTCCCACAAACAGTTCTTAACCGGTTCCCGACCGGCGCACGCCGATGTACGTCGGCAGAATGGCACAGCTGGACAAATGGGCGTACCTGTACGTCCATTTGAATTCCCTTGGCGCGCCATTGCGTGCGCGGCGCGCGCGCGCCGGACGGGATCTCCGTGAGTCGGGTCGCGGGTCCCGCGGACTCGATCGCCGCGGGGATACCTGCGATCGCCTCACGGAATCACTCCCCTCGGACACACTTAACCCCTCCCCGTCCCCTAGTGGTTAACCCCTTCACTGCCAGTGTCATTTACACAGTAATCGCACTGATCGCTGTATAATGACAATGGTCCCAAAAATGTCCGACATGTCCGCCATAACATCGCAGTCACAATAAAGATCGCTGATCGCCGCCATTACTAGTAAAAAAAAAAAATTATTAATAAAAATGCCATAAAACTATCCCCTATTTAGTAAACGCTATAACTTCTGCACAAACCAATTAATAAACGCTTATTGTGAATTTTTTTTTTTTTTTTTTTTTTTTTTTTTACCAAAAATATGTAGAAGAATACGATCAGCCTAAACTGAGGGAAAAAAAAAGTTTTTTTTAAATATATTTTTGGGGGATATTTATTATAGCAAAATGCTTGCCAGGCTAAAGGTGCTTAGCAGGATTGTTGCATAGGGGCTTGGTGAGCCCTATTAACTGCTTGCTGCCCGCCCACCGTCAAATGACGACGGGACGGTGCGGCTCTCATTCTGGGATAATGTCATATGACGGTGCCCCAGAAAGGCCGCTCTTGCGCGCCCGTGCCATGTTGCTACGACACGGCGTCCGCGGCTCTTTAACCATGTGATCAGCTGTGTCCAATCACAGCCGGTCACGTGTAAACAAGGAAGTGCCAGTAATTGTCTCTCCTCGCCTCACACTGACAGAATTTGAGGAGAGGAGAGCTGATCAGCAGCATCTCCTCACAGGGGGACATACAGGATTGTAATTAGGGCACTAATCATCACTGCCCTGATTCCAATAGTGCAACACAGTGTCACCAATCTGTGCCCACCAATGCCAGCCATCAGTGGCAGCAATCACTGCCCGCAAGTGCCACCAATCAGTGCCCATTAGCGATGCCAGTCAGTGCTGGCAATCGGTGCCACCTATCGTTGCTGCCCATCACTGCTGTCAATCGATGCCCATCAGTACCGCCTATCCATGCCGCCTATTAGTGCTAATCACTGCCGCCAGTATCCATCAATATCAGTGCCCATAAGTGCGGCATATCAGTGCCACCTCATCAATGCCCATCAGTTCAGCCTATCAGTGCCCGTCAGTGCCGCCTCATCAGCGCACATCAGTGAAGGCGAAAAATTACTTACAAAATTTACTGACAGAAAAAAAGTAAACTTTTTTTTTTTTTTTTTCAATTTTTATTTTTTAAATAACCCCAGCAGTGATTAAATACCACCAAAAGAAAGCTATATTTGTGTGAAGAGCATGATAAAAAATTGTTTGGGTACAGTGTAGCACGACCGCGCAATTGTCATTCAAAATGCGACAGCGCTGAAAAATGGCTTGGGCAGGAAGGGGGTGTAAGTGCCTGGTAGGCAAGTGGTTAGAGTCTCCCTTCTGAGGTGTTTTAATACTACACCCAAGTAGGGATGAGCCGAACACCCCCGGTTCGGTTCGCAGCAGAACATGCGAACAGGCAAAAAATTTGTGCGAACACCGTTAAAGTCCATGGGACACGAACATGAATAATCAAAAGTGCTAATTTTAAAAGGCTTATATGCAAGTTATTGTCATAAAAAGTGTTTGGGGACCCGGGTCCTGCCCCAGGGGACATGTATCAATGCAAAAAAAGTTTTAAAAACGGACGTTTTTTTCAGGAGCAGTGATTTTAATAATGCTTAAAGTGAAATATTCCTTTTAAATTTCGTACCTGGGGGGTGTCTATAGTATGCCTGTAAAGTGGCGCATGTTTCCCGTGTTTACAACAATCCCTGCACAAAATGACATTTCTAAAGGAAAAAAAGTCATTTAAAAGTACGGCTATAATGAATTTGCGGTCCCGGCAATGCACATAAGTCATTGAAAAAAAACGACATGGGATTCCCCCATAGTCTATTACCAGGCCCTTTTGGGTCTAGTATGAATATTAAGGGGAACCCCGAACCAAAATGTAAAAAAAATTGCGTGGGGGGGGGGGGTTCCCCCAAATTCCATACCAGGCCCTTCAGGTCTGGTATGGATATTAAGGAGAACCCCGCGCCAAAATGAAAAAAAAAATGGCAAGGGTGTCCCCCCAAAAATCCATACCAGACCCTTATCCGAGCACCCAACCTGTCAGGTCGCAGGAAAAGAGGGGGGACAAGAGAGCGCCCCCCCGAACCGTACCAGGCCACATTCCCTCAACATGGGGAGGGTGCTTTGGGGTAGCCCCCCAAAGCACCTTGTCCCCATGTTGATGGGGACAAGGGCCTCATCACCACAACTCTTGCCCGGTGGTTGTGGGGTCTGCCGGCGGGGGGCTTATCGGAATCTGGAAGCCCCCTTTAACAAGGGGACCCCCAGATCCCGCCCCCCCCTGTGTGAAATGGTAACAGGGTACAAATGTACCCCTACCATTTCACAAAAAGTGTCAAAATGGTAAAAATGACAAGACACGGCTTGGGACAAGTCCTTTATTTAAAAAAAAAAAAATAGAAATGTCCCACGAAGTCTTCTATTTCTATATAGGGAAGTGACGCAGCGTGCCGCCCGTGCCCCTGGACGACGTGACCTATCGCGAAACGCCGCATAGGGCAAAGCGACGCGCTGACGTCACCTCGTGTCGCTACTGATTGTTCAGCAGGACGGGTTGGTCTGTGTGCTACCATCCGGCGCACCAGACGAACAAGGCTTGCTAATCCGTTTTTCTATGAGAGTCTGGAATATTGAGAGCCCCAAGGAGTTCTTGGAGATTGCTGTATCATCTCTAATCCAGGTCCATTTGCTGTGCCCCGTAAGGATTCCTTTTACACAGGCTTTCCCTGACCCTCTGTAGTGGGGGGTCGTGGGCTTCTGGTAAGCAGCTACCCCTTATACATCGGTGGTGGATTCCCTTCACAAGTTTACTCAACACTTTGAAGACACTATTTCAGTATTTGGACTTCTTTAATGGGGATTATGTTTTGGCCCCTCTGTTATCACTCCTTTGTGGTCAATTATTATGAAATTTTTATTTACTTTGTTAATTTTGCGTTAGTGTGACAATTATGCACTATTAGATGGGATATCCCTTATCCAACACTTTTAATTTGCACATTTGTGTATATTTTTTTGGGATTGATTGCTCATTTGATTTGCCAGTGTATGATCATATCACTTGCATAATTACTGCTCATCAGAATTGCCAGTGCATAGTCATACCACTTTCATAATCTTTGTTCTATAGCGCGATTCTAGGTTTTTCCAATTTTTATCTGGTATTGTGCCTACAGTCAACGCCGCTGCTTCACCCTTTTTCACGAAGGATGAACTGTCATCGGCCCCAGCCGGGTTAGTGTACCGGATTTCTAGCAGAATTGCCTCCACCCCATAGGGTGACAAGAAGCATGACAGATCCCCCTCCCTCCTAGTTTGGGGCAGGAATGGGTTGAGGATGGGGAAGAGCTAAAAGCTCAGGATTCTGTGGAGGGCCTGGCGGATGAGTCTGCTTCCAAGCAATCTGGACAAGATATCTAGTTGATGTCTGCCTCTCAGTCACAGAGGCTTTTCATCCGGACTCTGACTGAAATGGTTCGTTCTGCCTTTAAGTTGCCTCTTGCAGAGGTGACTGAGCCCCCTGGTCCTCTTGGGGTTCCTGAGGCCTCTTCAGACCGCACAGGCTTTCCCCCTACACCTGCTGGGACAGGCAGTGTATGCTGATTGGGAACATCCTAGCAGGACTTTGTTCCTCTTAAGAGGTTTTCCCTATTTATATCCCATGGATGAAAAGTTTGTTAAAGGGAGCATGCCAGCCGTAGATGCAGCAGTCTATTCCTTAAAGAACTTAACTTGTCCTGTAGATAACGCACAGGGCTTGAAAGACCCTTGTTGACAAGAAATTGGAGTCATTAAGGGCTTCCTTTTATTTAGCCAGTTCAGCTATTGAGCCAGCTGTTGCAGCAATTGGTATCTGCCAGTCCGTAAGGGATCAGATTAAATGGCCTGATAGGCCTATCCAGGAGGATGATCTGCCTGAAAATAAAAAAGATATTCCTCAAGCGCAGTGTTTTGCTATTGACGCCTTTTAAAAAGATTCAATATAGCAGGTTTCTCATTTGGCTCTCTTGCCTGTACATTATGCACACTTTTGTGGCTTAAGAACTGGTCAGCCGAGCTTCCTTGTGAAAAGTTATTGGCAAGTTTCCCCTTTCATGGGGAACGTTTATTTGGTGATCGTTTGGACAAAAAAGATTTCCGGAGGGAAGAGCTCTCTACTTCCTGTGATGAAAAGCACCAGGCATCCCTCGTTTAGAACTTTAGGGACAGCTTCCTCAAATGTCTCAGCACCAAGGCAGTTCTGCCGCCAACAGGGCGCTAGGCCTAGGGGCAAGCTGCAAGGCCAGGGCCAGAAAAAGCCCTGGGTCCAAACTTTTTCTAAACCAGCACCAAGCCCTCCTTTTGAGGGGACGCCCCCACTCTATCGGGTGGGGGGAAGGCTGCTGCACTTTGCGGACATTTGGAGAACAATAATTCAGGACGAGTGGGTCACCTCAATTATATCCCGCGGTTACAGGCTGGAGTTGCAGGGGATTCCCCCTCCCAGATTTTTAAGATCCAGCGTTCCCTTGGATCCTCCAAAAAGAGACTTCTTGCTTCAGGCACTACATCATTTAGTGCATCAAAGAGTGCTTGTTCAGGTTCCTCTATCCGAAAGAGCGAACCTGTTTTATGGTTTAAAAACCAAACTGGGTCACATGGCCCATTTTTGGACCCAAGATCCCTGAACCAGTATCTACTAATCCAGTCCTTTCGGATAGAGTCTGGCTGCTCAGCTGTAGTCTCCCTCTAGATGGAAGACTTTTTAGCCTCCATCGATATAAAGGATGCGTATTTACACGTACCTATCTTTCAGCCTCATCAGAGGTTCCTACGATTTGCAGTAGAGGAACGCCATTTTCTGTTTGTGGCTCTACCCTTCGGGCTTGCTACAGCTCCCCGGGTGTTCACAAAGGTCCTAGCACCAGTACTGGGTCTTTTAAGGGCCCAAGGGATCTTTATGCTTGGATATCTAGATGACCTCCTGCTCAGAGATCACTCATTGCAAGCTCTAGAACAGAGCATAACATGCATAGTGCGGTATTTGAAAAGCTTAGGCTGGATCAGAAATACCGAAAAGTCAACCCTGAAACCAGCTCAAGGTCTAAAGTATTTAGGTCTGATCCTAGATACGGTCCAAGCAAGAGTATTCTTGCCATCCTCAAGGATCTATGCCCTGAAGAATCAGGTGCGTCAGATAAGGGGCACCAGACAACCCTCCGTTTGGCTCTGCGGGAGTCTTCTAGGGAGGATGGTATCCTCCTTCGAGGGGGTGCCACATGCCCAGTTCCATTCCAGGCCTCTACAACAAGACATCTTGTTGGCTTGGAACAGGAGAGGACAAGCCCTGGATTATCCAATGTTCTTATCTCCTCGGGGACACTTGAGCCTAAATTGGTGGTTCCAGGATCAGAACCTGCGAAAGGGAAGATCCTTCCTCCCAGTAACTTGGAAAGTACTGACTACAGATGCCAGTCTCAGGCTGGGGAACGACCCTAGAAGGGTTCACAGCTCAAGGGAAATGGTCAAGAACAGAATAGATCCTGCCCATCAACTTCCTGGAATTACGGGCAGTAAGATTGGCCCTACGGTCTTGGACGGTGGAGCTTCAGGACTACCCTATCAGGGTTCAGTCCAACAATGCCACTGCAGTGGCTTACATAAACCACCAAGGCGGTACCAGGAGTCGTTCAGCTCTGAAGGAGGTGAACCACATACTAGCCTGGGCAGAGGGATATGTGGCGATTCTATCGGCAGTCCGAATTCTGGGAGTAGAGAACTGGAAGGTAGATTATCTCAGCCACCAGCAGATCTGCCCAGGGGAAGGGTCCCCACACCCAGGGATGTTCCAGGAAATTTGACAACATTGTGGATGGCCAGGGGTCGACCTACTGGCATCCAGGTTTCAACAACAAGCTACGGCAGTTTGTCCCGAACAAGAGACCCTCTGGCAATTGGAGCAGATGCTCTGGTAGTTCCATGGAGCCAAACTCTCTGGTTTATGCTCTCCCTCAGATTCCCTCTCCTTCCACATTTGTTGCGCAGGATTCAGAGAGAGGGAGTTCGTCATTCTGGTGGCACCAGCCTGGCCCAGAAGGCCCTGGTTCCAGAGATTGTGAGACTGACAATAGATGGGCCATTGACTATTCTACTGCGCCCCGATCTACTGTCTCAAGGTCCTATATTCCATCCCAATTTACAGTCTCACGGCATGGCTATTGAAGCCAGGGTGTTAAGGGACCGTGGCATCCTGGGACCAGTGGTGTCTACCCTAGTGAATGAATGCTAGAAAAGCTGTCACTAGGAAGATCTATCGTAAGGTATGGAAGACTTGTATTGCTTAGTGTGAAGCCAAAAAAATGGCATCCTCGGAAATACGTGATTGGGAGAATTCTCTTTTTTACAGTCAGCTGTGGAAATACAATTGCCTTTGAGTACAATCAGAGGTCAAGTTTTGGCCCTATCAGTATTCTTCCAAAGGCCTTTAGCCTCCCATTCACTGGTCCGAACCTTTATGCAGGGGGCAACTCGCTTGCTTCCCCCCATTAGGTCACCTTTGTGTCCTTGGGATTTGAACTTGGTGCTGTGTTACAGAAACAACCATTTGAACCTATTAAGGAAGTTCCATTAGACTTGCTGTCACGCAAGCTAGCCTTCCTGATGGCTATCACCTCGGCTAGAAGGGTGTCGGAGTTGGCGGCCCTTTCATGCAGGGAACCGTACTTGATCCTTCATCAGGACAGGGTCGTGCTGCGACCTGCTCCATCCTTTTTGCCAAAAGTGGTGTTGGCCTTACATTTAAATCAGAACATTATTTTGCCTTTTTTCTCTCAGCCTCCTTCAGCGGAAGAGAGACGGCTGCATTCTGTGGACGTTGTCCGGGCAGTCAAGGTTTATTTGTCTAGATCTCCGGAGATCCGATGATCAGACTCCTTTTTTTTGTTTTACCAAAAGGACCTAAGAAGGGGCAGGCAGCTTCCAAAGCTTCCATTGCCAATTGGGTCAGTCAATTGGTCGTTCAGGCCTATGGCAAGAAGCTCCTCTCTTTAGGGTAAGAATTCATTATACCAGGAGTGTAGGCATCTCCTGGGTTTTTCGCCATCAGGTATCTGTGGCTCAGATTTGTAAGGCTGCTACCTGGTCTTCAGTGCATATGTTCACAAAATTTTATCAAGTGGATGCTCGAGCAGCCGAGGATTTGGCTTTCAGCCGCAGTGTACTGCGGTCTGCTGTATAAGGTCTGATGTCTATTGTTTGGCAGGGTGTCTCCCTCCCCTCAAGGGTATTTCTCTGGGACATCCCAGCAGGTAATAAATATTAGCCTAACTCTGTGTCCCATGATGTATGAAAAAGAAATGGGATATTTTTGCATACTTACCTGGTAAATCCTTTTGTTTGAGTACATCATGGGACACAGAGGTCCCTCCCCTCTTTTTGAGGATTCAGTGCTTGCTACAAAACTAAAGTACTTCCTGTATGGGAGGGATTATATAGGGGATCACTTCCTGTCTAAAGACCTTTGATCTACCAGTGTCCATTCACCTGGAGATGAAGTACAACCCAGCAGGTAATGAATATTGGCCTAATTCTGTGCCCCATGATGTACTCAAAAGGATTTTACAGATAAGCATGACGAAAAAATCCCATTTTAATTGATAAAATAATTTATAAAAAGTGAGCAAACAGAAGGAAAATCAAAATCAAATTTAATATTTGGGGTGACGATCCTTTTGGCTTCAAACAAGCATAAGTTCTTACACTTGCTCACTTTTTACACGTGCACAAAGTCAGAGATTTTGTAGGATTAGACAGTTGTATGAATAACCAACCAATCATACCAAGCAGGTGCTAATGATTAATTTCATATGTAGGTTGAAACCATCATTAACTAAAACAAATACCTGTGTAGGACGTAAAACTGGGTGAGGAACAGCCAAACTGTTACTAAGGTGAGGTTGTGGAAGATAGTTTCATGTCACAGGTCATACACCATGGCAAGACAGAGCACACCAATAAGACACAAGGTAGTTCTACTGCATCAGCAAGGTCTCTCCTAGGCAAAGGTTTCAAGATGTGCTGCTCCAGCTCTTTTGAAGAAGCACAAAGAAAATGGCAACGTTGAGGACCATAGACGCAGTGGTCAGGCAAGGAAGTGCAATGCAGCAGATGAAAGAGGCATCATGCTTACTTACCTTTGACATCGGAAGATGTCCAGCAGCACCATCAAAGAACTGGAGGAAACCAGTGGGACCCAGGTACGTTCATCTACTGCCCGGAGAAGTCTGGCCAGAAGTGGTCTTCGTGGAATGAAATGCAGCCATACCTCCAACCTGGAAACAAGGCTAAGTGACTCAACTATGCACAAACTGGGGTGCAGAAAAAATGGCAGCAGGTTCTCTGGACTGATGGGTCAAAATTTTACATATTTGGCTGTAGCACGGGGCAGTTGGTTCTCAAAGGGCTGGAGAGCAGTACAGTAATGAGTGTCTGCAGGCAGCAGTGAAGCATGGTGGCGGTTCCTTGCAAGTTTGGGGCTGCATTTCTGCAAATGCAGTTGGAGATTTGGTCTGGAATAATGGACTCCTCAATGCTGGGAAATACAGGCAGATGCTTATCCATCATGCCATACCATCAGGGAGGAGTGTAATTGGCCCCAAATTTTTTCTGCAGCAGAATAATGATCCCAAACATTCAGCCAATGTCCTTAAGAACTATCTTCAATGTAAAGAACAAGAAGTCCTAGAAGTGATGGTTTGGCTCCCACAGACCCCTGATCTCAATATAGAGTCCGGGATTACATGAAGAGACAGGATTTGAGACAGCCTGTATCCATAGAAGATCTGTTAATTCTCAAGATGTTTGGAACAATATACCTGCAGAGTTCCTTCAAAAACTGTGTAAAAGTGTACCTAGAAGAATTGATGATGTTTTGAAGGCAAAGGGTGGTCACACCAAATTTGATTTGGATTTTTCTTCGGTTCATTTTACTTTCCATTTTGTTAATTGATAAAAGTAAACTATTAACCCTTCTAATTCTGAAAGCATTCTTAATTTACAGCATTTTTTCACACCTGCCTAAAACTTTTGAACAGTAGTGTACGAAGAATACAGGAGATTGTTGTGATACGTAGTACACAACCAGTACATGCCAGAACTTCCTGCAGGCCTCCTGGCAGCCTGGTCTAGTTTTTCTTCTTGTGGTTTTTTTTTTTCCATCATTTTTGGAGGAAAGTCCAATTCTTGGTAATGCCAATTCACTGTTTTGCCACATTTTCGCCACTTGATGACTGTCTTCCCTATGTTCTATAGTATGTCTAATGCCGTGAAAATATTTTTGTACTCTCACACATCATTCTTTTTCTTTTCTTACATGAAAGTAGTATGTTTAGGTTTTAAGTCCATGTGATTTTATAGTTTGCCCTTCTTATGTAAGAATTAAAAAAAAAAAAAAAAAATCACTGATCTAAATGCTACGTTTGCCTGTGCAGATCATACCAGGATTGCTTTTTAGCAGATCTGGGCAATGGTTGTGTTTTTCAGCCTTGTGCAGAAGGGAGGAGCTAGCAGAGTAATGCTAAACTAGATGTGTGCTGACTGGTCTTGGAAACGTTCCCTGTATTACTTTCCAAATGTCAACGTTTGCTTGGCTTTCTATACTAGTGTCAATTGCAAGGCTTTGTTTATCCGGCTTTATTCCTGTAAGTTTGCCATGGTTTTTAGTCCAGCATTTGGTTGGTTGGTTTTAGTTCTCTTATTACTGCAGCTCTTAAAAATTTACAATATAGACATGCTTGAATATGGAGGTGTAATAATTGGATGCAATATTAAATGTGATATTAGAAAAAAAAAGTCTTGCCCAGACAGTTTGGCGTTTACATTAATTCTCTAGCCTGCACTAGAAACATTGCTGCCCTTTTGCAGCCCCATAGGGTAGATTTGTAGGAATTTGTCATTAAGTCATGCAAAGATTAGCTTGTATTTAACTCTAGCAACGGACTTCTCTTATTTGCACACTTTTAGGCCCCTTGGAGTCCACCTGCTCATCTGAGAATCTGTCCGCTGATCCCCAGTGAGCAGGCAGATGGACCGTGACCTGGAAAATGTATGTGTGCCGCTCAGGCTCGATAGGGAGGGGAGGTATATAGATATAGAGATAGGACATCATAGATGTGCAACTTCCAGGGGGTTCTCTTCTTTCCTTGAATCTAAACGGACTGCCTGTCCATTTATACCCGATTGCCATTCGATTTGCCGGATGGATGGGGAACGGATTCCCATCTGTTTTTAGCGCATAAGATCGGATGTCGGCAAGTGTCAGCGGACACGTCTGTTGACACCCTCTGCTCCATAGAGGAGAATGGAGGGTCCTATTGGTCCGCTAGTGTGAAAGGGGTCTTACTGCGTTAATATTAACTACTCGCTTACTGGGCACTTAAACCCACTTCCTGCCCAGACCAATTTTCAGCTTTCAGCGCTGTCACTCTTTGAATGACAATTGCGCTACAGTGTACCCAAATTACATTTTTATAATTTTTTTTTCACACAGATAAAGCTTTCATTTGGTGGTATTTAATTGCTGCTGTGTTTTGTTTTGTTTTTTTTGATAAATAAAACAAAAAAGGAACCGAAGGAAAAAAAAACTTGTTTCAAAATTTTGAAAATGGGTAATTTTTTTTTTTTTTTTCTGCGGAGCTGATGGGTCACTGGTAGGCAACACTGGTAGGTGACACTGATGGGCAGCACTACTCTGTGACACTGATTACAAGACACTGGTGGGCATTAATGGAAGGCACTGGTAGGTACTGATAGGTGGCACTGGTGGTAGCACAGTGGGCACTGGCAGCTGACACTGGTGGGCACAGAAAATGCTGCCGTGGCTTTGTGTGGGGGAGCGATGTCCTTCTCACAGAAGCCAGTGATCGGCTTTTTTTTTTTTTTTTTTTTTTTATCCCTCACGCTGACAGCATGAGGGAAAAAAATATACAGATTACCGAGCTTCTGTTTACATCACGTGATCAGTCGTCATTGGCTGACAGCTGATCACGTGGTAAGGGGCTGGGATCGACCCCTTACTCTGATCAACCGAGTTTCAGACTCGATCACGGAGTGCCACGCTCGACCCGCGCAATTAAGGCCCACGCTGTAGCAGTCTTTCGGCTATAGCGCGGGCGGCAAGTAGTTAAATATAGTATTGAAAGTGTTTTTTGTTACAAGTCCAAAAGTTAATCCTACCAGAACTTTTTGTACGCTGATAGTTTCCTGTTCTCTGTTCTTCTGTGACAGTGTGCATCCAAATCGAGCCACCCCGTGCAAAATGTATTGCGTTATCACGTGCATTGCTGGAAAATTATAGTGTGAACCTTTAACAATTGCTTTAACTCCCCAGCATATGCCAGGAACTAAAATGTTTTTCAGGTATTAACCCTTTTAAGATAAAGGCATCCAAGTAGATCATATAGTGTTTATGTGCACTTGTATCAAGTTAAGGTGTTACTAAACCCAGGACCCTGTATTCACTATATCTGGTCTCCCATAGTACACAGAACATGGAAATGCAATCCTTTTTAGTAAATATAGACTGCTAAATACCTTTTCTCATCAGCAGTATATAGCAGTCTTTTTATGTCTGTTTGAAAACTCCTACAAGCTTTATTCTTCTGACGGTCCTATGAGGCTGCAGGACCCCTGACTGTCTGGACAGTGCTGATTGCCCCTTTGCATACACCCACCCAAGGAAAAAAAAAACCTGTCAAGCAATGTACACCAAACTGAACATGTGCAGATTGCCCCCAAGGCTCTGTACTGCCATTGGGTACTGTGAAAGAAGGGGAAGATCAGAGAAGACCTGATCAAACAGCCTTTTTACATAATGTGCAGGATTAACCCCTTAGCTTCCACAGTGAGTATAACTAGCGTGATTTACTGCATATACAGACTGATTTTTACTGTTGTAGATTTAATAACTCCTTAAATGGGCTATCCTCACAAAAAAGTATCTCTAAAATAGTTCATAATAAACATATTGAAACCATATAATGTTATTTTAATCAGGTTGTTGGTGTTCAGGTTTCCCAGAAATGTCAATTTTTTTTTTTTTGTTTGTTTTTTATATATTTATTACTGCTGGTATCTGCAGTATGTAATGAAGAGCTAAGTATACAAACATATTTATGCTGTTCTTATGCAGCATAGCCTGCACAGTATGATCTGCTCTGTCATTGTGCCCAGGACAGCTGCTCAAGGTCTCTGTGCTGGCGGAAATCTTCCCTGGCTGTAGAATGTCACAACCAGATGCAAATTTAAACCAAGAAAATATTCCATCAATGTCACTTTTGTGCTGCTTCTCCCTTTGTGTCTAAAACTGTGTTGTATGAAGACCACTGCCATTTGTCCAAGAAGACATTAAAGTTCATGGTAACATTACTCTGTAGGAGGCACCTTAATTCATATTTTCGGTTTTATTTAACCAACTCACCCCTGGAAGATTTGGCTGCTGAATGACAAGGGCCATTTTTTTTGCGATTCGGCACTGCGTCGCTTTAACCGACAATTGCGCGGTCGTGCAACGCTGTACCCAAACAAAATTGACGTCCTTTTTCTCCCACAAATATAGCTTTCTTTGGGTGGTATTTGATCGCCTCTGCGGTTTTTTTATTTTTTGCGCTATAAGCAAAAAGCAACAATTTCGAAAAAAAAACACTATTTTGTACTTTTGGCTATAATAAATATCCCCTTTTTTTTTTAAAAAAAAAAGCTATTTTTTTTTTCTCATTTTAGGCCGATATGTATTCTTGTACATATTTTCGGTAAAAAAAAAATCACAATAAGCATATATTGGTTTGCGCAAGTTATAGCGTCTACAAAATAGGGGATAGATTTATAGCATTTTTATCATTTTTTTTTTTTATTTTTTTTTTACTAGTAATGGCGATCTGTGATTTTTATCAGGACTGTGACATTATGGCGGACACATAGGACACTTTTCTGACACTTTTATGGAACCATTGGCATTTATACAGCGGTCAGTGCTATAAAAAATGCACTGATTAAGGTAAAAATGTCACTGGCAAGGAAGGAGTTAACACTAGGGGGCGATCAAGGGGTTAACTGTGTTCCCTGTGTGTGTTTCTAACTGTAGGGGGAGGGGACTGACCTATAGGAAATGACAGATCGTGGTTCCTAGTAGGGGTGCAAAGGATCGTCATCGATCCGTGATCCGATCCGCGGAGGTTGATCCGTACGGGACACCTCTGTGGCCTCGGCCATAGGAAAGGCCGCGGCTTTGGCCTAGCTCCGGAGCGGCGGCCATCTTGGTACACCCGGCGGCCGTTTAGCACATCGAATGACGGAGCGATCACTTGTAACAAACCGGCGTCATGTCATGACGCCGGTTCCTCTCTCTCCCCTCTGTGTACTGATCTGTACAGTGGAGGGGAGAGATCGGACGGCAGCCCTGCCAATACTCTGCAATGCCCTGCCAATACTCTGCAATGCCCTGCCGCAATACCCTGCTGCAATGCCCTGCCAATACCCTGCCAATGCCCTGCCAATAGGGAGATTGTGGATATTACTGTGGGGGAGATTTTTTTTTGTTGATCCGAAAATGATCCGAACCGTGACTCCTGATCCGAGGAACGATCCGAACCTTGAGTTTTTTGATCCGTTGCACCCCTAGTTCCTAGCTAATAGGAACTCATGATCTGTCACTCCTCACAGGACAAAGATTTGTGTGTTTACACACACACGTCCCAGTTCCGCCTCTCGTGCCGACGATCGCTTGTGGCTGGCGGTCATCACGACTGTCAGCCACGAGCATCGGCACCCCTGCAGTGCTGCTGGCATGTGCGCGCGCCTGCTATCCCACTTAAAGGAGTCGACTTATATCTACGACGGCTCGCAAGATTGTGCCGACCTGCCGCAGTATGACGGCGGCTGGTCGGCAAGCGGTTAATCCCAGGACGGCCGCTCACGCGCGCCTGCCATGCCGCGTTGCTAGGATACCACGCAACCCCGATCTCTGTAAAGAGCGGTGTCAGCGACTCTTTAACCATGTGATCAGCTGTGTCCAATCACAAGGAAGGAAGTAAACAAGGAAGTGCCGGTAATCGGCGCTCCTCGCCTCACACTGGCAGAGTGTGTGGTGAGGAGAGCCGATGAGCGGCATCTCCATGCAGGAGGACATGTAGGAATGTAATCAGGGCACTGATTATCATTGCCCTGATTACAGTATAGTAAAACAGTGTCACCATACAGTGCCCACCAATGCCAGCAATTGGTGCCCATAAGTGCCACCAATCAGTGCCCATTAGCGATGCCAGTCAGTGCTGGCAATCAGTGCTGCCCATCAATGCCCATCGGTAATGCCTATCCGTGCCGCCTATCAGTGCCCATAAGTGAGGCATATTAGTGCCGCCTCATCAGTGCCCACCAGTTTAGCCTATTGGTGCCCATCAGTGCCGCCTCATCAGCGCACATCTGTGAAGGCGAAAAATTTTTACTGGGGGATAAAAGTAAACCTTTTTTCAAAATTTTCGTTTTTTATAAAAAAAAAAAAAAACCAGGAGTGATTAAATACCACCAAAAGAAAGCTCTATTTGTGTGAAGAAAATGTTTAAAAAAATGTGTTTGGGTACAGTGTAGCATGATCGCACAATTGTCATTCAAAGTGCGACAGCGCTGAAAGCTGAAAAATGGCTTGGGCAGGAAGGGGGTGTAAGCGCCTGGTAGGCAAGTGGTTAAAGTGCAGGGGCAAGCCGCAGAGAAATAACTATACCTCCTGTAGGAAATGCTGGAAAGGGTCGCTTTTTTATAACTAAAGGCAAAACTTCTTTTTTTTTTTTTTGCTCTTCGTGCCCTCATTCGTGTCCTCATTCGTGTGATTGTTCACCCTCTCTATTTGTCCTGTTTATCATTGAAAGTAAAAGAAAATCCCAATCTTATCCAATGGATACTAGTTCTGGTGACCTAGGGAGCTTCCCTTAAATTGCAAAGATTTCCTCTCTTCATGTTTTGTCTCTAGGACAGGAAGTAAAGGTAAATCTCCCCAACTGGACACAGATGGCAAACAAAAAAAACACTGGTTATAACCCTCCCTTGCTGTATCCAAAATTAAGAAAGCTTTTTTTTTTGTTTTGTTTTTTTTAGGGTTCTGTGTCATTATGTGGTACTTCAAATATGTGTCTTAGGTTAATGGACAGGTTTTACAGTTGAATGCAATAGAATCTGGCACATATTTCAGTTTAGAATTTAAACTTCGCTTATTGTTAAGTCCTGCACCACGCGTCCTCGCTATGACATTTATGTCTGCGTTCTGCTGAATTTTATTAATTGGCAGAGGGTTCTGGCTGTTGGAAACTTATCGTTCATAACTCTTACATAAAAAAGAATTTCTCATAGAGATATACTACAGGTGCTGTGTGTGTGGATGCGCTGCTTCCATCTATGTACGCTTATATCCTACCTATAAAGTGCAAACTTATTCCATATACAACCTAAGATCATATGCAATCAATACTTTATAAAGATTTTTTTCCAAAATTTATGAAAAATTAAAAAATTATAAAAATTATCAAAAAATTATAAAAGTTCAATAATCCAATAATGTGTGTCACATAATAGCAAAGTCTCCCAGTGATGCGTTCAAATCTTCTGTCAATTGCCGTGATTGGCGTGCTCTTGTAATAATACAATGTGCTAGTGACTTAGTGCTCCACCTCCACCTGTGAGATTGGCCACTCACCAGATATTCCTTTAAAACTACACCTTTGGTTCATTCATGGGGATAACCACTCCACTCAAAGGGAACTTCTTCAACAGATATAATTGGACCTTAATGTTCCTCATGAAACATGAATAAAAACGATCATCGCGCAATACCGTTAATACTGTTTATTATAAACACAAAGTAAAAACTATGCACTCACATTTGTGTGTGCCCCCCAGCCGGCACAAAGCTATTCCAACAGTTAGGGACGGGTAGGTATAGCCACCTAGTTCGCCTATGTGTGCTGTGTGACCTCCGTTCCTCCCCTCTTGCCTGTTCGCGTCCTCACCAATCCCGTTCGTATTGGATCACGTGGGTATCCCACGTGATCCAATACGAACGGGATTGGTGAGGACGCGAACAGGCAAGAGGGGAGGAACGGAGGTCACACAGCACACATAGGCGAACTAGGTGGCTATACCTACCCGTCCCTAACTGTTGGAATAGCTTTGTGCCGGCTGGGGGGCACACACAAATGTGAGTGCATAGTTTTTACTTTGTGTTTATAATAAACAGTATTAACGGTATTGCGCGATGATCGTTTTTATTCATGTTTCATGAGGAACATTAAGGTCCAATTATATCTGTTGAAGAAGTTCCCTTTGAGTGGAGTGGTTATCCCCATGAATGAACCAAAGGTGTAGTTTTAAAGGAATATCTGGTGAGTGGCCAATCTCACAGGTGGAGGTGGAGCACTAAGTCACTAGCACATTGTATTATTACAAGAGCACGCCAATCACGGCAATTGACAGAAGATTTGAACGCATCACTGGGAGACTTTGCTATTATGTGACACACATTATTGGATTATTGAACTTTTATAATTTTTTGATAATTTTGATAATTTTTTAATTTTTCATAAATTTTGGAAAAAAATCTTTATAAAGTATTGATTGCATATGATCTTAGGTTGTATATGGAATAAGTTTGCACTTTATAGGTAGGATATAAGCGTACATAGATGGAAGCAGCGCATCCACACACACAGCACCTGTAGTATATCTCTATGAGAAGTTTTTTTGGATGCAGCAGCTAAGGTAATTACAAGTAAAGTAATTAGGAGATTTTGTTTTTGGTTTTGCGCCGGTGACGCACACACACTAATAAAAAAGAATTGCCTCCAAACTAGTTAATGCAGGGCACTTGTCTACACCCTTGTTTCATAGATATAAACAGTCTATGTAACAAGGGTGTAGACAAGTGCCCTGCATTAACTAGGCGCCGTTTTATGTGGCTCATTTTTAGTGTTAATGGTTTTTTGCCACCTTTAAAAAAATGGGGTGTTTTTGTTGCTGTGCAATTCCCTTCATCATTAGTCTAATAGCTGATAATTGTTGCAAAGGTAATGGGGATCAAAAAAGGAAAAAGATCATCCAGTTCAACGTGTGTGTGTGTGTGTGTGTGTGTGTGTGTGTTTTTTTTACGTTTTGAGTCTGTAAAAAACTTTCATATGCCTGTATAATCTGCTCACTGAGGAAAATCTCTTGAGGCCGGAACACGCAAAAAGTACATCGGGCAAAATTTATAAAATTTGCGCAGCACCAAACTGCATGGTACTGCATTTGTAACAGTCATGCCCCAGTTGTTCTCCTGGCTGAAGCCATTTACTTCCTGTGTTCTCCTTTTGCAAGTGCATGTTTAGCGCAGTATGCTCCCAGGAGCTAATACATGGAACTTCTTGCGTTCCGGGCATTCATCCCTGGGTACATTCTCTAAACGTTCATGCTACTTGGTGCACCATCCAGCTACAGCAGCTGTTGGGTGCAGGGCTGGATAGGACACCTGTTCCCTCCACCAACAGCTATATGCCAGCGCTCCATGCACCATGGCTTAACACCCAGTGTACATGGGGGCCTAATACTAAATATCTATGCAGAGTTGTTCTCAGGATTTTTTGTAATTCTTATATTTATTAACTTTGTGTAATGGGTTTACGTTTGAAATCTGATAAGTCAGTCTGGAATTTTTATTGTTCTACTGATAAAAACTGTGCCTTAATTTTGTAGAATCTTTGTGTATTGCAACTCACCAGTCCTTAGATGTGGTGACTGCATTAGTTCTCTCTTTTCAAGCAAAGTACATTACTAAAAGTACAGAAAAATACCTAATTGAGCCTGACAGAAATCTGGTGTCCTAAAAGTGTTATCACACCTCTCCTCTCCCTATGCGTTAGAGAATGGGAGGTGTTTTGTAGTCTTATCAGGAAAGCAATTTAGGGTGACGATGCTGTATCTCCATAGATACAGTACAAAGGGTGAGTGTTGCCATTCTAGGACAAGAAATGTATAAATTGCAGAATCACGAAGTAAAAAAAAAATATATATATATATATATTTATTTTTTTTGGGGGGGGGGGGGGGGTTTACATGATACTAAAAAAATAAAAGATAACATTAGATTTACATGATACTAAAAAAAAAAAAAAAAAACTAAAAGATAACATTAGATAACAATAGAACATTTAAAGTGCCAGGGGGCGGTCAGCGCGAAGGGGTTGAAGTAGAAGTAAAGGCTAGACCTACTCTCTACCCCATCTACCCCTGTAAAGAAAAAAAACTCTATACTTACTACTCTGAAGCCGCTCTGGTCTGGTCTCCAGCAGCATCTCTGTGAGCAGGAAATAACATAACCCATAGGCTTACTATGGGGCTTCCTTTGTCCGCTGCCTCTCCTATATACTCCCACACACTGAAGCTGCCTTCTTTGCAGGGCTGGATAAATTAGCCTTTGAATGTGGCTGAGAGTAGGTTTAGTTAGGTTATGCCTTTACTTCCACTTTAACCACTTGAGCCCCGGACCATTATGCTGAGAAGCTGACATCAGAGAATGCATCCAGCGCCTTGAGGCGATTCAGTTCGCATTTGCAGCGCTTTATAAATCAATCATTCATTCATTCATTCATGCTGCCTAAGGACCAGAGGTCTTTTTCCAATTTGGCACTGCGTCGCTTTAACTGCTAATTGCGCGGTCATGCAATGCTGTACCCAAACGAAATTTGCGTCCTTTTCTTCCCACAAATAGAGCTTTCTTTTGATGGTAGTTGATCACCTCTGCGGTTTTTATTTTTTGCGCTATAAACGGAAAAAGACCGAAAATTTTGAAAAAAAATGATATTTTCTACTTTTTGTTATAAAAAAATCCAATAAACTAAATTTTAGTCATACATTTAGGCCAAAATGTATTCGGCCACATGTCTTTGGTAAAAAAATGTCAATAAGCGTATATTTATTGGTTTGCGCAAAAGTTATAGCGTCTACAAACTAGGGTACATTTTCTGTAATTTACACAGCTTTTAGTTTATGACTGCCTATGTCATTTCTTGAGGTGCTAAAATGGCAGGGCAGTAGAAAACCCCCCCAAATGACCCCATTTTGGAAAGTAGACACCCCAAGGAAATTGCTGAGAGGCATGTTGAACCCATTGAATATTTATTTTTTTTGTCCCAAGTGATTGAAAAATGACAAAAAAAAAAAAAATATTTACAAAAAGTTGTCACTAAATGATATATTGCTCACACAGGCCATGGGCCTATGTGGAATTGCACCCCAAAATACATTCAGCTGCTTCTCCTGAGTATGGGGATACCACATGTGTGGGACTTTTTGGGAGCCTAGCCGCGTACGGGGCCCCGAAAACCAATCACCGCCTTCAGGATTTCTAAGGGTGTAAATTTTTGATTTCACTCTTCACTGCCTATCACAGTTTCGGAGGCCATGGAATGCCCAGGGGGCACAAAACCCCCCCAAATGACCCCATTTTGGAAAGTAGACACCCCAAGCTATTTGCTGAGAGGCATGGTGAGTATTTTGCAGCTCTCATTTGTTTTTGAAAATGAAGAAAGACAAGAAAAAACATTTTTTTTTTCTTTTTTCAATTTTCAAAACTTTGTGACAAAAAGTGAGGTCTGCAAAATACTCACTATACCTCTCAGCAAATAGCTTGGGGTGTCTACTTTCCAAAATGGGGTCATTTGGGGGGGGGGTTTGTGCCACCTGGGCATTCCATGGCCTCCGAAACTGTGATAGGCAGTGAAGAGTGAAATCAAAAATTCACGCCCTTAGAAAGCCTGAAGGCGGTGCTTGGTTTTCGGGGTTCCGTACGCGGCCAGGCTCCCAAAAAGTCTCACATGTGGTATCCCCATACTCAGGAGAAGCAGCAGAATGTATTTTGGGGTGTAATTTCACATATTTCCATGGCATGTTTGAGCAATATATCATTTAGTGACAACTTTGTGCAAAAAAAAAAAAAAAAAAATTTGTCTCTTTCCCGCAACTTGTGTCGCAATATAAAATATTCCATGGACTCGACATGCCTCTCAGCAAATAGCTTGGGGTGTCTACTTTCCAAAATGGGGTCATTTGGGGGGGTTTTGAACTGTCCTGGCATTTTATGCACAACATTTAGAAGCTTATGTCACACATCACCCACTCTTCTAACCACTTGAAGACAAAGCCCTTTCTGACACTTATTGTTTACATGAAAAAGTTTTTTTTTTTTGCAAAAAAATTACTTTGAACCCCCAAACATTATATATTTTTTTAAAGCAAATGCCCTACAGATTAAAATGGTGGGTGTTTCATTTTTTTTTTTCACACAGTAATTGCGCAGCGATTTTTCAAACGCATTTTTTGGGGAAAAAACACACTTTTTAAATTTTAATGCACTAAAACACACTATATTGCCCAAATGTTTGATGAAATAAAAAAGATGATCTTAGGCCGAGTACATGGATACCAAACATGACATGCTTTAAAATTGCGCACAAACGTGCAGTGGCAACAAAATGAATACATGTTTAAAAGCCTTCAAAAGGTCTACTGGAAAAATTACTGCCCTCGATCTGGCCTTCGCGGTGATACCTCACATGCATGGTGCAATTGCTGTTTACGTTTGACGACAGACCGCCGCTTGTGTTCGCCTTAGCGCGAGAGCAGGGGGCGACAGGGGTGCTTTTTTTTTTTTTTTTTCTTTATTATTTTTTTGCTTTTTTAATCTTACTTTTAAACTGTTCCTTTCATATTTTTTTTTTTTTAATCATTTTTATTGTTATCTCGGGGAATGTAAATATCCCCTATCATAGCAATAGGTAGTGACAGGTACTCTTTTTTGAAAAAATTGTGGTCTATTAGACCCTAGATCTCTCCTCTGCCCTCAAAGCATCTGACCACACCAAGATCGGTGTGATAAAATGCTTCCCCAATTTCCCAATGGCGCTATTTACATCCGGCGAAATCTAAGTCATGAAATGCTCGTAGCTTCCGGTTTCTTAGGCCATAGAGATGTTTGGAGCCACTCTGGTCTCTGATCAGCTCTATGGTCAGCTGGCTGAATCACCGGCTGCATTCTCAGGTTCCCTGTTGAGACAGGAGAGCCAGAGAAAAACACGGAAGACGTTGGGGGGGGGGGGGGCATTCCCTCCCACGGCTTGTAAAAGCAGTCTAGAGGCTAATTAGCCGCTAGGATTGCTTTTACATGAAAGCCGACCGCTGGCTGAAAAGAATGATACCAAGATGATACCTAAACCTGCAAGCATCATTCTGGTATAACCACTCAAAGTCGTGAATGGCGTACCTGAAGACAAAAAAATGGTTAACAATGGTTAACAATAAAGCACAGTAAACAGTAAAATATAAATAATTACATACCTGAAAAACAAACATGATAAAATATAATAACAATAACAATAAAACATTGCAGAATAGAATACAGTAAAAAAGAGCAGAACAATAGAGAGCGAGAATAGAGAGAGAGAACAATAAAACGACAACTATTTTTTTTTATTTCATATATTTTTTTTTTTACACTTTTTTTGTAACTAACTTTTATAACTGTAACCGGTTCCAGGTTCGGGTCTCTCAAAATGCGATGGCATCTTGGGAGACCCTGTGAAAGTGTGCCTAGTCTGTGCAATGCTGTACCCTACGCTAATACTCAACTAGTGTATGGTAGCGTTCAAAACATTCACCAATGCAAAGACCAGGATTGTCAGGACAGGAGGGACAATAATAGCGGGTGTCACGCCTATATCCGCGCTAGCTGCAGACACAATATCTTTTTTGGGGGCGTTCGCTGGGTAGGGGTACTCGGGAGGACATAAAGAAAATGCCTCTCATGCAGCCGACTGCATTTGGTTGGGGATGTGAATGGGGGAAGTACGGACGCTGCAGAAGCGGTGGGTTCCCAATTAGGATTGGCGAATGCAGCAGGAAGGGCACTATGGGCACGACAGGCCTGTGTTTGTCTTTTTGGTGGCAGCGGGACACTACTTGTGCTTGCCACCTCACCAGCTTGAACTGCACTTATGGGACTCGCCACGTCACCAAGTGTTACTGCAGTGCTGGTTTGACTACGACCGGGGTGTACTAGGCCGCTGGCGCTTGCCAGTTCACCAAAACGCTACCAAAAAATCTGTTGGCGATCGCAGGGATCAGGCCTGACTCTGCGAACGCTGCAGTTATGCGTTTTAGTCTTTTGTAAGTGACAGTGATCGATCGATACTGCACTTGGGTGGGCTGGGCTGGGCCGGGCGGAGGGGCAAAACGCAGGTGCTAGCAGGTATCTGGGCTGATCCCGCTAACACTGCGTTTGTGAGAACCCTAAACTGCTGGGGACGCTAGTATAGATCTGATCGGATCAGATATTGATCTGTTCAGATACTATACCACTAAGGGTGGTGTACAGTGCGTGCGTGGGTGTTAGCGGTACTGGCGCTAATCTGACGCTGCCTGGGGCTGGTGCTTGCCAGTTCACCAAAATACTACCAAAAAAACTGTTAGCGATCGCAGGGATCAGGCCTGACTCTGCGAACGCTGCAGTTATGCGTTTAGTGTTTTGTAAGTGACAGTGATCGATCGATACTGCACTTGGGTGGGCCGGGCCGGGCGGAGGGGCAAAACGCAGGTGCTAGCAGGTATCTGGGCTGATTCCGCTAACACTGCATTTTTGGGAACCCTAAACTGCTGGGGACACTAGTATAGAATTGATCCGTTCAGATACTATACCACTAAGGGAGGCGTATGCTGCGTGCGTGGGTGTTAGCGGTACTGGCGCTAATCTGACGCTGCCTGGGGCGACGCATATCACCGCCGGGCGATCAGGGGGCTAAACCTTTATTCGGTAATAAACGGCGGGTGCCCTGACACTATAAAAAATAAACAAACTAACCAGCGTCAACCGTAACGGTTATACGGTGATCAGTGGTGAAAGGGTTAACTAGGGGGCAATCAAGGGGTTAAAACATTTATTCGGTAGTATATGGGGGTCCCTGACGCTATAAAACGCTGACGGCGAACCTAAATATTTACCTCACTAACTAGCGTCACCAGCGACACTAATACAGCGATCAGAAAAATGATCGCTTAGTGACACTGGTGACAGGGGGTGATCAAGGGGTTAAAACTTTATTAGGGGGGGTTAGGGGGGTACCCTAGACCTAAAGGGGGGTAACAGTAACTGTCCCAACACTGTAACTGTCACAAACTGACACTATGCAGTAATCAGAAAAAAAAAAAAAAAAACTGCTGGTGTCAGTTTGTGACAGGGGGGGGGGGTGATTGGGGGGGGATCGGGGTGTTTTGTGTGCCTGGCATGTTCTACTGTGTGTGTGTGTGTGTGTGTGTGTGTGTGTGTGTGTGTTGGTGCACTCACATTGATGTCTTCTCTCCTCGGGCCGGAACGGAAATTACCGAGCCAAGGAGAGATGACATCATTTCTTTTGCTGCTGTTTAGCATACAGCAGCAAAGGAATGATTCGATTGGCCGGCGGCGATCGCGAGGGGGGGGCCACGAACGGATGGTCTCCCCCTCACCACCGATCGCCGCTGGACAAAAGACGACCGCCTCGGGCACCGGGGGGGGGGGGTCCGATCGGACCCCCCACCCGCGGAAGGCAAATCACGTACCATGTACGTGATTTTGCCTGTCCGTGCCACTTTGCCGACGTACATCGGCGTGAGGCGGTCGTCAAGTGGTTAAGCTTCCTGCGGAGTAGGAAACTGCCGCGAGTGGTAATGCGGCACATTAACTAGGCAGATTTATTCAAGGTCCTCCTGTAGAGGTGGGAGGATGGTGGCAGCCACAAAAGAGTGGAGAAAAGTTTACAAATAAAACCTCAATGTCAGGGCAGCTACGATAGAACATGAAAGGTAGAGAGAGTAAAAAAAAAATCCCAAGAAATGCCTTAAGTATATAAATGGTAAAAGTGGGAGGTCAGATCATATTGGCCCCATGAGAATGATGAAGAATCTGGTTAAAAAGGATGGAGAGATGGCAAAGGTATTAAATGTATTCTTCTCAGTCTTCACAAGGGAAACGGGGGGTCTTCAGTAACCAAAACTGCAGTGTTTATCCTCATGACACATCACAGGAAGCACCCTCATGGCTAACAGAGGATAGAATTAGGAATAGACTTGAAAAACTTAACATTAATAAGTCACCAGGACCAGATGGCTTGCACCCGAGGGTACTTAAGGAACTCGGTCAAGTAATTGCCAGACCATTGTTCCTAATGTTTACTGCAAGTCTACTGACTGGAATGGTACCAGCTGATTGGAGAAAAGCCAATGTAGCACCAATATTTAAGAAAGGACCCAAGATATATTCCTGGGAACTACAGACCAGTTAGCCTAACGTCAATAGTTTGCAAGCTCTTGGAGGGGATGTTAAGGGACTATATACAAGATTTTATTACTGCAAATGGTTTCATTAGCAGTAATCAACATGGATTTGTGAAGAATTGTTCTTGCCAAACCAATCTATTAACCTTCTATGAGGAGGTGAGCTGCCATCTAGATAAAGGAAGGCCCGTAGACGTGGTGTATCTGGATTTTGCAAAGGCATTCAATACAGTTTCCCATAAACATTTACTGTACAAACTAAGGTCTGTCAGCATGGACCATAGGGTGAGTACATGGATTGAAAACTTGCTTCAGGGACGAGTTCAGAGGGTAGTGATAAATGGGGAGTACTCAGAATGGTCAGGTGTGGAAAGTGGGTCCCCTGGTGTTCTGTCCTGTTACCAATCCTATTTCATTTATTCAATCCTATTTAATTTATTCATAAACGACCTGGAGGATGGGATAAACAGCTCAATCTCTGTATTTGTGGACAATACTAAGCTAAGCAGGGCAATCATTTCTCTGCAGGATGTGGAAACCTGTGGAAAGATCTGAACAAAATAATAGGATGGGCAACTATAGTACATGACAAAAGGGGTTTAATGTAAAATAATGCTTATGGGTGGCAAAAATATATGAATGCAATCTACTCATTAGGGGGAGAACCTCTGGGGGAATCTAGGATGGAAAAGGACCTGGGGGTCCTAGTAGATGATAGGCTCAGTAATGGCATGCAATGCCAGGCTACTGCAAGCAAAGCCAACAGAATATTGGCATGCATTTAAAAAGTAGATTAACTCCAGGGATAAAGTGATAATTCTCCCACTCTACAAGACTCTGGTCCTGCCGCACCTGGAGTATGCCGTCCGGTTCTGGGCACCAGTCCTCAGGAAGGATGTGCTGGAACTGGAGAGTCCAGAGAAGGGCAACAAAGCTAATAAAGGGACTGAAGGACCTTGGTTATGAGGAAAGATTACAAGCATTGAACTTATTCTCCCTGGAGATGAGATGCTTGAGAGGGGATATGATGTACAAATACCATACTGGTGACCCCACCATAGGGATAAAACTTCAGCGAAAGGGATATTAACCACTTCAGCCCCGGAAGAATTTACCCCCTTCCTGGCCAGAGCACTTTTTGCGATTCGGCACTGCGTTGCTTTAACTGACAATTGCGCGATCGTATACCCAAACAAAATTGACGTCCTTTTCCCACAAATAGAAAAAAAAAGTGACAATTTTGAAGACAAACGCATTATTTTTTACTTTTTGCTATAATATCCTCCAAGAATAAGCGTATATTGATTGGTATGCGCAAGTTATAGCGTCTACAAAATAGGGGATAGTTTTATGGCATTTTTATTATTTTTTATTAGTAATTGCGGCGATTTGCGGTTTTTTTTTTTTTTTTATTGGGACTGCGACATTATGGCGGACACATTGGACGTTTTTGACACTATTTTGGGACCATTGTCATTTATACAGTGATCAGTGCTATAAAAATGCATTGATTACTGTGTAAATGACACTGGCAGTGAAGGGGTTAACCACTAGGGGGCGATGAAGGGGTTAAGTGTCCTAGGGGGTGATTATAACTGTGGGGGGGGGGGGAAGCAGTGATCTGTCCTGTCACAAGGCAGAACAGGGAAATGCTTTGTTTACAAAAGCATCTCCCCGTTCTACCTCTCCATGACACGATCAGACTTCTTAAAGGGGACATACCTGTACGGTACGCCCTTTTGCACACCAGTGCCATTCTGCCGACGTATATCGGTGTGCGCTGGTCGGGAAGCGGTTAAACACACGCGATTATTCACTACAATTAAAAGAGAAGCTGTTAAACTTTAAACTACGTAGCAGGTTCTTTACTGTAAGGGTGGTAAGAATTTGGAATTCTCTTCCACAAGCAGTGGTTTCAGCAGGGTGTATAGATGATTTCAAAAACTATTAGATAAGCACCTAAAAGACCTTAAGAAACAGGGATATACAATGTAATACTGACATACTGCGCGCACACACACACAGGTTGGATTTGTGTCCTTTTTTTTTTTTTTCAACCTCGCCAACTGTTACTCATTCTGAGCTAAAACTTTTTTTTTTTTCTGAAATCTTATTTTTAAATTTTTTTTAGGATTTGCAGGCATTAAAGTGTTATTAAACCCACAATAGTAAAATCAGTCTGTAGATGCAATAAAGCATGCTTGTTATACTCACTGTGGAACCTAATCCTCTGCATTGTCTAAAAAGGCTGCTTGATACTGTATGCACAGATTCTCCCCCCTCCTGCGCCGACCCCCTGGAAAAGTAAGGATAAGACTGAACCTTTGAAGTCAGGCTGCACACGCTCAGTTTGGTCTGTATTGCCAATTAGCACTGTCCAGCCAAGTGGTCAGGAGCCCTGCAGCCTCATAGGACAGCTCAGTGCAATTTGAAAACTCCTCCTTCAAGCTTCATCAGTAACTGATGGAAATCACAAGACTGCTATATACTGCTGATGAGAAAAAGTATTTAGCAGTTTATATCTACTAAAATAATTGCATATCCACGTTGTGTGTTTACTGTGGAAGACCAGATATAGTGAATGCAGTGGCCTGGGTTTAGTAACTTTAAGTCCGTTTTCAGCAGTGGCTAGCATATTATAGCAATAAAATGAAAGTATGTTTTGTCTTTTTCCTTTTTAACTAGGCTTGCCTATTAAGGAAACCTGCTTGGTTTTTGGCTGCTGCACATATTCTTCAGTCAACATTTAACTGCATGCTGTATGATCTCATTGATTATTTTATCTGACCATGACTTGCTATGTACCTATATGTCATCAGTATTATGGTCTCTGCTTATAAATTCCAATAAACTGCCTTCACCTGTTTTTTGCAAAGATGCTTAAGGGCTCGTTCAAGTGCTGTCAGTGTGAAGAGCCATTTGTTCACTTTTTTTTTTATTAACAATGACCTGTGTGCAGACAGCCTATATAAAGTGAATGGATGCCCACTAGCTGTACAGACTCACCCGCACAGCTGAATACGCAGAGTCTGTGTGCCTAGGGCCGTGCATCAGTCCATGCAGCCTGTCAAACTCAGCTATGTGCCTGTGTGAACGAGCCCTGAGGATTATACTGAGACTGTAGTGTAAAAACTTCTGTTCTTTCAAAAGAATGCAGTTCTCAGTTTTGACCACTAAAGGGCAGTGAAGCTACAACACACCATAATCACTGAGCCAGAATATCTAAAATAAATATTGCTGCTAGTTTTATTGATTTGATTTTCCTTAACGTTTTTTTGGTTAACAACAAAATGCCCTTAGATACTAGTCTTTGCCACAAGATGTTTGTGCGCTGATTGTTGACGCTTAAAGATTTGTGTAAGAAATCCCTGTGTTTACAATTCATTGTCTGCTGTTCTTGTACCCAGCCCTGGGGCCTGCTCTCCCTTGACCACAATCTAAAGACTCACGTGTTTGTGTTTTTCAGGGAGGATGTGTGGATTCAGTGAATCAGAGCTTGGTGACGCTGCTTATGACCCTGGGGCAGCAAGATGTTTCCAAAGTCTTGCTTGGACCTTTGTCTCCTTATACGTAAGTTTGCTTTTGTGATGTATTGACTGCTGATCTAGCTAATTCCTTTATAGCCCTAGATTTTATGTTTAGCTGGGGACAGTGGGAATTTCTAGTGATCACTTGTGTTTTTTTTTTATACTGTAGAACAGCATTTCCCTGGCGGAGTCTGAGAATGTGAACTGTCCTTTTTCGGTTATCATGGTACCGGTACTGTATATGTAATTGGTACAGTACTGTGATAACTGAAGAATGGTGGTGCCATCGAAAGACTGACTGTGCACTTTGTCTCACTGGACAGAATACAAACCTCATAGGAAGCATAATGTTGCCGCATACTTATCGTTTTATCTTTCCTAGTTTTGTATACCAATCCATGGTGTTTCCTAAAATTCTAAAATGTAGCTTTTGATAAGTGACTAAATCCATAAAGCTGTCTGAAAGCTGCATAGTGTTGCCAAGTAACTGAAGGAGGGAGTGTTCCTAATTTGCTGAAATGGGGAATTCATTTTTTTCACTCTGTTTTCCTGTGTGTTTGGCAGGATTGAGTTTCTGCGGCATTTGAGGAGCTTTTTCCAGATCATGTTTAAAATTGAGAGCAAGACCTATGAAGAGCGTAAAGGAGCAGAGAAAGTGCTGTTGACCTGTGTCGGCGTTGGATTTTCCAATCTTAGCAAGACTATAAAATAACATGGAACTTGGGCTTTGTGAGTGCCTGAAATGTCACATTGGCTGTGCTCTCAAACTGCTTACTGGTCCAGTACTGAGATGTTAGGAAACAAGTCTTCATTGTTTATTACTTAGGAATCATCCTGCAACTCCTCCCTCAAAGGGCTGGTTAATTTAAATCATGCATTGCCATATATGTACAAAAAAACTTTTCATATAACACACAAGAATTCTGGTGATAGGAAGCATTTCAATATTAATACTTAATTGAAATTTTCATATTGTTTACTTTTGCAATGCAAGTGCAAGCTTTTTGATTTTTTTTTTCTTAGATGTAATAATTGAATTTAAATATAAAGCCTAAGTTTGGTCAAAAATTTTTTAAAAAAATAGACATGAGGCACTGTGTTTACAATTGATGAGAAGTATCCCTTGTACTGCAGACAGCAGTTCACTGGTCCACCCCCCCCCCCACAACCATAATCTTCCGGTACCGCAGATTAATACGAGCCAAGGGACCTGTCTTGCACTCATCAAGAGTATCTGATTGTGCCTCCATTCATAGAGCATATCTCATTGCTGGAAACTATAGTATGGCTTCCGTGAATGGAGCAGGGGGGTGGGAAGGGCAGGCATAATTAGCACTCTTGACAAGTGCGCATGTAACTGGTCCATTGGTTCCTATTAACCCATACAACAATGGAAGATTATTGCTGCGAGGAGATGAGGGCAGAGGATTTCAACTAAAACCGCAGCCTGCAGAACATGGCACACTTTGCATTAATTGTAAGCACAGCCCCCCGTGCTGATGTTCTGTCTTTAATTGACCAAACATAGCCTTAAACTGCAGAATGGAAAAATCTTGTAGTATCTCAATAAATTCCTTTTTTATGTTTGCCATTTTTTTCCCAGAAAATTGTTCAGTACATTAGTGCCACTTGTGAAGATTTGGCAAATGAATACACATATTGTGTGGAAAAAAAAATCTGATCTTTCCTGGACAGGAAGTACCAGAATAGAATAGTCTAGTGTTGTACCTTATATTATATTTTAAAGTCCAAATATGCTGCTGGCAGCTTCTTTGAAAGGGAAACAGACTTGCACAATAACTATTTTTCAGTGTGTTCAAGTAGGAATGTGGTTTTATGTGTTATTCACTTACCTCCCTCCCCCATTGACTGCCTTTATAGTGCTGTAGATGAGCACTGCTATTAGTCTTGAGCCAGTCCACTCAGGTTTTATAGTTGAAAGGATTCTCCATCATATTAAATGCATGTGTGCATGCACAGTGGAAACTAAAACATATCTGATTTAAAGTGGAACTAAGAATAGAAGTTGGGAACCTGGTCCCAAACCAGGGTTCACCAGGGGCAAGAGAGCAGGGGGACTTTCTCAGTACAATGTGAGAACATACAGAATAAATTATAAAGACAATCGTAAAAAATTACGAAATATGTATTTGTACAAAATACATAACAATAGATTAAAATACAGGTGACTTGGTCATCAATGTTACTTTATAAATGTTACTTCAACTAGTTTCGCGGGAGGACCCGCTTCATCAGGAAGTACATCTGAAAATAGACATGGGGTCAGTGGCGATAACATCAAAAATATAAACAACATTAGTTGAAAATATGCAATTAAAGGGGGGAAGGAAAGGTAATGTAGATATATGGCTGCTTGCTTACCAAAGTCACGTTGCTACCGGGGCATAAGGCGCGCCCGGTGAAGCCTCCCACGGCGGCGAATGGGGGAGACCTGTCAAATCAATCGGCTGGAGTGTGGGTGGGGTGAAGTACAGAAAAAATGGGAACAATCGGGACTAAATTGTATCAAAAAGGGGGAGTGTCCTTATCAAGTAGTGGAGCGATAAGGAAGATGTAAAATTGGTGAGGGATAAGGGATGGTGCAACCTGTGAGCAGTGAGTTGGACAGGTAAGTATTTACCCTTTAGTTTTGCTTTAAGCTTATTGGCACCACAATTTTTATTTTGTTTTAATAAGCTTATTCTACAGTGTAGATGTACCAATTTACTTTACTTTAAATTTATCTTTAAAATGAGGAGTTAAAAACTGCCATGTAATGCAGCTGTACACGTTTTTTTAAACCGAAAGCCAGTGCACCACCCACAAAGTGATTAGGAACTGCACTTTTCTTAGTCAGGTGGTTCAAGACAAAACAGCTGGAGAATATTCACCAGCTGCCCAAACACATATCATATACTTAGGCGTTGCTATAAGTTAGTTTTAAATGAGAAATACAGCCAAAGCTTGTTTAGCTGTACTTCTCCTGTGGATCACAGGAGTGCTGTTTGTCCTGCACTCCTGTGACCCATTTTCAGCAGACAGCGGGCTGAAGCCTGTTGACATCAGAGCCGTTCCAGGCTCGGGCAAGATCAGTGAAGTCGATTTGCCCACATGCCTAGACCTGCACCTGGCTCAGCCTCTCAGCGAGCCACTTCCGCACCCTCCACAGCCCAGTTCTCCAATGAGCACAGGGGTGCAGAGCAGAGAGCTGTGTTAGAGCTGACGGGGGACAGATGCAGCATCAAGCCGATGCTGCATTCACCTAAGCAAGTATCATTAATATATATATATATATATATATATATATATATATATATATATATATATGTATATATATATATATATATATATATATATATATATATATATATATATACTTATCTTACTGCCTAGTGACACCTCTGCATGTCTGTATTCACCAACAAGCACACCAAAGGTATGCTGACTGCAGTCAAGTTTTTTGTTTTTTTTTGTTTTTTCTTTTTGTGCGACCGGAGTTTAAAAAAAAAAAAAAAAAAAAACGGCAATTTACACAGGTGCTTAAACCTGTACCTCCATTCAGAAGGTTGTTTGTGCTCTCGGGGAATGACCGTACTCGCTGCAGCCTGCCTGTGAAAATCTATGGCATGCTGAAAAACGCAACGACTGTGCAGATCCTCACACATGCCAGTGTTTCCATCCAGGAATGGAAGCACAGCTCTGGACACAATTATCTACATGCAGAAAGTAACGTGTACAGCTCTGGATTCAAACATGAATGTATGAAGATTGACTGTGACATGCTCAGAAATGCAGTGACTGTACAGACAGGCTGCATGGAACATTTCCTGAGTGCAAAAGCCACAGGTCTCTATGCCTGTGTGAATGAAGCCTTATGTACAAAGTCATTGAGACATATGAGACTTTTCTTGACAGAAACATTTTTTATACAACCCTTTTTTCTGGACAATACTTAGGCATGAAAAGTACATTTTTATTTATTTTTTTGTATGAGCTGGTTTTTGTTTACTGCTAATAAAAATATTTTGTACAGACTTTGTGCTGATCTTCAAGCATGTGTTAATGTATACTATACCCTCTTATATTTGGGACTGCACAAATAAGATGTAGTTTTATGTAAGGTTTCCCCAAACAGGTGCCAGGCTCAGTTACTTTGCACCTACAGAACAGTCTACTTAGATGCTGGTCACAGGTCTCAATGGTTACAGAGCAGAAGTAGCCTCCTGTTATAGGTATAGTTTGAGCCGTCGTACTGGCCATATGCTTGTGGTAACAACAATAAATGCAGGTGCAGTCTGTTTTAAAGTTGTCACTAAATTATATCCTTATACTCCAAAAATAATCCACATCCACTATTAATGGCCCTGTAACCAATTTTTTCATGAACTTTCTTCCTACTATGGGTTTCTGTCTCATTGTAACAACTTCCTTGCAGAACTCGTGCAGATGAACAGATGTATGCACATGGTGTGAACAAGGCCTAAGTGTATATTCCCAATTGTGCCTGGTGCTAAAGTTGAACTCAGTTTAGATGCTTGAAAAGGATATACACTATGGTAAGTTTTCCTTATTGGAACAATGAGCAATAGACTACATGAATGTATCCGATGCTGCTGCTAGTGAACTACACAATCCTGTTTGAACTGGTGATTTTGCATGTTTCCCTTGTAGGGTGGTCTTTAAAAATTGGCACACAGGATATTGGGGCACCTGTCAAGAATGGAAACAGGGAAGCTGTCGTTGCAGATGCAAGCCCAATATGCACATTCTTGTTTCACTACCTAGTGGGGCATGGAGTTGCCACAAGTGTGCGGTCAGTGAAGTTGGGAGCCAGCAACCTGCATACTTAGTCAGAAGTAGTTTCCTAATTTCTTTTGATCGGTTATTTTTACATATTAAATCTAACTTGAGCTAACCACTAAGTACACAGCTGAACTACATACTGTTTTACATATTAAAGGGTTTGTAGTACTGTTTGGACACTCTTTCTGTGTGTTCACATCTACCAAATTGCATAGCCAAAAATTTGACATATTTATTTCCCATGTCACCTCACCAGCTCTAGCTTGCTTAATGGACAGCGATTCAAAATGATCAACTTATGTCCAAATAGCTGAGAGGTGATCCAGGAAGCAGTAGTGACCTCAATGGCTGTGCAGTATAACAAAGATATCTAACTCACAAGACTAACACATTACAAATCCTTTCTAGTCTTTGATCTGTAACAGGCATGCAAGTAGACAGCTCCAGCTTGCATTGATACATACTTCCATGTCTGTGTATCTTTATATAGAAAAACCTGATTAAGATGATCATAATAAAGTGTGCACTTTTAACCACTTGCCTACTGGGCACTTACACCCCCTTCCCGCCCAAGCCATTTTTCAACTTTCAGCGATGTCGCACTTTGACAATTGCGCGGTCGTGCTACACTGTACCCAAACAAACTTTTTTTATCATTTTCTTCACACAAATCGCGCTTTCTTTTGGTGGTATTTAATCACTGCTGTTTTTTTTTTTTTTTGTTTTTTTTTTTTAATTAAAAAAAACAAACTTTGGAAAATTATTTATTTATTTTACTTTGTCAGTAAATTTGTTACTAAGTAATTTCTCTCCTCCGCTGATGAGGCAGCACTGGTAGGCTGAACTGATAAGGCTGCACTAATATACCGCACTTATGGGCACTGATAGGTGGCACTGGGCATTGATCGACAGCAGTGATGGGCAGCACTGATAGCCAGCACTGGCTGGCATCGCTAATGGGCACTGATTGGTGACACAGTTGGCACTATATTTTAATCAGGGCACTGATGATCAGTGCCCTGATTACATTCCTAGATGTCCCCTGTGAAGAGATGCCGCTGATCGGCTCTCCTCGCACACACTCTCTTATTGTGAGGCGAGGAGCGCCGATTACCGGCATCTTCGTGTTTGCATGTGATCCGCTGTGATTGGAAACAGTCGATCGCATGGTTAAAGAGCGGTGGATGCGGCTCTTTACAGAGATCGGGGTCGCATCTTGTCCTAGAAACACAGCGCCGCTGCGGTGCGCGTCCCCCATGGGAGCAGCCGTTCTGGGACACCGTTGTGGCGTCATCCCAGAATGAGAGCCGCACCATCCACATTTGACAGTGGGCGGCAAGCAGTTAAAGCCAGTTGGCAATGGTAGCTCCAAGTTTGACCCTGTTCCCCTTAACTCACATGGATGCTTAAAGCAAAAGTAAAGTTGGGGGAGAAAACTTTTCCCTGCAAGGTAAAGTCACAATGTGCTAGTGTGCAACAGAGATATTCTTTGTACCCACAAGTAAGCTTTATTATAAGCTTACCTGTAGGTAGATGTGTCCGGGGGGACTTTACCACCACTTTAACCACTTAAGGACTGCCTCACGTTTATATACTGCGGCAGGGCGGCCCCTAAATGCAAAATTGCATACCTGTATACGATTTCTTGGAGTCTTGGACGTGCGTGCCGCCAGAGACCTGCTCCCGCTGTGATTGGACACCGCAGAAGCCAATCAGTGGGGATCTGCCAGAACCCACCGATCGTTCCCGAGGCAGATGACGGTGGTCTGTCTATATAAACAAGGCAGATTGCTGTTCTGTCGGAGGGAAAGATGGAGATCTTGTGTTTCTGCAAAGCAGGAAAACAGACCTGTCTTCACCCAGTCAAAGCACCCCCCCCCCCCACAATTAGAAAGCACGCCCAGGGAACACATTTAACCCTTTGATTGCCCCAGATGTTACCCCCTTCCTTGTCAGTGTCATTAGTACAGTGACAGTTCAGTGCTAAAAAAAAAAAGAAATAATGAACACTATTGGTGTCACTTAGTGTCAGATTTGTCCGCCGCAGTGTTGGAGTCCTGCTAAAAATTGCTGATCGCCGCCATTACTAGTAAAAAAAAATAAAAAGGCCATACATCTATTCCATAGTTTGTAGACAACATAACTTCAAAAACTTCATAATCAATATATGCTTGTTGGGATTTTTTTTACCAATATATGTAGCAGAATACATATTGGTCTAAATTGATGAAGAAATTAGATTTTTACATTACATAGCAGAAAATAAGATACTATTTTTTTTTTTTTTTCCTTTCAAAATTGTCGCTTTGTTTTTATAGCGCAAAAAAAAAATAAAAATGCAGAGGTGATCAAATGGCACCGAAAGAAAGCTCTATTTGTGCAGAAAAAAAGGGCATCCATTTTATGTGGGTACAGCGTGAACTGGTTAAAGCAGCAAAATTCACCATGATTACCAAATGGTACACACTGGGAAAAAAAGACACCAAGTCTAAAGTGATCTCTAAGAAAGTAATAATAGTGTGTGGGTAAACCATGTAATTAGTCTCCTGGGCAGAGAACCAACTGTCTACAGTATGTAAAAGCTTTTAGGTTGTCCCAAAATATGCTTGCAACCTTCAGAAAACAATAATTGCACACCCAGCTTCATTTGCATGTATTGCCAAAACATTTATGCAAGATTCATTTATGAACATAATCCTATTCCTTATTTAAAGTAAATCTGTCACTAGTCCAAGCTTTTTTTTGTAAGTAATACTACATTGCTAATCTTTGTTTTAATAGCTTTTAATATCTGCCTTCAGTGTTCCAAAACAAACTAAAAAGCCTGTGGTGGTACAGCCTTGCACATACGTGCACATACGTGCACATACTTACTAGAGCAGTGTTTCTCCAGTCCTCAAGGTGCCCCAACAGGTCATGTTTTCAGGCTTTCCATTACTTTGCACGGGTGATTTAATCAGTTTCACTGCCTTAGTAATTACCACAGCTGTTTCATCTGAGGGAAATCCTGAAAACATGACCTGTTTGGGGCAACTGGAGTTGAGAAACTAGAGCAGGGGTCTCAAACCGGCGGCCCTCCCAGCTGTTGCAGAACTACAAGTCCCATCATGCCTCAGCCTGGCTTGTAACTGTCAGCCTTGCAAATGCCTCATGGGACTTCTAGTTTCGCAACAGCTGCAGGGCCGCCAGTTTGAGACCCCTGAACTAGAGTATAAAACAATGATTTCTATTAAGACCTTAATTACAGGGCAAAACTTGCTGCAAGTGGGGTTTTAAACTGTTCCTCCTAATTGAGGTTTTATGCCAGTCTATCCCATAAAACCTCAAACTATTTGAATGTCACTCACAGCCAGCAGAGAATAATGGCCTGCATCTGCTGTTTGGCTGTGGTGCCTACAGAGGTGGCATAGATTATTCTGGACCCAACCCAGGGAGTGACATTCTATCTATCTGAATCCCAAAGTTGCTTTTTCGCATGACTCTGAATTTTCAGTTAATGTCTCTTAAAAAGCCAGATGAGGACAGGTTTCCTTTTAACCATGGACAAGAACAGATAATGCAGTCAGGGTTATAAGGAAAAGAAACAGTTCTTTATTTTTATGTATTCATATGTGTCCTATTTATTTACCATTTCCATCCTGTTGAAAAAACGAGAGGGCAGGGTTTTTTTCTTTTGCTGGGGGGTGGGGCCTTAAGATTTTAAGGCTACTTTCAGACTAGGGCGTTGTGGGCGTCGGCGGTAAAGCGGCGCTCTATTTAGAGGTGCTATTCGGCCGCTAGCAGGGCGGTTTTAACACCCGCTATCAGCCGAAAAACCCAGCATTGTTTTCAATGGGAAGGGACGCTTTAGGATCGTTGTATTTACCACTCCTATAGCGCTGCAAGGATGCGGCTTGCAGGACTTGTGTGAAAGTGCTCTAAGACTGCAGATGGTATTTTTACATAAGTTTGATAATGTTTGTAATGATGTCCTTTTCGAAAACCAATAAAACTATTGAATATGAAAAAAAAAAAGCTTTTCCGTGTCACAATGGAAAAATAGAAGAGTTTGCCTCAAGGCTTCAGAGGTATGGAAAGGCAGTGTGAAAATAATTTTCTTATTCCATACCATAAACTGATACTTATGGAACATGGTCTAAAATATAAAACCAAAAGGCCATCCGGAAAGTATTCACAGCGCTTCACATTTTACACATTTTATCATCTTACAGCCTTATTACAAAATGGATAAAATTCATTATTTTCCTCAAAATTCTATAAACAATACCACATACTGACAACGTGAAAAAAGTTTGAAATCTTTGCAAATGTATTAAAAATAAAAAATGAAGAAATTCACATGTACATAAGTATTCACAGCCTTTGGCTTGACATTCAAAATTGAGCTCAGGTGCATCTTGTTTTCTGCAATCATCCTTGAGATGTTGCTACAACTTGATTGGAGTCCATCTGTGGTAAATTCAGTTGATTGGACATGATTTGGAAAGGCACACACCTATCTCTACAAGGTCCCACAGTTAACAGTGCATGTCAGAGCACAAACCAAGCCATGAAGTCCAAGCAATTGTCTGTAGACCTCTGAGAAAAGATTGTATCGAGGCACAGATCTGTGGAAGGGTACAGAAAAATTTCTGCATCATTGAAGGTCCCGATGAGCACAGTGGCCTCCATCGTTCGTAAATGAAAGAAATTTGGAACCACCAGGACTTTTCCTAGAGCGGGTCCCTGGCCAAACTGAGTGATCAGGGAGGTGACCAAGAACCTGATGGTCAATCTGACAGAGCTCCAGAATTTCTCTGTAGCGAGAGGAGAACAGTCTCTGCAGCACTCCACCAATCAGGCCTGTATAGTAGAGTGCCCAGACAGAAGCCACTCCTAAGTAAAAGGCACATGGCGGCCCACCTGGCGTTAACCAAAAGGCACTTGAAGGACTCTCAGACCATGAGAAAATTCTCTGGTCCCATGAAACAAAGATTGAACTCTTTGGCCTGAACGGCAAGCGCCATGTCTGGAAGAAATCGGGCACTGCATCACCTGTCCAATACCCTCTTTCACATTGTCATTATGGGGTATTGTTTGTAAAACTTTGAGAAAATAATTAATTGAATCCATTTAGAAAGGCTGTAACATAACAAAATGTGGAAAAAGTGAAGCGCTATGAATATTTTCCGGATTTTTTTTATGGAAAGGTTAGAGCCCTTGTCAGGACTGTATTGCTATTTGTGATTTGTGTTTAAGACTCGATGGAAGTTCGTTCAGGTTAAAAAAAAAACAAAACAAAAAAAACACTTTTTTCTAAACAAGACGGTGAAAGATTAGAAGCTTAGGAATGTGAACAAGTTTACCAAAAACTTTACACTTTTCTCACTAAGGAAGGAAAGAGACCTTTCCCAATGTCTCATTACCCAACAAAGTTTGTACGCCACTATCTAAAACATAAAAGCTGGGCTTAAAACAAAACTACACGAGCAAGGTGACAGTGTATCTGAAAGGGGTGTCCCCATTTATATGCTCCTTGTCCTACCTTGCAGCTCTTGACTCATTGTGGAACTGGCGCTAAGATCACATTGGTCAGAACACAGGGGAGCACTGATGTCACTCCCCTGATCATTTGACAGTACTTGGGCCTAGCGATTGTTTGCTGGGCATGAGCAACTTCACAGGGTAGCAGGACCTGGAAATGTCCAGTATTCTTGCTGACTGCAAGGGAGCGCAGGTAAGGTGAGTATAAAGGGATCAGGGGACCGAATGAGCGAGTGTCTTTTTTTTTTTTTTTTTTTTTTTTTTAAGTAGTCCCGTTAATTCTTTTTACTTTCTACAGACAAGTTTTATGTAAGCAGTTAATTGGATTTTCCCATACTTTTATATTTTCCCATCAACTCCTTATTGGGGGCAGTGATGTTTCTCAGAAATGCAAATATGCAGTGGCCATTTTATTGGGTACATTTACCCTTTCAACCAGATATCTAAATAGTGAATAATGTGGCTGCAGCTTAATGAATAGGATATACCGGCATGAGGTGCCTCAAGATTGTGCCTAATTTTAAAGGATGCCTAGACTGAACAAAAGTTGAGAAACGCAAAGCCTAAGCAATGTTTATCACAAAGTAATTGTTCAAGCTAGGGGTATTAAATTAAGATTCAGCGAGGTCTGGTCAGTAGTACTTTCTTCCAGCAGAGGTCCAAAGCTCCCTTTTACTATGACTCAGTGTGTGTGTGTGTGTGTGTGTGTGTGTGTGTGTGTGTAAACTATATATATATAATATATATATTATAGTTACTGACATACAGAGGGCGGGAGGCTACAGGTTTGGAAGCTAAACTCCTGTTGATCTTTGATACTGGAGACAGGGCACAAGCATTATCCCACTGGTTGTGTGGTAGTGTCCCTTGCGCTGGTCGGAAGACACGTGACGGTGTCGTAACGCGTAGGGATTGGCTGAGCGGTACAACACAGTTTGAAGCACAAGTGAGAGGGCGCTCAGGACGCCACAACCTTTTTTACAATTACTCTGCCTGTTAAACGTTTTTTAAATGTAAGAGCATTACCTTTTAATAAATTACCCTTGCCTAAAAAAACTTTAATACACTAGTGGAGCCTCCATTCTCTCTCTCCCCCTCCCCTTATCTCTGTTCTATTTCTGAGTGAACCATCCTGGAGATACAAGGGAGAGATGTATTAAAGATCCAACTTAGAGAAAGCAGAGACTTCGGTGACAGCTGCCAGAACCACCCACACAGCACTGCTGAATGCCGTTTTACTACATTTTGGAGGTGAGGGTCCTAAGAGACCATTAGAGGATTGAACATTAATAGGATTTTATACTCCATCCATGATATACACCTTGAATTGAATAGGAAAACGGCATCCATTCATAGACTTTCTGAATTAACCCATCATCTCCCAGCAGAATTACCTATCTATCTACTTGCTATGTTTTATGAACACTGAGTGATGCCCTAAGTGTGCTTTTTTAAACACACTTGCACTACTATTTAGAATTGCACATGCATTTATCTCAATTAATTCAATGTCTATCTCCATCTATGACCTTATGTGATTATTTTCTCTCCTCCACTTGATTGGTTAACCCACCCAGTCAAATGGTATATATTGAGATCAATACCCTTGACATTAATTAGCTCATTATTAGTAGCACTACTGTCACTATTTATTTTTACTTTTATGCGATTTTGCACATTGTCACTGCACACCTTTTTATGCGATTTTGCACATGGTCACTGTACACTTTATATGTGATTTTGCACATTTATGATACACCTAATACCCATGGATATTATTCTCAGCTAGACGCCATACTATTGTGATTTGGATCCCTAGCAATTACTAGCTTATTGTCAACATTATTATTTGTCACTATACATTGTACTATGCGATTCGCACATTTATGATACACATCCAATATATAAATTTGCCCATTTACCTTTATTAATATTATTATTTTTAATACTTTCAATATTGCGCGAAATCTTTTCTTCTGACATTATCCCACTGGTTGTTAGAGCATTGGAAGTCACTGCAGAGGAGGGTATGAAACTGTGTTGGGGACTGCCCATCAGAGTGTCCCCTTACCTTTTAGCAGGAGGCTGCACGTCTGAAATGAAGTTAAACTTGTGTTGCTGGGGGTGGGGGCACACACATGAAGGTCCTAACAACCAGTCACTGTAGAGGGTGGGAACCTGTGCTAGGGAATGGTTAGCAGTCCCGATGGAACTGTCACTTGGTCCAGGTCTGGATCACCATTTAATGATTGGGTGAGTGGTTTCCAGAAAACGGTGTGAAAAACAGCCACAACTCCACTAATATTCTTTAAAGTGTGGTGTGCAGAGGGGCTCCAGCTTTGAAGTGGATAAACTGGAACTGAAAAAAACCATAATGGTTTCCACTCCTGTAAGCTGAGAACAAATGTGGCTAGAGGGGAAATGGGATCATCAAAATTGAATAACTTAGGACTACAGAAACATGGAGGAAAATATCAGTTCGAAGTACACTGCATTTGGGATAAGGCTGAATTGGGGGTTCTCAGCAGCAATGTGAGGTCAACAAATCTGCAGGAACCTCTTTTATTGTGTCAATGTGGCTTGATATTTGTTATATCCATTAGTTTGCAGAATCCAAGGCAGGAATAATTCAAGCTGTTCTAAAGGTGAAAACCTGTAGATTCATAGAAAATATGTCATATAAAATCGCAGCACAGTGGCTAAGTGGTTAGTGCTTCCGCCTAGCAGCGCTAGAGGAGTCAGTTCAAATCCCAACAATGACACTACCTGCCTGGAGTTTGCATGTTCTCAGCGTGGGTTCCCTCCGGTTTCCTCCCACACTCCAAAGACATGCTGGTAGTGTAACTGGCTTCTGTCTAAATTGGCCCTAGTAAGTGTATGTATGAATGCAAGTTAGGGACCTTAGATTGTAAGCTCCCTTGAGGGCAGGGACTGATGTGAATGTACAATATATATGTGCAAAGCGCTGCTAAATTGACAGTGCTATATAAGTACCTGTAATAAATGAGAAAATATGGCTGACAAATAGGGGGTTAGTACGATTTGTCAGCCATATTAAAGCGGACTTCCAGCTGCAAGCACGTCATCGCAACTTACAAGTCCCAGAAGTGCGGGTACTCGTATGTTTTTACCTGCCGGTGTTTTACCATTCCTCCGTGCATGAGAGGTGCCTTTAAACCAATAAATCGTTGGATTTACACGATGCAAAGTTATTCTTTTCGAGTGGGACATTCCTAACATAAGGAGAGAGAGAGATCGCCTGCAGGACTACTGATCTTTGGTCGGATTGCAATCCAAAGGCCCTGGCGGGGCAATCCGCCACAATCGTTACCAGCCTTTCTAAAGGTCCAAGGTCCAATACATCTGATAAGCAGGCAGTTCTTATCGGTGGTGGTCTCATATGGTGTCCATTACACAGGGGATTGAAAGGGACTATATTGTGTCTGAAAGCCTACATATAGACTACTAATTCCAAGATTCTGGCACTGCTGTCTACATATCACCCTGCTCTTCACATCACTTTTTCCAATAAGGAGAACTGTTCTCCTTCCCCTGATCCTAGGCAGGGCTGCCTAAGGAGGATGGGGAAGGAGGTCTGCAGGTACCTGTGAAAGCAGAGATGGTAGACTTCTAAATACCCCAGTCAGGCAGCTGGAAGCTGGTAACTGCGCCATCCTCTATAAATAGCCCAGGGAGGGCTGGAGCTCCCTGCGTGGGTTTCCAGGCGGTCTGCTGGCTGAATACTATGGTATCCCGGCATGGGTCCAGCGGGGGTGGGTGACAGTTAGGCCTCGAGTTCTGGCCTGTGGAACGCAGGAGGAGGGTGGGGACTTCAGGCACAACACTTCCGGGTTGCGTGGTGAGCGTGGACGCCGGAACCATGTCTGTTTATTTAAAAACGCCAGCCACTGCAAGCGGACGGTCCTGATCCACTGACAGCAGCGGCGATGCTCCAGGGGGACAGCATGGAGCATGGTGGCAGTGGTGCCGGCCCAGCTCAGGTAGGCAGACACTGGGGTGGTTTTAGCCTACAGGGTTGGCCCCCGTTGGTGAGACGGGATCCAGGCTAAAGAGTCTTGTAAATCTGGATAGCAGCTGGTGGGGGTGCACATAGGTGTTGGCAAAGGTATCTGACAGAAGCATGTCCTTGTTTTCTGCCTCCCTTCTCTTTTTCTCTTGTTTTAGGCTCAGCCCAAAGAACAAGAGAGGTCAGGGGGAAAGAAGAGGTGTCCGTCTGGTGCGAACAAATTTAAAGAAGGGTGGAACAAACTGCTCTCTAAAGCTTGTATTGATAAATTGGTTTACAAGGAGGCAATGGGGGCATGCAAAGAATTGATTTCTGGCGTTAAAGAAACTAAGGCTATAAAGACAACGCTGTTGAACCCCCAAACAACCAGCTGAAGTCCCCCCCCCCCGCTTCAGCCCCAGAGAAGGGTGACGAATTGGGGGAAATCGGATTCTTTGGAGGAGCTAATTGAGACTGCGTCATCCAAAGCTACTCCAAGCCAAAGGAACAAGGTCACCCAGATACAGGCTCTCACTGGAGGAGGTGGACGCCTTATTGGGGGTGATTTACGAGACACACTGGGCCTATTCTGGCACTCCTCTCCTACATGTAAAAATCATCACTTTTTTTCGCTAGAAAATTACTCAGAACCCCTAAACATTATGTTTTTTAGCAGACACCCTAGGGAATAAAATGGCGGTTGTTGCAACTTTTTATCTCGCACGGTATTTGCGCAACAATTTTTCAAAATCTGTTTTTTTGTTTGTTTTTTTTAAATGTTTCATGAATTAAAAAAATAAAACAGTAAAGTTAGCCCAATTTTTTTTTTGTAAAATGTGAATGATGATGTTACGCCGAGTAAATAGATACCCAACATGTCACTTTAAAATTGCGCAGATTCATGGAATGGCGCCAAACTTTAAAAAAATCTCTATAGGCGACGCTTTAAATTTTTTTTTACAGGTTACCAGTTTAGAGTTAGAGGAGGCCTAGTGCCAGAATTGTTGCTCGCTCTCTAATGCACGCGGCGATACCTCAAATGCGTGGTTTGAACGGTGTTTATATGTGTGGGCCAGACTTGCGTGTACGTTGGCTTCTGAGCGTGAGCTATCGAGGACAGGGGCTGTATGTTTTGTTGTTTTGTTTTTTTTTGTCTTTTTTTTGTTTACACACTTTTTCCTTTTTTACATTTTTTTTTTTTTTTTTTTTTTTTTATATCACTTTTATTCCTATTGCAAAGAATGTAAACATCCCTTGTAATAGGAATGGTTCGTGACAGGTCCTCTTTATGGAGAAATGCAGGGTCAATAAGACCCCACATCTCTCCTCCAGGCTGGAAAGCATGAGATCGATAAAAAAAAATCCACGATCTCATGCTTGCCAGCCGCGAACTTTGTTTACAACTGCGGCCCAGACGTGACGTAATAACATCCCGCCCCTGCCTCCGACAGTCATAGAGATGACTGGTCAGCAGACATCTCTATGGTCGTCATCTGGCGGCGGCCGATTCTTTCTCCGGGTCCCCGATGGCACGGGAGAGCCTGGAGAAGCACCGGATGGCAGCGGAGGGGGATGTCCACTCCCGTCGCCTGTAAGAACAATCAAGCAGTGGAACTGCCGCTATGATTGTTCTTATGGTGCACAGAATCGCCGGCTGAAAACAAGGATATCTGATGCCTGTAGCTTCAGGCATCATTCAGATATTTCCACTGAAAGTCAGACGGCATATGATGTACTTTGGCTGGAAGTGGTTAAAGAAGAGAAGGCCTCTTTGTCCCTACATGACCAGATATGTCAGACCCTGAAAGAAGGGCAGGGTATTTCCGGTACACAGCGCAGTGGCCGACTCTATCAAGGAGGAGTGTTTGGACCCGGAGAAAAAATTATTTTTTCCTAAAAGCCTGAAGAGGAGATTCCCCTTCAGTGAGGATTACACTTGTATATGGAACAAAGTGCCCAAACTGGATGCAGCCTTTTCCCAGTGCGCAAAATCAACGGACCTCTGGGACCCCCCGGAAGGAAATTCTAGATTCCTTGCCCATGCTACACAAGGCAGCAGGTTATATGGCAGATGCTTCTGTAGAGTTGATCAAGCTATCGGCAAAGCCCGCAGCCCTAGTAAATTCCTCTCGCAGGGCTCTATGGTTAAAATCCTGGTCGGCCTTGTTTGAGCAAGATCTAGAAAAAGTTCTAGAAGAAGTCGACAAGAAGAAGGCTTTTCCCATTAAAAAAAGAGCCTCATGAAAATGTTTTTTTTCGCCCCAAAGACAAGGGGGGTCGCAGGGGGGCAGACCCCTAAAGGGTCAGCCACTAAGAAACAGTGGGGAATGGGGAAGCAAAAAGGTATCCCGTTTTTCCTCTCCTAAGAAAACAACAATATCCCAATGACTTAGTCCCCATGGGAGGGAGATTGGGGCAGTTCCTCCCACAGTGGGAAAAGACTACCCCAAATGGATTTATACAGGGGATAATCAGGGAAGGCTACCGAATTCAGTTCAAGGGCACTCCACCCTCAAGGATGTTTGTAACCACCCCTCCCAGGAATCCTTAGAAGACGTTGGCCCTGTTGTCACAAACTGGCGACTTGATAGACCAGCAGGTCCTTATTCCAGTGCCACAGTGAAAAAGAAAGCAGGGTTTCTATTTGCACGTTTTTCGTGGTACGTAAACAGTCGGGCAAATTCCGCTTAATATTGAACTTGAAGTCACTGAACAAATGGTTGACCTACAACAAATTTCGGATGGAAACAATCTGTATGGTGAAGTCAATTCTTCCCCCAGATTGCTTCATGGCTTCCCTCGATCTCAGGAACGCTTATTTTCACATCCCGATCCACGAGGAATCTCAAAAGTATTTTTGAGGGTGGTGATCAATCGGGGAGAGCAGGTCCGACTTCTTCAATTCAAGGCCCTGCCATTCGGCCTGTCCTTATCCCCCCAGGATTTTTACGAAAGTCCTGGCGCAGGTACTGGCCCCCCGAGACTAAAAGGAATCTCAATCATCCTATACTTGGATGACCTTTTATATTTTGCACCCTCTGCGCTCCAATTACAGTGAGATCTGTGGGTGGCCATTGCCTTTTTTGGAAGAGCTGGGGTGGTTGAAAAACAGGGAGAAGTCGAACTTAACCCTGGTGCAGTACCTAGGGTTCTTGGTGAACTCGGTGATGCAGAAGGTTTATCTCACAGAGGAGAAAGTAGAGAAGGTAAAGGAGACAGCAGCCTTTTTCTAGAACAATCTGGCAGTATCCAACCGTTTTGCCATGTCGGTTTAGGCCTTTTGGCAGCAACAATCCCAGCAGTGCCATGGACAAGGGCCCATTTCTGGTGTCTCCAGGCCCATATCCTTAGCAACTGGGACGGGGCTCAGGAATCACTGGACGTGACCTTCTGCCTGTCTCCAAAACTAAGAGGTCTCTGTGGTGGTAAAGAGACAAAGAGAACCTTGTGCAGGGTCTACAATGGTCTCTTCCGGTGTCTGTCCGTTTTACCACGGATTCCAGTGCCTGGGGCTGGGGGACCCACTGAGGGTCAAGAGTATCCCAAGGGCACTGGGAGAAAACGCAGTCCCAAAAGTCCACCAACTGGGGGGAGTTACAAGCAATCTGGGAGGCGCTAAGGGCATTCACCAAAGAGCTGAAAAATCACTATGCACAAGTCTTCAGTGTGGTAGCAGTCTCTTTTGTAAACAAACAAGGGGGAACACAGTGTCCATCCTTAATCAGACTGGCAAGTGCCATCTTTTCTTGGGCCGAGAGGAACCGGAGGTCAATATCCGCAGTCCATCTAAAGGAAGTGGACAATCATCTGGCAGACTTTCTGAGCCGACATCAAGTGTACAAATCAGAATAGTCACTGAACCGGGAAGTTTTCCAGCTAGTGGAGGAGAAGTGGGGCCTTCCAGAGGTGGACTTGTTCGCCAACAAGTCAAAGGCCAAGGTTCCAGTGTACTTCTCGTTGGAAAGAGAAGTAGGGGCCAAGGGGATAGACGCCTTGGCCCAAAAGTGGGCATTTCGCCTACGCTACGCCTTTCCCCCCGTTCAAACTTATTCCCCTGGTCCTGAGAAAGTTTGTTCAAGAGCGCACCACAATGATCCTAGTGGTCCCGTATTGGCCGAAGAGGCCTTGGGTTTTCCATGCTGTTGCGCCTGGCAGGAGAGCCTCCCCTCATGCTGCCCGAGAGAGAGGATCTGCTGTCCCAGGGCCCAGTCCTGTTGCCAAAAATATAGAGCCTAAAATTGTCAGCTTGGTATCTGAGGAAAGCCTCCCGAGGTCTAAGGGGCTCTCGGGGGGTGGTAAATACAATTCTTTCCAGTAGAAAGAAAGTAACCCAAGCAACTTACGTTAAATTGTGGAATGTTTTCTGTTCTTGGTTAGACACCAAGAAGGTGTCTGCGGGTATTCCAGCCGTCCTTGGAGTTTTTTGGGATTTGTCGACAGTATTGCAAGTTTGGATAAAACGGTCGCAAGAGGAAGAGCTGTCCTTAAAATGGGGCACGCTCATAACTGTTTTTTTTAGTGGTGATCTCCACAGACAGGCGCATTAGCGAGCTGCAGGCACTTTTCATTAAGGAACCTTTCCTGCAAATTTTTGAAGATAGACTGGTATTGCATACAGACCCGAGGTTCTTGCCTAAAGTGGTGTCAAAATTCCACAGGACTCAGGAAATAGTTTTGCCTTCTTTCTGTGGGTCTCCAACTAATCTGAAAGAAACAGAATTCCACCAACTGGATGTGAGAGCCTGTGTCTTACGGTATTTGGAATTGACGGAAGGCATTCGAAAATCCAATGCCCTATTTATTTTACATTCGGGGAAAAAATTGGGGTTCCAAACTTCGAAAGGCACAATCGCAAGGTGGATCAAACAAGCTATTGTGGAAGCTTACAAAATTTTAAAGGAATGCCCTTTATTTTCCCATGGCTCACTCCACACGGGTCCGGACCTTATCTCAGCGAAAGACCAAGCATTTGGGAGAAAGTTTCTCTAGGCGGTAGTCGCCCCCCCCCCCCCAAAAAAAAAATCTGTCAAGTTCTTGTTGATCCTCTCTAGTGCTGACAGATGACTAGAAAAAACCAGAGTAAGGCTGTATTGTATACAGTCTAAAAAAAAACGCCAAAAACGCTGCACTTGCGTTTTTAATGCTGGTCCATTGAATTCTATTACATGCAAAATGCTGCATTTTGCATGAAAAAAAGTCCCTGACCCTTTCCAAAAATGCAGAGGTACAAAAAGGCATTGATGTGAACATGTTCCATAGGAACCCATGTTAAAAAATTCCCATGCATTTCTGCAAAATGCATCAAAAAACGCGCTAGTGTGAATGGAGCCTTAGACCTACCGGTAACTCTGTTTTTGGGAGTCGTCCAGGACAGCAGGAATTCCCTCCCTATATGCTGTTATAACCTTGCACAAGTGTTTTTGTTTCAGAAGCCATTTCAGGGTAGTTCTCGGATAGACTGGGGAAGCGGGACGGGTAGGGTTGCCACCTGTCCGAGATTCACCTGGACAGTCCGGGTTTTGAATCATGTGTCCGGGTTTCAGGCGCACTGAAACCCGGACACATTATTCAGATTGGGCTGTGACTCCTCAAGTAACCAAGATAGTCATAGGGATGACCGGTCCTCTTTATGAAGAGATCTGTGGTCAAAAAGACCCTAAATCTTCTCTTTACCTTTTTAAAAAGCAAAAGCTCAAAAAACCTTTTTTTGATCTTTCGCTTAAATTTCTTTTTTTTTCCAGCCTGGGCTAGGGTTGCCACCTGTCCAGGATTCACCCGGAGAGTCTGGATTTTGAATCATGTGTCCGGGTTTCAGGTTGGTTGTGGCTCCCCAAGTAACCAAGATAGTCGCACACAAATTTGTTGCCGTCTGGGAGCTGTGGGCGGCTGTCTGGGGGCAGGTTCGGCATCACTAAGGGGCAAGGTAATTATGTCAGCAAGAGCAAGTTGGACACGCCCACATCTTTCCACGGCACGGTGTGCGCACTGCATTACTATCCTTGGGGCACCCAAAGGTGTCCCAGACTGCTAAAGTGTTCGGGTTTGGCTTGAAGAAAAGGTGGCAACCCTAGGGACGGGAGCCGCCCTTGGATTTAATTTTTGTGCTTCCTGCCTCCGGAGGTGGAGCCTTTCTCTCTAGTGCTATCCTGGACGACTCCCAGACACAGAGATAGTTATCGGTAAGTCTAACTCTGGTTTTCAGGGTAAACAAATAGATGTAAGACCATGTGCCAGGAAGTGCCTCAGTTCTTCCAGCATGCACAGGAACATTAAACATCCTTAACCGTTTGACATCCGCGCTATAGCCAAATGACTGCCACAGCACGCACCTGAATTTCCGGGAGGCCGTCATATGACGGCCTCCCCTGTGCACACGCAGCGCGCTGTTATCACCAAGTCACTGAGACTCGGGTGATTACCGATCCAAGTAAGGGGCCGGTCCCGGCCTTTTACCATGTGATCAGCTGTCAGCCAATGACAGCTGATCACATGATTAAAACAAAAGCTCTGTGATCGTTTTTTTTTTCTCCTCACGCTGACAGCGCGAGGAGGAAAAAAAGCCGATCACTGGCTTATCTGCAAGGGACATCGGTCCCGAAGAGGAAGAGGCAATTTTGCCTCATATATGCCACCAGTACCCTCTGCCATTGCCACCTGACAGTGCCCACGAGTGCCACCTATCAATGCCCACCAGTGGTGCCAATCAGTGTAACCGATCAGTGCCCATCAGTGCCGCCTCATCAGCATACATCAATGAAGGAGAAAAATTAACTGTTTTAAAATTTTTATAACAATTTTTTTTTTTTTTTTTTTTAATTTGGTCTTTTTACATTTTTTTTAACAAAATAAAACCGCAGAGGTGATCAAATACCACCAAAAGAAAGCTCTATTTGTGGGAAAAAAATGATAAAAATTTCATTTGGGTACAGTGTTGTATGACCGCGCAATTGTCATTCAAAGTGCGTCAGCGCTGAAAGCTGAAAATTGGTCTGGATAGGAGGGGAATTTAAGTGCCCAGTAAGCAAGTGGTTAAAGTGATATTAAAGGCAATTATTTTTTTTGTTTTTTTAACTACACAGTTAACCCTTCGGTCGCCCCTGATGTTAATCCCTTCACAGCATGTCATAGCACAGTTACAGTGCATATTTTTTTTAGCACTGTATTAGTGTCACTGGTCCCCAAAAAGTATTGCAGTCCTGCTATAAGTCACTGATTGCCACCATTACTAGTAAAAAAAATTTAAAAAATCCCATTGTTTGTAGACGCTATCATTTTTGTGCAAACCAATTAATATACACAGAATACCTATTAGCCTAAATTGATGAAGTCATTTTGATTTATTTAATTTTTTTAATTGGGTATGTTTTATAGCTGAATGAAAATATATATATATATATATATATATATATATATATATATATATATATATATATATATATATATATATATATATAAAATATAATACATTTTTTTTTTTTTTGTAGCAATAAAAATAAACCGCAGAGGTGATGAAATACCACCAAATAAAAGCTCTATTTGTGGGGGGAAAAAAAGGACATAGCAAAAGTTTTATGTAGTGTCGACCACGCAATTGTCAGTTAAAATAATGCAGTTCTCTTTCGGAGGTCAAGTGGTTAAATAACAAACATGTTCTACTTACCTGCTCTGTGCATTGATTTTGCAGAGCAGCCACGATCCTCCTCTTCCCGGGTCCCATAACTGTGCGCCTGGACCCTCCATTCTGCTGAGTGCTCCCAGAGCAAGCAGCTTGCAATGGGGGCACCCAAGCAGGCTTGTTCCCCTGCCGCTGCTTTGTGTGTCCATTCACGCACACACAACTGTGGCTTGGCCCTGCCCCCCCCCCTCCACTCTCTTCCCATTGGCTTTGACGGCAGCGGGAGGCAACGGCTCCTGCTGCTGTCTCAGCCCGGGTTCACACTACAACAGGCTGCGGATCACACGAGCGCTGTGCGTCCCTGTTCCCCGTTCCAGGGATGAATCGGGGCCGATTCTATGCCTGAATTCGGCCCTGAAACGGAGCCAAAGACGCACAGCGTTTTTGTGCAGTGCGCTCTGCAGCCGCCCCGGAGATATGTGAACCGGCTCCATAGGGAGCCAGTCACATTCTCCTGCTATGCGAATTAGATGTGCGGAAACGCACATCTAATTTGCATAGGTGGGAACCCGGGCTCAGACAATAAGGAGGGGGGAGTTCCCAGAGAGCCGAGACACTTGTGCACATTGCTGGATCGCGATGGGGCTCAGGTAAGTATTTGGGGGGCTGCTGCGCACAGAAGGGTTTTTTTTTGTTTGTTTTTTTTTACCTTTTATGCATAGAATGCATTAAGGTGTTACTAAACCCAGGAGCCTGCTTTCCCTATATATGGTCTTCCACAGTACACAGAACATGGTAATTCAATTATTTTAATGAAATTGTAAATATAAACTGATAAATACCTTTTCTTATCAGCAGTATATAACAGTATTCTATTAGCGTCTGGCCGTATATCAGTGGCAGCTGGTCAGCAAGTGGTTAAAGCGTAACTCCACTTTTGTTGAGAAAAAAAACATTCCCCTCTGGGTGATTGATGTACATTGCAAGGATTGTAACGAACTTTGTTGCAGATTCCTACCTTTTTGTTATTCTGAAGAAATCCCTGTGTGTTTGTCTGTGCCTCTGGCCTGAGTGGGTCTAATGGGAGCGGTTTCATAATTATCTGTCAGCTCTGGCAGCTGAAGAGCATTAATGAGGAAGCTGCTGGGCCTGCATCCCTTTAGACGTTTTCCTATTGGAAATGTCTCACCAAAAACATTTTTGTTGCAGGGGATGCCTGAAATCTGACTTGTATTTTAGGTAGACTTCTGGGAAAGTGAGCCAATCACACATGCAGGACATGTTTCTGAAGAGTGGTCAGTACACATTATGTGTACAGAACAACTCCATGTAGCCATATTGCTTTGCATTTATAGAAAATTACAGTGACTGCAGATCAGATTGAAAAGGGTCATTTTTAATGACATTCAATTACAATATGACTTGTATCGCAATTGTACACGCTATATTATTTTTTCTTTATTTGCAATTTTTTTTCCCCATGAAAGTGGAGTTACCCTTTAAAGCTTTTAGCAGGAGTTTTCATTCTCTGATAGTCCTATGAGGCTGCATGACTCCTGACCCTCTGTCTGGACAGTGCTGATTGGCCCTGTGCCGATCACAGGCACTCTCCCTAGGAAAAAAAAACTTCCTAGCAATACACACCAAACTGAGCATGTGCAGAGTTCCCCCAAGGCTCTATTCTATCAGCAGATAGATTGGGGACTGTGGAAGAAGGGGAGGATCAGAGAAGACAGGATAAAATAGACTTTTTACACAATGTGTAGGAATAACCCCTTAGGTTCCACAGTGAGTATAACAAGTATGCTTTACTGCATATATAGTCTGATTTTACTGTTGTGTGTTTGGTAACACATTAAGGTAAAAAACCTTCTGCCTTTAGAACCACTTTAGCATAGAATGTTAAGTCAGTTAGTGTACTTAGAGAACATTTTAAAGAACACAATTAAGATCACTGACAGATCACATGTCTACACTTGGAATAAGCTTTTGGGGGGGGGGGGGGGGGGGCGCGCAAAAAAATTTTGAAAAAAAAAAAAAAACAATTGCAGCCAGTGTGCCCATCATATGCTGCCACTGTGCCATTAAATACTGCCAGTGTGCCCTTGAAGCCCCCAGTGTGACCCCCACTCGCTCGCCGTCTGCCGGGCACTTAACCTGTCTTGGTGGGGCAGCGGGTGACGGCAATGAGCAGGGTCCTCCATGCTTCTCCTGCCGTCCTCATCTCCCGTCCTCTCCTTATGCTGGGCGTCCAATAGTGGCGCCTGTCATTTTAGCCAATCAGGAGACAGGTAACAGACCCGAGCACCTTATTGGCGGAGAGGCGTTTTAGTGTTAGGAAAGCGAATATTCATTCGCTTTTCTAACACAGCTGAGTGACCTGCGAGCGACCAGCATGGCGCTTACAGGTCACCTTTTTTGACATTTATTAGAGCCTATGGCTCTAATCAGGTGCTTCAAAAACACCCCCCACCACTGTAATTCAGGCGCCCTGCGCCCGAAAGGGGCAAGGCGCCTGAATAGGGGGATAGCAGCGGCGGCCATAGATAGATTAATGCATTGTGTGAATCTATCAATTGGTGAGAGAGGGGGCTGCGCCATTATGGATGCACCGCCATGGCTTCATAGGTGTACGCAGACTATTGCATTACACGTGTGTGTCTACATATATATGGCCCAAGGCACATTGATCTCCCTGCCGGGACAGTGAAATGCGTAAACACTTGTCTTATGGCAGAGCTGGTAAGAGTGAGATCTTTCCCATCTTCCTGCTGGCACACAGTCACAATGTTAATGCACATGGGGGGATTAGGTGTGCCCAGGCATATCTGACACACCTTGTGCGCACGCCTATGCGTACATCATAGGTGTGCGCAGCCTATTGCATTTGCGTTAGGGTGTGCACCCCAAACAGAAGCTCAAACACACGTGAATATATATATTTCACACAAACTAAACACACAGAACTCTGTGTACATATGAATAGTGATCTGGTTCTTTCTTGTCCCTGGGAGAAAGGGAGAAAAAACAGCCAGACTAGTAAGTAATATCAGCACACTTTTTCAGTTAGACTCACAGTTAACCCCTTGATGTTAACCCTTTCCCAGCCAGTGTCATTAGTACAGTGTACAGTATTATCACTGTATTACTGTATTATCACTGCACTAGTGACATCAGTGTCATTTCGTGACCCCGCCAGCCAGTGTCAGTACCAGATTGCCCGCAGAGGGGCACAGTGCCCCCTGACATCAGAGCATGGCACAGTGCTACCTTACATCTGAGAATGGCGCAGTAGTTCCCCCTAACATCAGAGCATTGCACAGTGCCCCTTTACACCACAGCATGGCACAGTGTCCCCTGACATCACATCAGAGGATGGCACAGTGCCCCTTACATCAGAGCATGGTACAGTACCCCCTGACCTAAGAGCATTGCACAGTGCCCCCTGACCTCAGAGCATTGCACAGTGCCCCCTGACCTCAGAGCATGGCACAGTGCCCCCTGACATCAGAGCATGGCACAGTGCTCCCTGACATCAGAGCATGGCACAGTGCCCCCTGACTTAACAGTTAAGTCATCCCTATGTACTAGGTGGACAAGAAAGCAACTTGGCAGCCCCTGGAGGCGGCGGGGGGGGGGGGGGGCAGATGGAGGGAGAGATGAGGGACTGCTCACTGACCTGGCTAATATCTGTAGGATCACACAGGACAATCAGTGTAGCAGCCCCCACGGATCTTCCAACTGCTGTAAATAAATTCTCCCGCCCCCCACACATCTCCTTTCTCAGACACAGGCTGCACACAAGGATTGCAGTGTGGGCGGGGCAGACACAGGGGGTGGGGCTGGAGGAGCCAGAGAGGATCGAGCCCTTTCTCCTCTCCTGTTCAGGTGGTGTGGAGGGGGGAGGAAGGAGGGATTTCTGCTGGCAGAACATTCTAAATTCAGTGAACTCTACCCTCCTAGATTCGGCCCTGGCTCCCCACTAGATGCTGCTTACCTCCTATCCTATGGCAGCAGAAGAGACACTGGAGGGCAGGCGGAGTGCAGCTGTATCACTCTGCCACCTACAATAAGAGATCACTTGCCGGAACTATAGAGGGAGCATCGGAAAATGCGGCCAGCTGTCAGCTTACTCCGCGACTGCAGTTCTCATAAGGGGAGTCTAGGGGGTATACCTACCAATCAAAATTGTCTCACTGGCAGCACTGTCACTGCCAGTGAGTGTCCATTAGCAAACCCAGCATTTTCCCTAGAAAAAAGCCATGGCTGTCACAGGGGGGATTAGGGTGTGCCCAGGCACACCCCGTGTGCACGCCTATGGCGTACATTCTTAGAACTGTTTGCATTTTATTGTAGGAAATACTTCCCTGTAAATCTGTTTACATTAAGAGCCCTTTCACACTGGGGCGGGGGCGACATCGGCGGTAAAACGCCGCTATTATTAGCGACGTTTTACCGTCGGTATGTGGCCGCTAGCGGGGCGGTTTTACCCCCGCTAGCGGCCGAGAAAGGGTTAAATACCACCGCAAAGCGCCTCTGCAGTATAGCTGCGCCGTCCCATTGATTTCAGTGGGCAGGAGCGGTGAAGGAGCGGTATACACTCCGCTCCTTCACCGCTCCGAAGATGCTGCTAGCAGGACTTTTTTTCCCGTCCTGCCAGCGCATCGCTCCAGTGTGAAAGCCCTCGGGGCTTTCACACTGGAATGAAAGCAGCGGCACTTTCGGGTGGGTTTGCAGGCGCTATTAGCGCAATAGCGCCTACAAACCGCCCCAGTGTGAAAGGGCTCTAATGCTGTACAGAATAGCACATTTTACATATACTAGAAAGAATGAATCTGAAAATGTTTATTATGTAGCCAGTATCAGAAAAACAGATGTGGAACAGAAAAAGTAACCGTGGGGTTGATTTACTAAAACTAGAGTGCAAAATCTGGTGCAGCTGTGTATGGTTGCCAGTCAGATTTTAACTCCAGCTTTTTCAAATAAGCTTTGACAAAAAAAACCCTGCATGCTGATTGGTTTCTATGCAGAGCTGCAGCAGATTTTGCTCTCTCCAGTTTTAGTAGATCAACCCCAGTGTGTTCTAGTGCATCTGAACCATACAAATACTGATTATTGAATGCATTTTCCCCTATAGCGTGTAAATCAGTGGTTCTCAACTCCAGTCCTCGGGACCCACCAACAGGTCAGATTTTAAGTATTACCTTGGGGAGTTGCAGACTAGAATACTGCAATCACTGAGCAGCAAGTGGTATCACCTGTGATGTATTTCAGCTATCTTGCAAACCTGGCCTGTTGGTGGGTCCTGAGGACTGGAGTTGAGAACCACTGGTGTAAATGAAGGGATTATGCACAATCACATATTATAAAGATGTATACAAACTTATAAATACAGGGATCCTTGGTTCACATACTGTATTTTGCAATACAGAGTTAAGGCTGGGTTCACAGTCACACTGGTGCGAGCACAGACATCGCATGTGATTCACACTGCATTGCTGTGCAGATCGCATGCAATGTCTGCGTATTGCAAATTCAGCCATAAAAACTGGCTAAATTGTATGGCTAAAATTGCATTGCATTCACACCAAAATGAAGCGGGAACATTTTTTTTGGTCCGCACTGGAATCTGATCCGATTCCTGTTCCATTTGACTGCGTTCTGCGAACCGATCTGGGGGTGTCATTAAAATATAATTAGCCACTTAACAACTGCGCCATAGCTGAATGACGGCTACAGTGCGGCTCGATTAACTCTGGGACGGCGTACATTGATGTCCTCTCACAATCGCACACATGGGAGTATTCGTCACCGAGTCCTCCGGACCCGGCGGATCACGGTAAATGGCCACTGTCACTTGTAAACAAACCAGCATCATGTCCGATTCCTCTCTCCCCTCTCTCTACAGATTGGTACAGTGTGAGCGGAGACGGGAGAGATCGGGTGCAGCGGCGCTGTGCGCTGGATCTGTAGTGCCCACAGCGCTGATCTGTGCCCATTGCAGCCTCATCCAGCCATGCTCAGCCATCCATACTCAGAAATACTCATCCATCCATGCTCAGCCATACATATTCGGCAATACTCATCCATCGATTCATCCATACTCAGCAATACTCATCCATCCACCCCCAGCTGTACACGCCCGTACCCAGCCGTACTCGCCCGTACTCAACCATACCCAGCCATACTCAACCATACCCAGCCATCCACATTTATGGCTCAGCCATCCCAATCCCCAGCTCATCCATCCCCATTTATGCTCATCCATGCCACATCAGTTCTCATCCATGCCACTACAATGCCTCACAAAAGTGTAATAGGTAGTCAAATTATATTTGAAATGTATGACCCTAGAACACCTAATGGTGCTCCCTGCATGTTGGGCCTCTGTATGTGGCCTGGCTGTGGAAAAGTCTCACACATGTGGTATTGCCATACTCAGGAGTAGGAGAATCTATTTTGGCGTGTCATTTTTGGTATGTACATGCTATGTGTTAGAAATATTGTATAAATGGACAACTTTGTGAAAAAAAAAAAAAAAAATGTGTTTTAATTTTCTTTCCACATTATCCAAAAAACTTGTAGAAAAAAAATGACATGTTCAAAAGACACATTATGCCTCATCGATTACACAGTCTGAGGTAGTCAAGAAATTATATGTGTAATTTATGCTCCTAGAACGCCTGATGGTGCTCCCTCAATGTTGGGCCTCTGTATGTGGCCACGCTGTGTAAAAGTCTCACACATGTGGTATCTCCGTACTCAGGAGTAGCAGAATGTGTTTCGGGTGTAATTTGTGGTATGCATTTGCTGTGTGAGAGAAATAACCCGCTAATATGACAATTTTGTGGAAAAAAAAATCTTGATTTTGCAAATTGTGGGAAAAAATTACAACTTCAAAAAACTCACTATGCCTCTTACTAAATACATTGGAATGTCTACTTTCCAAAAAGGGGTCATTTTGGGGTATTTGTACTTTCCTGGCTTGTTGGGGTCTCAAGAAATTAGATTTTAGGCCGTCAGTACTTCAGGTGTGATCAATTTTCAGTGATTGGCACCATAGCTTGTGGACTCTCTAACTTTCACAAAGACCAAATAATATACACCAATTTGGGTTATTTTTTACCAAAGATATGTAGCAGTATAAGTTTTGGCCGAAATTCATGAAGAAGAATTATTAACTTGCAATATTTTATAACCGAAACAAAGAAAAATGCATTTTTTTAAAGAATTTTCAGTCATTTTTTCTTTTATAGCGCAAAAAAAAAAAAAAACAGTGGTGATTAAATACCACTAAAAGAAAGCTCTATTTGTGTGAAAAAAGGCAAAAATTTCATATGTGTACAGTGTTGCACTACCGAGTAATTGTCATTCAAAATGTGAGAGCACCAAAAGCTGAAAATTGGTCTGGTTAGGAAAAGGGGTTTAAGTGCCCAGTGGGTACATGGTTAAAGGCAATTTTTTTTTTTTTTTGGTAGAGTGGAGAGGGATTAGAACACCTATAAGGTTTTTATTGCTGTCTGTGCCCCCTGTTAAGGATATTCACCCTCTCCATTTGTCCTGTTTACCGTTATCATTGAAGGTAGGTGAAAGTAAAGGAAAATCACAAATTTTGGGAAAGTAATAGAGGGGAAATCTTCCAATGGGGACATTAGTTCTGGTGACCTAAGGGTCCCCAAGGAATTCCCTTAATTTGCAGGGATTTCCTCTCACTTCCTGTTTGGCTATGGGACAGAAAGGGAAGGGAAGTCTCCCCAATGGGACACAGATGGGGGAAAAAAAAATATGACAGGTTATAAACCTCCCTTACTCTATCCAAAATGAATAAAACATATTTGCCTATAGTTCTACTTTAACTTTCTATTGACACCCGCAGCGGTTCGCAGAGAGCAGTGTGAACTGCCTGCAAGTGACATGCTGTGCCGGAACCAGCGCTGGAATCGCACTGGTTCCGGCATTGCATATATGTAAAGCCAGCCTAAGCCGACTGTGCCAAAGTGATACTTCTCTAGAATAAGAGTTTTTTTCTCTTGTTAAAATAAGGGTCAAAGCTCCTTTTATATGGGGGCAGACTTTACTGCAATCTGAAAAGCGACATTACTGGCAATCGTTGCAATTTTTTACGTCATGGTATTTGTGCATCGTTTTTTTAAACGCAATTTTTTGGGCAAAAATACACTTTAATGAATTGAATAGAAAAACTCTATATATAGCCCAATTTTTTGTGAAATATGAAAGATGCTACACTGAGTAAATAGATGCCTAACATGTGAGGCGCATGCTCGTGGAATGGCGACAAACTACGGTATTTGGAAAATTTCCATAGGTGATACTTTAAAAAAAAATTTCAGGTTACCTGTTTAGAGTTAGAGGAGGTCTAGCACTAGAATTATTACTCTCGCTGTAACATTCATGGAAATACCTCACGTGTGGTGCGACCACCCTTTACATATATGTGCGCAACTTACGTATGCTTTCATTTCTACGCCCCCGCTTTTTTTTTCACTTTTATTCCTATTACAAGGAACGTAAACATCCCTTGTAATGTAAATAAGGATGACTGGTCATCTTTATTGAGAGATCTGGTGTCAAAAAAGACCCCAAATCTCTCCTTTTTAATTTTTTTTTTTAATCTTTTGCTTTTAAAAAGGTAAAATTTGATTAAAAAAAAAAAATAGTTTACATTCACCCTGGACCGGAAGTGACGCCATTATGTTGCTCTGATCCTCCAAGGCCATAGAGGCAATCGGAGACGGTCTAGTCTCTCATTGACTCTGTGATCAGCTGGCAGCACCATTGGATCGTTTCTTGGGCCCGCTGGTGGAAACTAAGCCTGAGAAACACCGGCGGGGGGGGGGGGACGTCCCCTCCCACCACTTCAGAAAGTGGTTAATGAGCCCCTCAGATTGCTACTGTATTTATCGGCGTATAACATGCACTTTTTTCCCCTGAAAATAGGGGGCAAATCAGGGGTGCATGTTATACGCCGACAGTGTACCTCAGAGGGGGACGAGTGCCGCCGGAATTCACTGAGCCGTCGTCTCCTCTCCACTTGGCTCTCACACGGCTTTCACTCAGCACTCACATCCCACACACAGTCCCGCCTCCGCCAACGCATTGGACCAGTGTTCTGCCTATCACAGGAGCTGGTCCAATGGCGGAGGCGGGACTGTGTGTGTGTGTGTGTGACATGAGAGCCGAGAGGATATGACGGCTCTGTGATCTCCTGATGTTCAGGCTGCATTTATGTGAGATGGTGAGGCTGCACATTAGTTTAAAAAAACGGCATTAATCAGGATGCATTGATGGGCTGCAGATGGACATTGATCAGGCTGCATTGAGGACATTGATCAGGCTGCATTGAGGACATTAATCAGGCTGCATTGAGGACATTAATCAGGCTGCATTGAGGACATTAATCAGGCTGCAAACTGCAACATATTTTTAGGTATTGCGGTCGTCAAGTGGATATAGTATTATGATGAGTAGGACGTGTGGGGGAAGCTTTTTGAGATATCGATAGATATTTAGAAAGATTCATAGATTTACTGTGTGTGTGTGTGTGTGTATATATAGCTATAATTTTTAACTACAATGTGAAGACAATCAGCGCCAAAATGAAATTAATCTAAATACCAGTGTAAATAATATATAACTATCCCCACTTAATAAAACAATTTCCTTATAGTGCAGCGCTATGTGTCTTTAAATTAAATTATTATATAAAAAATAATTATACAATCCCTATTACATAGAATAATACATATCACAGTGCAACCAGTCTATGTGAAAAATTAAATAAAAATGATGAAAAAACTCCTATTCTTGGTGAGAAAAAGTTCATATATCTCATGGTGTGTGTGAGACACAATCACCGCTGTGTATATCCGTCCTTTCTGGGATCAAAACCAAGTGCACACCATCACCAGCCAAATTGCCTGCTCACCTCATGGACGTGTTAAAAAGGAAATGGTCTCTCTTTAATTTCTCCGCGTCTCAATAGCAAGAACTCCTATATTCCCCAGGCTGCACATTTGTACTCGTAACTTCCAGGAAACACCCTCCTTCTCTCCCTCCTTACAGCTCAGCTCCGCTTTTCTCAATACGATTATTGACATGTAATAACAAACACAGATAACATAGTGCTCTCTGTTTGTACTTTTATTAAACAAAAGCCCCCAAAAAAAAGCACACTTACAAGATCCAAAGGTTAAAACGGGATATATAAAAAAACATCCACTCGTTCACCACGGGCATGGACTCGCGGTGACGCCAATGGCTCCTCACCTCAAAACGCTTGTTGTCCTCTCATTGGGCTTTATCAGTAGATGGGTGGGCCGCTTCCCCTGAGCTTTTAGATACTTTAATGTTGCCTAGGCAACCCTTCAGCTGTCGCCACGGCCGTCAGCAGTGTCTCTGGACACTCCCACTTCCTGTAGACTACGGAACATAAATTCTTGTAGGATAACCATTTTATGTAACGCCAAAGCTTTCTTGACAAACTGAGCGGCTGACCCCCCCCGCAACCTCCCATTACAATCTAAAACAGGAATTAATGCATATGCCTTAAATTACAATATAAACCTGTTTATAACTCCTATACAATACCAATTATATAAACAGTTCTCATTTAACACTCCCTCAATGGGGTCGAAACGGGAAAGTGTTTAAAAAACCCTTTTATAAAAAATGTTTTTTTAATTAATTTCCAATTTTATACTGATTATTTGCCCCATTTATATATTATGTATGCACCTATTTTAACCATTATAAATAAAGCAATATAATATAATAAAGCCGCAGGGGTCAGCAGCTGTTTGTCGAACGCGTGGGAGTGTCCACAGACACTGCTGACGGCCATGGTGACGCCTGAAGGGTTGCCTAGGCAACATTAAAGTATATAAAGGCTCAGGGGAAGCAGCCCGCCCATCTACTGATGAAGCCCAATGAGAGGACGACACGCATTTAGAGGGGAGGAGCCGAGCCCGTGACATTACGCAGTCACCAGGAGTCCATGCCCGCAGTGAACAAGTGGACGTTTTTTTATATATGCTGTTTTAACCTTTGGATCTTGTAAGTGTGCCTTTTTATTGGTGGGTTTTTAATAAAAGTACAAACGGAGAGCACTATGGTATCTGTGTTTGTTATTACATGTCAATAATCGTAGTGAGAAAAGCGAAGCTGAGCTGTAAGGAGGGAGAGAAGGAGGGTGTTTCCTGGATGTTACCTGTGAAGTGAAGTTACCAGTACAAACGTGCAGCCTGGGGAATATAGGAGTTCCTGCTATTGAGACATGGAGAAATTAAAGAGCGATAATTTCCTGAGTTTTTAACTCATCTGTGAGGTGAGCAGGAAATTTGGCTGGTGATGGTGTGCACATGGTTTTGATCCCAGAGAGGACGGATATACACAGCAGTGATTGTGTCTCACACACCATGATATATGAACTGTTTTCTCACCAAGAATAGGAGTTTTTTTTATAATTTTTGTTTAATTTTTGATTTTTCACATAGATTGGTTGCACTGTGATATTAATAATGTAATAATAAGGATCGTATAATCATTTTTTATATAATGATTTAAAGACACAGTGCTGCACTATAAGTAAATTAATATTTTTTAACTAACCTGCCCTTCAAAGAACAAGAACTTTTGAGCCATGGACTTCAAAGATTTGCTATGCAGAATAATTTGTTGTATCTAATTTAGAGTGAATTACTGTATTTATTGGCGTATAACACTCACTTTTTCACCATTAAAATTGGGTGCAAATAGTGTGTGCGTGTTATACGCCAATACTTCAATTATAGCTGCCTCGAAGGGGACAGGGAGGGGGCGGGACGAGCGCTGTCAGATTACATACAGTGAGAATCTCCTGTTTACTTGGCAGCCTCTGTATTAGGAAGTCCCTCCTCCTGGTTTGCCATTAGAACACTGTTCTGTCTATCATAGGAGACTCTCACTGTATGTAATCTGTCAGCGCTCATCCTGGCCACCTCTCTGTCCCCTCTAGACTGCAGATGGGCATTGATCAGGCTGCACTGGTGGCAATGGTGAGGGTGCTGCATTGAAGGCAATGGTGAGGCTACAGATGGGCACCGACCCTTATTTTGCTTCAGATTTCCTTATTTACAAAGTTTTTTTCTAAAACTTTTTTTTTTTTTTTCTAAAACTTCCCTCTTAAAATGAATGTGCGTGTTATACGCCGATAAATACGGTAATTTCTATAAAATATTTTGCTGGTTGTGGTGGGTAAGGAGGACACGTTACACTTATATGAATACTTATTTTGAATTTACACAATTACCTGCCAGCTACTTTGTACATATACTGTATAGCTATAGTATAAATTTCACATAATATTTAGATGCACTATTTGAGAGAGAACCGGTATAAAAATAACTCCACCTTACAGCGCCTAGGTTGCTGATTACAGTTTTTGGGTTGCACATGCCTTTAAATAAGAGCTTTGCAATTAAAATGTAATATGCCTTTAAATTTGTTTAACCACTTGACCACTGGGCACTTAAACCCCCTTAATAACCAGACCAATTTTCAGCTTTTGGTGCTCTCACATTTTGAATGACAATTACTCAGTCATGCAACACTGATGAAATTTTTGTTCTTTTTTTCACACAAATAGAGCTTTCTTTTGGTGGTATTTAATCACCGCTGGGTTCTTTATTTTTTGCGGTATAAAAGAAAAAAGACAGAAAAATCTGTAAAAAAAATGCATTTTTCTTTTGTTTCTGTTATAAAATTTTGAAAATTAGTAATTTTTCTTCATATATTTTGGCCAAAATTTATACCGCTACATATCTTTGGTAAAAATAACCCAAATCGGTGGATATTATTTGGTCTTTGTGAAAGTTATAGCGTCCACAAGCTATGGTGCCAATATCTGAAAATTGATCACACCTGAAGTACTGACGGCCTATCTAATTTCTTGAGACCCTAATATGCCAGAAAAGTAGAAATACCCCCCAAATGACCCCTTTTTGGAAAGAAGACATTCCAAGGTATTTAGAAAGATGCATGGTGAGTTTTTTGAAGTTGTTGTTTTTTTTTTTTTCACAAAATTGTCATATTAGCAGGTTATTTCTCACACACCGCATATGCATACCACAAATTACACCCCAAAACACTTTCTGCTATTACTCCCGAGTACGGCGATACCACATGTGTGAGACTTTTACACAGCGTGGCCACATACAGAGGCCCAACATGCAGGGGAGCACCCCGGCCAATTCTGACATTTCTCTCCTACATGTAAAAATCATAATTTATTTGCTAGAAAATTACATAGAACCCCAAAACATTATATATGGTTTTTTTAGAAAAGACCCTAGAGAATACAATAGCGGTCATTGCAACTTTTTATCTCGCACGATATTTGCGCAGAAATTTTTCGAACTGGTTTTTTTGGGAACAAAAACTGTTTTGTGCTTTAAGAAAAAAAAAACAGTAAGGTTAGCCCAATGTTTTTACATAATATGAAAGATGAAGTTATACTGAGTAAATAGATACCTAACATGTCACCTTTCAAAATTGCACACGCTTGTGGAATGGCGCCAAACTTCGCTACTTAAAAATCTCCATAGGCGACGATTTAACATTTTTTACTGGTTACAAATTTTGAGTTACAGAGGAGGTCTAGGGCCAAAATTATTGCTCTCGCTCTACTGATCGCAGCGATACCTTACATGTGTGGTTTGAACACCGTTTTCATATGTGGGCGGGACTTACTTATGCGTTCGCTTCTGCATGCGAGCACACGGACAGGGGCGCTTTAAAAAAATTTTTTTTCTATTGTTCATTTTACTTTATTTTAGTTTGACATTTTTCTCCAAAAAATTTTTTTTGATCACTTTTATTCCTATTACAAGGAATGTAAACATCCCTTGTAATAGGAATATGGCATGACAGGTCCTCTTTACAGTGAGATATGGGGTCAATAAGACCCCACATCTCACCTCTAGGCTGTGCCTGAAAAAAAAAAAAAACGATCCTGGCTTCGATCGTAGCGGTGAGTCGGTAGAAGTACCAGAGGGCGGCGGGAGGGGGGGCGTAAGAACGATCAAGCAGTGTAACAGCCGCTATGATCATTCGTATGGTGTAGGGAATCGCTGGCTGAAAAAGCTGAATGATGCCTGTAGCTGCACCCATCATTCCGATATCTCCGCACAAAGTCAAGGACGTCGTATGACGGCAGGCGGGAAGTGGTTAAAACGCTTATTTTTTTTTTTTTAACACAAAGTTGTCCATTTATACAATATTTCTAACACATAGCATGTACATACTAAAAATGACACCCCAAAATAGATTCTCCTACTCCTCCTGAGTACGGCGATACCACATGTGTGAGACTTCCACAGCCTGGCCACATACAGAGGCTGAGCATGGCTGGGTATCACCGAGTATGGCTGGGTATGGCAGAGTATTGTGGGTTATGGCAGAGTATTGCAGATTTTTGCAGGGTATTGCAGATTTTTGCGGGGTATTGCTGAGTATGGCTGGGCATGGCTGGGTATCGCGGAGTATGGCTGGGTATCGCGGAGTATGGCTGGGTATCGCGGAGTATGGCTGGGTATCGCGGAGTATGGCTGGGTATCGCGGAGTATGGCTGGGTATGGCTGGATATCGCGGGGTATGGCTGGATATCGCGGGGTATTGCAGAGTATTGCAGAGTATGGATGGATGGATGTCACTGTGCAGCGCTGTGGGCACTACAGATGCAGCCCACAGCGCTGCTACCATCCATCCATCCCCCTCTCCGCTCACAGTGTACCGATCGGTACACAGGAGGGGAGGAGAGGAACCGGCGTCATGACATGACGCCGGTTTGTTTACATGTGATCGCTCCATCATTTGACGGAGCGATCACATGGTAAACGACCGCGAGTGTGCGCCCAGAGTTAAGCAACCGCCCTGTAGCCTTCATTTGGCTATGGGCCGGTTGTTAAGTGGTTAAAATGTATGTGTGTATGCTATCCAACAAATATGCTGTGAAGCTACAAAAATGCCAAATTTAGCTTTATGCGCCAGAGAAATGCTGTTTTCTCTATTTTAACTGCTACCGGACCCCCAGCAGAATCCTCATAAGATTAAATATAGAAAAAACTCCAAAACACTGATTATGTGGCTTACAGAGCTAAAATTTGCTACAGAATTGTGAAGCACCTTCATTATATCAAAATGTATTGGTAGAAAAATGGCTCCATTTGCCAGTGTATCAGAAAAATATGGTCTGTGTAACCCTATACAACCCGATTGAATAAGGTTGCCATAAATAAAACTATTCATCTTCCAGGGCCAATTTACATTTTTGTAGTACATTACTACATGCATATTAAGGTTATGATGCGTGTTAACATGCATTGGGGTTGATTTACTAAAACTGGAGAGTGCAAAGTCGGGTGCAGCCGTGCATAGTAGCCAAACGGCTTCTAATTTCAATTTGTTCAATTAAGCTTTGACAAAAAGAAAAACCTGGAAGCTGATTGGTTTCTATGCAGAGCTGCACCAGATTTTGAACTCGTCCAGTTTTAGTAAATCAGCCTCATTGTGTTAAAGCAGCCCAAAATGCAGGGACTTCCTAAGGCCCCTTTCACACGGGACTGTCCATTTTGACGGACCCCGCTTGCTCAGCAGGGATCGATCTGTTGATCTCCGCTGACAGGTCCGTCTCCGCTCACTGTGCTGGGACAGACCTGTCAGAGCCCCGCTGTCCTCTATGGGAGATTGGACGAAAACGAATCCGTTTTCATCCGATTCCATCCAATCCGATCCGCTGGAAAATAGGGTTTCCATCTATCTGGATTAGATAGCGCCGGATGTCAGCAGACATGTCACAGCTGACATCAGTTGCTCCATAGAGGTGCATTGAGGGTCCGACCAGGTCCGCCTGAAAAACAGACAGGTGGACCTGATCGGACAGCATGTGTGAAAGGGCCCTAATGCACCAAAAAAGCTCCATGCACTATTTTTAGTAATGCAGCATACCACAACGCATAATAATATTTTTTCTTTGCCATCTGAGTCTCAGTGCGATTCCTCTTTGCTTCCTGTCCTGTAGGCTCAACAGGATGTGAAAGAATATTTTTCCAACTTGAAGGAAATCCTTTCATAGACAGTTAACGCAGGAACAAATGTCCCTGTTGGAAGATTTTACCTCTATTTCTGTTTTGGTGGTGAGTCAAAATGTTTGTAAAAAACGGATACAGATGGTAATAAAAATCTGATGAGGGTTCTAGCCTCTCACTGCTCTATTCAGTTCTAAAGGGAAAAGTTTTGCATTTTGGTATAGTTTCAAGAAGTATGAAAAGAGTGATTATGTAAATAAGAGCCAAGAATTCAGCTTGAGAATCCTTATGAAGTTTTTTTTCAGCAAAGTGAGGCAAACAGACTCTGAAAACGATCCATGAGATACTTGTAGTCATGTGAGATTTTAAAGCCAGTTACTACATGTTCTTACAAATGAGTACAAACTGTTTCTGTTACATATCTTGCAAGGTGTATTTTTATTTTTTCTTCCCACACAAGCAAGGAAAAATTATCAATCACAGCTGAATACACAACTTATTACCAGTATAAGAGAAAAAAAAAAAAGTCGTTCATAAAATACGGGATATTATAGCAACTCTAACACTTGATTTTTTTTTTTTTCAAGTGGTTCGTAAAATGCCAAAAAAGGATGTTTTGTCCTTTAACTACTTCAATACGGGGTATATTTACCCCCTTCCTGCCAGGCCAATTTTCAGCTTTCAGCATTGTTACACTTTGAATGACAATTGCATGGTCAGGCAACACTGTACTCAAACTACATTTTTATCATTTTGTTCACACAACTAGAGATTTCTTTTGGTGGTATTTAATCACCACTGGGTTTTTTTTTTTGCTACATAAATGAAAAAAAGACAGAATTTTGGGGGGGGAATGCGCTTTTCTTTGCATGTTATACAAATTTACAAATAATTGTTCTTCATAAATTTATAATAACCCAAAACAGTGTTTATTATTTAGTCTGTAGGAGTCCACAAACTATTGTATATATTTGAAAATTAATCAATCCTGATGAATTGATGGCCTATCATTTCTTGAGGCCCAAAAATGTCAGGACAGTACAAATATTCCCCAAATGACCCAATTTTGGAAAGCAGACTGTCCAAGGTATTTAGTAAGAGGCATGGCAAGCTTTTTGAAATGTACATTTTTTGGAAAATTATGAAATTAAAAAACAAATGCCACAATTTTTTTTCTTGCATACTGTCATCAGTGAAGTACAGCTTCATCATATAACTGGTGTGGCAGTGATCAGGGACACTGACTGGTGACAGTACAACAAAAAAAAAATAGTTTTTTCTTTATTACATTTATTTTTAACACACTATTACCAGAGCAATATACTGTTGTGTTATATTTCCCCCCACCCCCCATTATGATTGCTTATAGCAGTGAATTTCATTGCTCTAGGCAAGCATTTTACTGAATGAAATCTATTCATTAAGTTTTTTTGTTATGATGGGCTGTGATTGGCCCTGTCTGAACCATGTGATCACATTGACCAATCACAGCTAGCAACACAATGGCTGGCATGAAAGGAAGCCATCCATTGTTTACAATTGTGCGATCTGTGGTCACAGCGAGCCGGTATACTGATCAGTAATCGGTGACAGATCGTGCCGATGCGCAGCCCCTTCTGGGGGTACATCATATGATGTCCACTCAGGACGAAAGGCCCGCCTGTGCGTCAATCTGCTATAGGCTGGGAGTAAAGGCGGTAATCAATTGCCCCACCCCCAATGCATGCCCTATTGCTAAAATACCTTCCTCCTCAGTTTAGCCATCTTCACTGTGGGGTCCTGCTTAGTGCCCCACAGTCGTTCCAGCGAATATGTCCCCAATGGGTCTTCCTCATAGTGTGAATATGTGTTATGGCATAGGTACACCTTATGCCATAGGTAAGCTTTACTCGTGTAGGCTCCAGTGGTCAAGCACAGAATAGATTATCTATAGGAATGAATAGGGCCATGGCCCACATGCACACTAAGTAGAGGATGTGTTCTCTGTAAATTTTTGCAAGGTCGCAATCAGTGGTACGGGAAATTTATGAAGGAGTAACCCTAAAAAAATAAAAATTAAAAAAAATAGATTGTGTTCACTTATAGCAGACTAAACAGCACAGTGCTTGTGCTGTCTAATCTGCCCCTCTCTAAACTGTAAAAAACCTGGCTGATCCTGTCACTTTGTACTCTCTGTACTGACCATGATAATCATGGCTGCTAACCCTCTAATCAGTTTGCATGCCTCCGTCATCTGCAGCTCTCATCTGTCATCCTCACCCCCTCCCTCCCTGCTTGTCAGCTCCTCTCTGTGTCTCTGTCTCCGTCCCCCCTCCTACCGCTATTATTAGAAAATAATAGATTAGAAATTGTCGCTGCCAGCCCCTCTATCATAACTGGGCATTACACACAGGGTAAATGTTTTTATAAAACAAAGCTTCTAAATACCTTATTACAGCTATCTTCAGGCCGGTCACATGACTCCCAGCTGTTCTCCCACTCCAATCCAGGGCTATTGTGGGAGGGGCTTGGTGGCCACATGACCTTCCTGGCTGACGTCAGAGGGAGATCTCGGGCCCCTCCCACAGTAGCCCTGGATCAGAGTAGGAGACCGGGCGGGAGTCACATGACCGGCCTGAAGATAGCTGTAATCATGTATTTAGAAGCTTAGTTTTAATAAAACCTTTACCCTGTGTGTTATGCCTAGTTATGATAGAGGGGCTGGCAGTGACACACATTTTTGTGTTAACCACTTTAAATGGCTGTGACCAAACGCCTGGCACCCAGCTTGGGTGCTTCTGCCGAACAGTGTCTCCTGCCCTCCAAACCCTTCTAGCAGACCGAGAAGCTAATACCAGCCCTTTAACCCAAAGCATGGTACATAGACAAGATTTTGAGGTAAAACCAAAGGAATGACTGTTTATTGAACAGAACTACAGGTTTTTTTATACACTTCAAAAGTATTATCCAAAACATCACACAATGGTTAGATAATGAGGTAGAGTTGATACAAGGCTTATCCCATCATGTAGGAACCTCTACGAGTTAGCCAAATTCACCAATAGGCAGAAACAATAGGTGACTTAAAAAATAAGTAAAGGTTTTTTTTCAGTTTCATACATACCTAGGTGTAACAGTCTTAGAGAACTTCTACAATGCTCCGGCAGTCTGAAAAAGTGGAATTAAGTTATTTTCATAGATTCTTGAGGGATATTGTTAATAAATATTTCTGTCCCAAGTAATGGTGCCTCTTTCACAGAGCCGGCCTTCTGAACTACAGAGGTGCTGAGGAGGAGCTTCAGTAGGCAGGGTCAGTACAGGAATCGCTGCTTGCAGGCAGCAAGGTACCATGACCTTTAGACCTTAGACATTGAGCAGAGAAGCTGCAAAGCATGCAAGGAATCCAGGAAGTTGTGGAAAGAGATGACCAGCAGATAGGCGGAACTCACAATATAAAAGTACCGTATATACTCGAGTATAAGTCGAGTTTTTCAGCACATTTTTTTGTGCTGAAAGTGCCCCCCTTGACTTATACTCGAGTCAAGCACTTTTCTGCAGCAAAAAATTTCATTTTCCGAACCGACTTTGGGGCCCCGTATCTCAGGCTCACTTAGTGCTAGGAACCTCAAAATTGGTGTGCAAACCCAGTGGAACTGGTACCACAACATATCCAAAGCTGGAGTTCCTAGCACCAAGTGGCCCTGAGATACAGGGCCCCAAAATCGGTTCAGAAAATGTCATTCTCTGCTGCAGAAAAGTGCTTGACATTTTCTGAACCGATTTTGGGGCCCCGTATCTCAGGGCCACTTGGTACTAGAAATCCCAGCTTTGAATATTTTATGGTGCTAGTTCCACTGGGTTTGCACACCAAATTTGGGGTTCATAGCACTAAGTGGCCCGAGATACGGGGCCCCAAAGTCGGTCAACTGTGTCCATCTGCAGTAATGTAATTTCGGGACACTTTGGGTTCAGAGACCCCAAATTTTGGCTGCAGCTAGGGGGCATCTAGGAACCCTTAACTACCGAGTTTGAAGTTCGGGGGACCTATGGCTGCAAATGGGCACAGTGAGGCATGCAAATGGGCACAGTGAGGCTGCAAATGGGCATTGTTGACCCCCTTTCCACTTACAGTAGCTGTGCTGTTGTCCAGCAAAAATAACAGGGGGTTGAGACAAACTGTTTAAAACTGACAGGGGTCAGCTTTTATTCATTTTTCCCAAAAGGAAAAAAACACTGTAGCTACTTAAAAAGTGTTAGCTGGAGTTAGGCTCTAATTTGGTAATTATTTATGTAGTTCATCTAAACCTACTAGTTCATCTAACATTACCCTCTCCACGGGTTGACAATGCTGCTATCTAAGTGCTCTGGTCTTATATTGCATCTGAAAAGATAGGGTGGTTATGCCAAGTCCTCCACTCTAACATAGGGTGGTTAGCTCTACTTTAACTTTTATGTGTTGTTCCCCTTTTTTCTTCCACGTGTAATCTAGTGGTAGATCCAGCTTTGTCCACCAGACTATACTTGTTCTTACTTGCATATCCCTATTTTTTTTATTGTTTTTATACAGCAAAATTTTTAATCAATTCTTGAATAAAAGTGCTTTTAAAGAGGTACAGTGGAGACGGAAAGTATTCAGACCCCCTTAAATTTTTCACTCTTTGTTATATTGCAGCCATTTGCTAAAATCATTTAAGTTCATTTTTTTCCCTCAATGTACACACAGCACCCCATATTGACAGAAAAACACAGAAATGTTGACATTTTTGCAGATTTATTAAAAAAGAAAAACTGAAATATCACATGGTCCTAAGTATTCAGACCCTTTGCTCAGTATTTAGTAGAAGCACCCTTTTGATCTAATACAGCCATGAGTCTTTTTGGGAAAGATGCAACAAGTTTTTCACACCTGGATTTGGGGATCCTCTGCCATTCCTCCTTGCATCTGTCAGATTGGATGGTAAACATTGGTGGACAGCCATTTTTAGGTCTCTCCAGAGATGCTGAATTGGGTTTAAGTCAGGGCTCTGGCTGGGCCATTTAAGAACAGTCACTGAGTTGTTGTGAAGCCACTCCTTCGTTATTTTAGCTTTTAGCGTTTATCGATTGCAACCAGTCTTCCTGTCCCTGCAGCTGAAAAACACCCCCACAGCATGATGCTGCCACCACCATGCTTCACTGTTGGGACTGTAATGAACAGGTGATGAGCAGTGCCTGGTTTTCTCCACACATACCGCTTTGAACTGAGGCCAAAAAGTTCTATCTTGGTCTCATCAGACCAGAGAATCTTATGTCTCACCATCTTGGAGTCCTTCAGGTGTTTTTTTAGCAAACTCCATGCAGGCTTTCATGTGTCTTGCAGTGTCTCTTAAGGAGAGGCTTCTGTCGGGCCACTCTGCCATAAATCCCAGACTGGTGGAGGGCTGCAGTGATGGTTGACTTTCTACAACTTTCTCCCATCTCCCGACTGCATCTCTGGAGCTCAGCCACAGTGATCTTTGGGTTTTTCTTTACCTCTCTCACCAAGGCTCTTCTCGCCCGATAGCTCAGTTTGGCCGGACGGCCAGCTCTAGGAAGGGTTCTGGTTGTCCCAAATGTCTTCCATTTAAGGATTACGGAGGCCACTGTGCTCTTAGGAACCTTAAGTGCAGCAGAAATGTTTTGTAACCTTAGCCAGATCTGTGCCTTGCCACAATTCTGTCTCTGAGCTCTTCAGGCAGTTCCTTTTTTTAAAAAATTTAGATCAAAATTTTTCATATACAAAAGAGGAGTAAAAAACATCCTTTTACCCCTACATTCACAGCAGGGGTAATAATACATAATTCATTACAATATAACACTCTCTTCCCTCCCCTTTTCTCCCCTATAATTGACCCTACCTTATCCCCTCTCCCTCCCACAACCCCCTTTCCCCCCCACCCCTAGACCCTTTTTACCTCGCTATATTCCTTCGTTTGAACAGTTTCCACTTTTCCCATCTTTTGTTGAAACCCTCTCTCCCTCCTTCTTCGGAGAATCTAAGTCCTTCCATCCTATAAATTTCATCTATTTTATCGAACCATTCACTCATTTTTGGGCTATCCACTACCTTCCATTTTTTCAGGATCAGGCTCTTGGCTGCATCTATCAGATGTATCAGCATTGAGTTTCTGTATTCTTTCATTGGAGTATCTACCCCATGAAATAAACGTATCCCTGATATACCTCAGTATTTCCCTCCAATATGTTTTGATCTTGGGGCACCTCCACCAGATATGGGCCATAGATCCTATCTCTTTGCATCCCCTCCAACATTCCGTTGTTTGCCCCTTTTGGTATTTTCCTACAATGTCTGGGGTCCTATACCACCTAGTTAACCACTTGAGCCCCGGACCATTATGCTGCCTAAGGCTCCATTCACACTAGCGCGTTTTTTGATGCATTTTGCATTTTGCAGAAATGCACGGGAATTTTTTAACATGGGTTCCTATGGAACATGTTCACATCAATGCCTTTTTGTTTCTCTGCATTTTTGGAAAGGGTCGGGGACTTTTTTTCATGCAAAAAGCAGCGTTTTGCATGTAATGGATTTCAATGGACAAGCATCAAAAATGCAAGTGCACCGTTTTTGCAGCGTTTTTGATGCGTTTTGGTGCGTTTTTGATGCGTTTTTGCCGTTTTTGTTTTTTTTGTTTTTTTTTTTATTTTTTTATTTATTTTTTTTTTTTTTTAAGACTAAAAAAAAAATGTAAAAAAAAAAAAAAGCGCAAATCGCGGCAAAATCGCTGCAAAATCGCTGCAAAAACGCGGCTCAAAAACGTGGCAAGCATGAAAAAAAACCCTCCAAAAACGCTCAAAAGCAACATGCATAGGTGTGAATCGAGCCTAAGGACCAGAGGTTTTTTTCTAATTTGGCACTGCGTCGCTTTAACTGCTAATTGCGCGGTCATGCAATGCTGTGCCCTAACGAAATTTGTGTCCTTTTCTTCCCACAAATAGAGCTTTCTTTTGATGGTATTTGATCGCCTCTGCGGTTTTTATTTTTTGCGCTATAAACGGAAAAAGACCGAAAATTTTGAAAAAAAATGATATTTTCTACTTTTTGTTATAAAAAAAATCCAATAAACTCAATTTTAGTCATACATTTAGGCCAAAATGTATTCGGCCACATGTCTTTGGTAAAAAAAATGTCAATAAGCGTATATTTATTGGTTTGCGCAAAAGTTATAGCGTCTACAAACTAGGGTACATTTTCTGGAATTTACACAGCTTTTAGTTTATGACTGCCTATGTCATTTCTTGAGGTGCTAAAATGGCAGGGCAGTACAAAACTCCCCCAAATTACCCCATTTTGGAAAGTAGACACCACAAGGAAATTGCTGAGAGGCATGTTGAACCCATTGAATATTTATTTTTTTTGTCCCAAGTGATTGAATAATGACAAAAAAAAAAAAAAATATTTACAAAAAGTTGTCACTAAATGGTATATTGCTCACACAGGCCATGGGCCTATGTGGAATTGCACCCCAAAATACATTCAGCTGCTTCTCCCGAGTATGGGGATACCACATGTGTGGGACTTTTTGGGAGCCTAGCCGTGTACGGGGCCCCGAAAACCAAGCACCTCCTTCATGATTTCTAAGGGCGTAAATTTTTGATTTCACTCCTCACTACCTATCACAGTTTTTAAGGCCATAAAATGCCAAGATGGCACAAAACCCCCCCAAATGACCCCATTTGGGCTAGGCTCCCAAAAAGTCCCACACATGTGGTATCCCCATACTCAGGAGAAGCAACAGAATGTATTTTGGGGTGTAATTTCACATATTCCCATGGCATGTTTGAGCAATATATCATTTAGTGACAACTTTGTGCAAAAAAAAAAAAAAAAATTTGTCTCTTTCCCGCAACTTGCGTCACAATATAAAATATTCCATGGACTCGACTAGCCTCTCAGCAAATAGCTTGGGGTGTCTACTTTCCAAAATGGGGTCATTTGGGGGGGATTTGAACTGTCCTGGCATTTTATGCACAACATTTATAAGCTTGTGTCACACATCACCCACTTTTCTAACCACTTGAAGACAAAGCCTTTTCTGACACTTTTTGATTACATGAAAAAATTATTTTTTTTTGCAAGAAAATTACTTTGAACCCCCAAACATTATATATTTTTTTAAAGCAAATGCCCTACAGATTAAAATGGTGTGTGTTTCATTTTTTTTTTCACACAGTATTTGCGCAGCGATTTTTCAAACGCATTTTTTGGGGAAAAAACACACTTTTTTAAGTTTTAATGCACTAAAACACACTATATTGCCCAAATGTTTGATGAAATAAAAAAGATGATCTTAGGCCGAGTACATGGATACCAAACATGACATGCTTTAAAATTGCACACAAACGTGCAGTGGCGACAAAATAAATACATTTTTAAAAGCCTTTAAAAGCCTTTACAGGTTACCACTTTAGATTTACAGAGGAGGTCTACTGCTAAAATTACTGCCCTCGATCTGACCTTCGCAGTGATACCTCACATGCATGGTGCAATTGCTGTTTACATTTGACGCCAGACCGACGCTTGCGTTCGCCTTTGCGTGAGAGCAGGGGGGGACAGGGGTGCTTTTTTTTTTTTCTTTATTATTTTTTTGCTTTTTTATCTTATTTTCAAACTGTTCCTTTCATTTTTATTTATTTTTTATTAATTTTATTGTTATCTCAGGGAATGTAAATATCCCCTATGATAGCAATAGGTAGTGACAGGTACTCTTTTTTTTAAAAATTGGGGTCTATTAGACCCTAAATCTCTCCTCTGCCCTCAAAGCATCTGACCACACCAAGATCGGTGTGATAAAATGCTTTCCCTATTTCCCAATGGCGCTGTTTACATCCGGCGAAATCTAAGTCATGAAATGCTCGTAGCTTCCGGTTTCTTAGGCCATAGAGATGTTTGGAGCCATTCTGGTCTCTGATCAGCTCTATGGTCAGCTGGCTGAATCACCGGCTGCATTTTCAGGTTCCCTGTTGGGACAGGAGAGCCAGAGAAAAACATGGAAGACGGTGGGGGGGGGGGCATTCCCTCCCACTAATTAGCCGCTAGGATTGCTTTTACATGAAAGCCAACCGCTGGCTGAAAAGAATGATAGCAAGATGATACCTAAACCTGCAGGCATCATTCTGGTATAACCACTCAAAGTCCAGCAACATACCAGTACGTTGCTGGTCCTTGTTGGGCACATATTGTAAACTTTTTTTTCATGCAGCCTGTGGGCTGAACGAAAAAAAGATATTGATCGGTGGGTATGCCCACCATTAGAATACCTCCCTTCATCCACCCACTTCTAATGATGGGCATACATGCACCATTTATATATGCCGAAGCATGGGGGCATCCTCCCACAAAAGGCAGGAGCAAATCGCTCCTCCACCCACTGCTGCCCTCACGCTTAGGCATATATGCTGAAGTATGTAACTGTGGTGGTGAAATCACCTCCGACAGCGATGGAGTCACTGCTTTATATATCGTGGGAGCAAACGCTGTTGCTGTCAAGATAAATAAATCCGCGCTGCAACTGAATGGCGTACCTGCTAAGCAAATGATGGTTAACAATAAAACAAAGTAACAATACAGTATAACAGTAAGACTTACCATACCTGCAAAGCAAATACAAAAAAAAACATAGTAAAAAATAAAACATTTAACGCAACCTGTGCCTAAAATATATATATGCCGAAGCATGGGGGCATCCTCCCGCAAAAGGCAGGAGCAAATCGCTCCTCCACCCACTGCTGCCCCCACGCTTTGGCATATATGCTGAAGTATGTAACTGTGGTGGTGAAATCACCTCCGACAGCGCTGGAGTCACGGCTTTATATATCGTGGGAGCAAACGCTGTTGCTGTCAAGATAAATAAATCCGCGCTGCAACTGAATGGCGTATCTGAAAACAATAAAATGGTTACCAACAAAACACAGTAAACAGTAAAGTATAAAAAAATTGCATATCTGAAAAGCAAACATGGTAAAACATAATAACAATAAAACATTGCAGAATAGAATAGAGTAAAAAGAGCAGAACAATAGAGAGAGAATAGAGAGAGAACAATAAAACAACAACTATTTTTGTTTTTTTTATTTTATATTTTTTTTTTTTTAGTAACTTTTAACTTTTGTAACTGGTTCCAGGTTTGGTTCTCTCAAAATGCAATGGCATCTTGGGAGACCCTGTGAAAGTGTGTCCTAGTCTGTGCAGTGCTGAACCCTACGCTAATACTCAACTAGTGTATGGTAGCGTTCAAAACATTCACCCATGCAAAGACCAGGATTGCCAGGACAGGAGGGACAATAATACCGGGTGTCATGCCTAAATCCGCGCTTGCTGCAGACACAACATCTTTTTTGGGGGGCTCGTTGGGTAGGGGTACTCAGGAGGGCATAAGGAAAATGCCTCTCATGCAGCCGGCCTACTGCATTTGGTTGGGGAAGGTGAGGTAGAGCACCGTCTGGAAACAGAAGGTCTCTGACGATCTCTTCCTGGAATTTAAGGAAGCATCCAGTCCGTCCTGAAGCTCTGTATAGCACATGAGTGTTCAGCAAAGCCAATTGAAATAAATAAACAGACACATTTTTGTACCAGCGTCTGGCCTTACGGGCAACTAGGTACGGCGCCAACAACTGGTCGTTGAGGTCCACCCCTCCCATATTAAGTTTATATTCGTGGACACAGAGGGGTTTCTCCACACACACCAGTCGCCGTAGTAATTTGGGTCGTCGTGTCTGCATGAAGGGAAGTGAGAACGAAAACATTCTTCTTATCCCTCCACTTCATAGCGAGCAAATTATTATACTTGAAGCAGGCTCTCTCCCCCAGCCTTAGGCCCCTTTCACACTTATACAACTTCAAAGTGGCGCGATTTTACCGCGATTTCGGGGCTGCTATTTTGCCGCGATTTTACCACGATTTGGGAGCAGTACTACTTTGTACGACTTTGCCACAACTTTGGCATTAACCATTCTCAGCATGTGCTTACAAAGTAGTGCTGAATTATTCAGGTACGATTTGCATGCTACTTAAGGGTTTAACATTGAGGTCTATGGAGTACAAATCGTATGGAAGTTGGACCAAAGTAGTGCTGAAATCGTGTCTATATTATTCAGGTACGATTTGCATGCTACTTGAGGGTTTAGCATTGAGGTCTATGGAGTAGAAATCGTATGGAAGTTGGACCCAAGTAGTGCAGGGACTACTTTGAAGTCGGCACGACTTAAAGTCGTGCCAATATGAATGGTAGTCATTGAAAATCATGGAGAATGACTTGTCATACGATTTTGCAGTACAAAATCGTGGGACAAGTCGTATAAGTGTGAAAGGGGCCTAAGACGGGAATCTACAAGCCGCTGGGGAAAGCCCCGGCGATTAGGTCGCACGGTGCCACATGCTCCAATCTGATGATCAAACAAGTGACTAAAAAGTGGCACGCTCGTATAATAATTGTCCACGTACAAGTGGTACCCCTTTCCGAATAATGGTGACACCAAGTCCCACACTATCTTGCCAGCACTTCCTATGTAGTCAGGGCAGTTTGTCGGCTCTACGTGACTATCTTTGCCCTCGTAAACCATAAAACTACATGTATAGCCTGTGGCCCTGTCACAGAGCTTATACATCTTGACCCCGTATCTGGCACGCTTGCTGGGAAGGTACTGTTTAATTGACAAGCGGCCAGAAAATTTAATCAGGGACTCATTAACGAAGACAACTTGATGGGGGGTAAACAAGTCTGCAAAACGTTGGTTGAAGTGGTTTACGAGGGGCCGAATTTTGTAGAGCCGATCGTATGCAGGGTCTCCACGAGGACGACAGAGTTCATTGTCGTTAAAGTGCATGAACCGCAAAATCTGCTCGTATCGTGCCCTGGCCATGGAAGCAGAGAACAAGGGCGAATGGTAAATTGGGTCAGTGGACCAATATGACCGCAACTTACTCTTTTTATTCAAGCCCATGAGGAGCGAAAGGCCCAGAAAGATCTTAAATTCGGAGACCGTAATTGGTCTCCAATCTCTGGCAAGGGAGGACTGGGGAATAGTGGCGATGTGTTGACCAGCGTACAAATTGCTTTGGTCCACAATAGATCTATAGAGATCTTCGGTGAAAAACAGTGAATAAAAATCCAGTGGCGTAAAGTCAACTGTTTCCACCTGAATTCCGGGTTGGCCAGTGAAAGGGGAAAGTACGGGTGCTGCAGAAGTGGTGGGTTCCCTATTCGGATTGGCGAATGCAGCAGGAAGGGCACTATGGGCACGACGGGCCTGTCTTTGTCTTCTTGGTGGCAGCGGGACACTACTAGTGCTTGCCACCTCACCAGCTTGAACTGCACTTATAGGACTTGCCATGTCACCACGTGATGCTGCAGTGCTGGATGTACGACCAGGGTGTACTAGGCCGCTGGTGCTTGCCAGTTCACCAGAAGGAATAGCGGCGCTAGTACTTCTCTGCTCCATACGAGGAACCTGCGGTTCTTGCACTTCAAGGACAGAAGAAGTTCGGGGTCTGGTACGCCTGACCCTAGCAGGGACCACAACTCTGTCGTCAGAGCTATCTGTCATGGAGCCGCTGTCCTCTACAGGATCGTATTCTGAGCCTGAACTTGACAGATTTGTGACTTCCTCTTCACTATCTGTCATGCTCAGAAACGTGTAGGCCTCTTCACTAGTGTACCTTCGATTTGCCATTTTGGGCTCTAAATTTAGGGGTACACTAGTGAGACTCACAGGCAAAAAAGCTCCTGACTGTCAGCGACTGTATCAAAACGCTACCAAAAAACTGTTAGCGATCGCAGGGATCAGGCCTGACTCTGCGAACGCTGCAGTTATGTGTGCTTAGTGTTTTGTAAGTGTCAGTTATCGATCGATACTGCACTTGGGTGGGCTGGGCAGGGCTGGGCCGAGGGGCAAAACGCAGGTGCTAGCAGGTATCTGGGCTGATCCCGCTAACACTGTGTTTATGGGAACCCTAAACTGCTGGGGAGTATAGATCTGATCGGATCAGATATCGATCCGCTCAGATACTATAGCACTAAGGGAGGTGTATGCTGCGTGCATGGGTTTTAGCGGTACTGGCGCTAACCTGACGCTGCCTGGGGCGACGCAGACCTATTCTGACCCTAAAAACGTAATTTATATCACCGCCAGGCAATTAGGGGGTTAAACCTTCATAAGGTAATAAACGGCGGGTGCCCTAAAACTATAATAAACTATAATAAACTATAATAAACTACAAAAAACAAACTAGCTAACCAGCGTCACCCGTAACACTTATACGGTGATCGCTGGTGAAAGGGTTAACTAGGGGGCAATCAGGGGGTTAAAACCTTTAGCAGGTAGTATATGGGGGTCCCTGTCGCTATAAAACTCTGACAGCGAACCTATATACTTACCTCCCTAACTAGCGTCACCTGTGTCACTAATACAGCGATCAGAAAAACGATCGCTTAGCGACACTGGTGACGGGGGGTGATCACGGGGTTAACCTTTATTAGGGGGGGTTAGGGGGGTACCCTGGGACCTAAGGGGGGTACCCTAGACCTAAAGGGGGCTAACCTAACTGCCCTAACAGTGTGACAGGGGGTACAGGGGGGTGAAGGGGGGGTGACAAGTGTGCCTGGCGTGTTCTACTGTAAGTGTAGTGTTGTGCAGACTTACTTGATGTCTTCTCTCCTCGGCGCCGGATCGAAAAGACCGGCTCGAGGAGGGATGACATCACTTCCTTTCCCTCTGTTTACATTACAGAGGGAAAGGAAGCGTTTTCATTCGCCGGGAGCGATCGGGAGGGGGTGGCCAACAATGGATGGCCTCCCCCTGACCTCTCATCGCCCGGGAAGAAATGGTGCCCGCCTCGCGGAAAGCAAATCACATGTATGTACCTGATTTTGCCTGTCCGTGCCACCTTGCCGACGTACATCGGCGTGAGGCGGTCGTCAAGTGGTTAAACATTTATAGTTCATTTCTATCATTCTGATGTTTACTGAGGATCCGTGTACCAATCTCAAAATGTTTCCTATTTCTTGATTTTCCCCCCATTGTCCAATTTCCCTCTCCCACTTTTCTATAAACGTCGGGACTTCAAACTCTCTTCCCTCCGCAAAGATTTTATAGATCTGCGAAATGCCACCCCGCGCTGTTTCAGTATCGCATAATCGGTCTATTACTGTCAGATCCTCCCCTCCCCTCAAGGGGTGTGGCAGTGCTGTTACGAAATGTTTAAGCTGAAGATACCGCCATTCATTCATTACAAACCAATCTTTTTTCATTTTTATATCATGTAGTGAGCACATTTTCCCTCTTTGTGTTATATGTCGTAGTTGTATGTTATCTTTTTTAATCCAGTATCCCCCTATCGAACTTTAACCTGGTGCAAAGTAATTATTCTCTTTTAGTGCCATTAATGGGGAATTATAATCCCATTTATTCTGTTTGTGCAATAAATCCCATATCCTCATAACATTTTTAGTTAATATGAGTGTATTTACTCCAAGTGCCCTGTGTTGTGGGGGTGTCCAAATGTTTCTCCCTAAATTTGTGTCCACCATAGCGTACTCTATTTTTACCCATCTTTTCTCACTCCTTAATTTAGTCCATTCTACCATACGTGTTAACACCGCTGCTTCATAGTACTTTTTGAGGTCTGGTACACTTAATCCACCCTGGTCTTTCCCTCTCTGTAAAATTGAGAGGGAAATCCTGGGTTTTTTATTCTGCCAAATTAGTTTTAATATTAAACTTTTAATCACCCTAAAATACGCTGGGGGTATGTAAATGGGGGGCATCTGAAATTAATACAAAATGTAGGGAAAAATAATCATTTTTAGAGCATTTATCCGGCCAATCCAAGACGAGTCATAATGCTATTCTCCTTATTTCTACTTTTAATTCCTCCAATAAAGGTATATAGTTAGCAAGGATGCTGTTAATTTTATCCCCAAATATTTTATTCCCATCTTCCTCCAAGGAAACTGAAATTCCTGTTGGAGGCTAGATTCTTCTTTTAAGTTTATATTTATATTTAAAATCTCCGATTTACTTGGGTTAATTTTAAAGTTGAATAACTCGCCATATTCCTTTAGAACCTTCAACAGATTAGGGAGAAAGATACAGGGGTTAGAGATATAGAACACAACATCATCTGCAAATGCAGCTAACTTGTGTGTCTCCTCTCCTATCTCCACACCCCCTATATCAACGTTTCCCCTCACAACGCAAGTATGAACAACAGTGGAGATGGGGGACAACCCTGTCTCATACCGTTGTACATCCTAAAGTGGGTTGACAATATTCCATTTACCTTTATGGCCGCCCTAGGGCTCTTATAGAGCACTTGTATCCATTCCATCATCCTTAGGCCCATCCCCATGCCCTCCAACACTCCCATCATGAACCCCCAGTCTACCCTGTCGAAAGCTTTTTCAGCATCAATCCCTTCTCTTATTTTCTGAAGCAGCAGTAGGGTTCTTACCCCATTGTCCTTACCCTCCCTTCCCGGGATGAAACCCACCTGGTCGGGGTGGACCAGTTCCAGCATTAAGTCTCTCATCTTTGTTGCCAACCCTTTTGAAAACACCTTAGTATCGGTGTTCAATAGCGATATCGGCCTATAGCTTAAGCATAGTGTGCTCTCTTTACCCTCTTTCAAAATGGTTGTTACTGTGGCCATTGAAGCTTCTTTACTCAGTCCATACCTCAATCCCAACTCATTGAAGTATGTACAGAGCCTTGGAGATATTTCCCTGAATTTTTTTAGGTACTCCATCGTAAAGCCGTCTGGCCCTGGACTTTTCCCAGTTGATGACTCTATTAATACCTTGTTTATCTCCTCTGTTGTAATTGGGCTCTCAAGTGTTAGTGCAGTTCCTCTGATAACGCGGGCAAATTAGCTCTTTGAACATATTCTTTCATTTTTTTCTTTTTTACAAGCCTCCTGTTGTCCTTGTCCCCCTTCCTGACAGAATATAAATGCTCATAAAAATCTCGGAACACGCTTGCAATATCTTTTGTATTGTGTACCATTTCCCCTCTTTTATTTTGTATTTTCTCTATAAAGTTTATTGATCTTTTTTTCCTCAACAACCTTGCTAAAGTCTTACTGTTTTTATTCCCCCATAGGTATCTATCTTTCGCTACTCTGTTGAAGGTTCTCTTCATTTCCAACTCTAATGCCCTGTACACACGGTCGGACATTGATCTGACATTCCGACAACAAAATCCATGGATTTTTTCCGACGGATGTTGGCTCAATAGCTTTCGTCTTTTAATTTATTCTGAGCATGCGTGGCACTTTGCGCATCGGATTTGTGTACACACGATCGGGATTTCCGACAACGGATTTTGTTGTTGGAAAATTTTATAGCAAGCTCTCAAACTTTGTGTGTCGGATATTCCTATGGAAAATGTGTGATGGAGCCCACACACGGTCGGAATTTCCGACAACAAGGTCCTATCACACATTTTCCATCGGAAAATCCTATTGTGTGTACAGGGCATAAGAGGTCTTTTAACTCATCCCTTTTCAATACCAATTCATGCTGCAACTCCCTGTCATGCCTTTTATTGTAGTTATTCTTTTTTGGCCTTGTTCTAATTTAAATATTTCCTCAATTAATTCCTGCCTCTTCTTACTACTCTCCTTCTTTTCCCTTGCTCCCATTGATATTCGGATCACCCTAATGTAGGCTTTATGGGCCTCCCACAAGGTATTCTCTGCAATCTCACCTGTATCATTTAAAAGGAAAAAATTTTCTTACTCCCTTTTCAATGTGTTCTCCCCTCCCCTTCAATCTTTATTGAACTTCCATGAGTATAATTGCTTCTGTACTTCCGGGATTCTAATTTTCATAGTCACAGGAGCGTGATTCGATAATGATGTTATTTCTATATTTGTAGATATCACCATATCCAACATCCTGTGTTCAATCAACCAATAATCGATCCTTGTGTATGTCCTATGCACAGGGGAATAGAACGTGAAATCACATGACTTATGCCACGTACACACAAGCTGACTTTTCGACCGGACTGGTCCGACAGACTTTCCGGCGGACTTTCGACGGACTCTTTAACGAACGGACTTGCCTACACACGATCACACCAAAGTCCGACTAATTCGTACGTGATGACGTACACCGGACAAAAATAAGGAAGTTGATAGCCAGTAGCCAATAGCTGCCCTAGCGTCGTTTTTTGTCTGTCGGACTAGCATACAGACGAGCGGATTTCTGGGTCCGGCGAAATTACGATGTAAAGATTTGAAGCATGTTCCAAATCTAAAGTCTGTCAGATTCACGACTAGAAAAGTCCGCTGAAGGTCCAGTGAAGCCCACACATGATCGGATTGTCCGTCGGACCAGTCCGGTCAAAGTCCGACCGTGTGTACGCTGCATTAGGGTGTTTTATTCTCCAAACATCTACCAGCTGAAGTTGATGTAGATGGTGCTTTATCGCTTTTAATTGAATATTCCTTATACCCTGTGCATGGGATGTACTATCCTGTTCAGGGTCCATACAAAAGTTCAAATCGCCTGTAATTATCACCCTTCCTTAAACTCCCATAATTTTCTCAGAATTTCACCTAGGAATATTGTTGGGCCTCTATTTGGGCAATATATATTTACCAGGGTACACTCCATTCCCCATATCTTCCCCTTAAAAAAGAGGAACCTTCCCTCAGGGTCACATAATCTGTCCTCCGGAGAGAAATGGACCCCTCTATCTATCCCAATAGCTACCCCCTTTGATTTATTTGACATCGAGTCACCATAGTACCACACTGGGTACCGTGGGGAGTACAGTTTTACTTTTGTTTCATGTGACAGGTGGGTCTCCTGAAGAAAGACCACTCCTGCTCCATCTTTCAGAATTTTGTGTCTCTTAGCAGGCGTGTTCAGCCCTCTGACATTATACGTCAAATGTATTGTTGTTATATTGGGTTAAAGAGAGCCCCCTGTTTTCCTGTAGATGGACTTAGAACCCATATTTGAGGCCATACTCTGCAGGGTCTCCCCGCCCCCACCCTTATTTCTCGCCAGCCCCCCCTCCACTTCACCCCCCTCCTTCCGGCCACCTTTCGGCCTCCGTGCCGCAGTCTGGGACCCATTCTGATCCCATCCTGTGTTCTTGGCTTCTTAGGGTGTAGCTGCAACCACGGCCTCCCATGTCCAATCCCCCCCCCCCCGCCACTCGGAGGGGAAGGAGAGGCCAGAACAGGTACCGGAGCAGGGCCCAATCTCCCCATGAACATCAGCCCCCCCCCCCGCTTCTTCTGAACTTATTTTAAATTTAAGGACCTTCTTCCCCCAACCCCCCTGTCCCCTCGGTCTCATTAAGTTCCTTGGTTTCCTTTTGAACCATTTATCATTCTTTTATGATCTCTGCCACTGTTCTTCCTCTCCCGTCGATCTTCTATTTTCTTGCCAACTGGGAATATTTGGGACTGGAATATCTAATTTTTTACAAAAATCTTGCATGTCTTCCATTAACTTTAGTCTCACTGTCCTTCCTTCTTTGTGAACTATTAATGCTGCTGGGAACCCCCAGCTATATTTGATGTTAGACTCTTGCAGCTGTTCCAATAGAGATCTCAATTGTCGTCTTCGTGCCAAAGTTCCTGCCGATAAGTCGATAAACACTTGTAATTCCACCTTCTCATACTGCAGTGGGGGCATTCCTCTGAGTTTACTCCAAATTTTAGCTTTGTCCTAATACTGGTGGAACTTGATAATTACATCTCGATGCGCGTCTTCTCTTAGTCCCGGGAGATGTCTGACCCTCTGCACTCGGTCCATTTTTATCTCATCTTCTTCACCTCTGCCAAGCACTGGGTTAAATATTTTTTTAATTTTTTTTCTCAAAATTTTCTCCGTTCTGTTCAGGTAATGCTTTGGCATACAGAGCAAAATGAAATAATATCAATAAACTGTTTTGAATCCTCTTACAAGTAAATCTGTACATTTGAAAGCAAATCTTTATTATTTTGGGCAATAACATGGTATGGATGGATACACCCCTACAGCCTGTTTCTATTGTGTGTTTTCATAAAAGACAGAAGTTGTCAAACAAACCTGATTTCTTTTTATGAGGAGGTAAATAAAGTCTTGGACGTGTTTTTTGGATTTTGTAAAAGCGTTTGGCACAGTTCCCCACACATGGCTCATGTGTAAGGTAATGTCTACAGGCTTGGAAAGATCAATTTGTAAATGGATAGAAAAGACAGAATTCAGAGAGTAGTGGTTAATGATTCCTACTCTGAATGGCCCAAGGTTATCAGTGGTGTACCCCAAGGTTCAGTGTTGGGACCCTTACTTCTTAATAACTTTATAAATAATATAGGGTCTGAGATTAAAAGTAACATTTCTGTCTTTGCAGATGACACTAAGCTATGCAGTCGAATAACGTCCTTACAGGATGTCTCCAATTTACAATCTAATTAGGCAACTAAAAGGCAAATGAGGTTTGATGTTGATAAATGTAGAGTTATGCAATTGGAGGCTAAAAATATGCATGCATCATACATACTAGGGGGAGTACAACTGGGGGAATCCATAGTGGAGAAGGATCTGGGGGTTTTGGTAGACCATAAGCTTAATAATAGCATGCATTGCCAAGCTGCGGTTTCCAAAGCGAGCAAAGTCCTTTCTTGTATTAAGAGAGGTATGGACTCCAGAGAGAGATATCATTTTGCCCCTGTACAAATCATTAGTAAGACCTCATCTGGAATTTGCAGTTCAGTTTTGGGCACCAGTTCTCAAAAAGGATATCGAGGAACTGGAGAAAGTGCAGAGAAGGGCAACCAAACTAATAAGAGGCATGGAGGAGCTCAGCTATGAGGAAAGATTAGAGGAACTGAATCTATTCCCTCTTGAGAATTAAGGGGGGTATGATCAATATGTACAAATACATAAATGGCCCATATAGTGAACTTGGTGCTGAGTTATTCACTTTAAAGCGGAGTTCCACCCAAAAATGGAACTGCCGCTGTCCGGATTCCTCCCCCCTCCGGTGTCACATTTGGTACCTTTCAGGGGGGAGCTGATACCTGTCTAATACAGGTATTTTTTCCCACTTCTGGCAAAAGATTGCCGCAGTATCCGAGGCGATCTACGCCATGTCTGGCCCCTCCTCCGTCTCTCCCGCTGTCTTCTGGGAGACACACAGGTCCCAGAAGACAGCAGGGACCACTTTAGAATGAGCAGTGCGACAGGGAACCAGGCTGTGAAGCTGCAAGACTTCACTTCCTGATTCCCTTACTAGCAATGCCGGTGCCTCCACCCAGAGTTGAGGGACAGGTCGGCTTCAGGTAAGGACATCGCAGGCACCCTGGACAGGTAAGTGTCTTTATTTTAAAAGTCAGCTGCAGTATTTGTAGCTGCTGACTTTTAATTTTATTTTTTAGATGGAACTTTGCTTTAAGGTCATCACAGAGGAAAAGGGTGCACTCTTTACGTCTATAGGAAAAAAGATTTCATCTTCAAATACGGAAAGGTTTCTTCACAGTAAGAGCTGTGAAAATGTGGAATAGATTCCCTCCAGAGGTGTTCTGGCCAGCTCAGTAGTAGTAGTTGCTTTAAAAAAGGCCTGGTGAATTCTTAACATAATAAAAGTGGTCCTGTTGCCTAAAATATTATATATATATATATATATATATATATATATATATATATATAAATATGTAAATATGTGACATACCCCGGTCTACCTACCTCTGAAATACTTCAAATCTCTGGAAGCTCTGCTCAAGACTTTTGTCTGAGGGACTGGCAGACATAAACTAGCCTGGCGAACCCTCAAGAACCCCACTGACCTAGGTGGCACAGCCCTACCTGATTTTAACCTCTGCTACCTAGCATCTCAGTTATCCCAGCTATGCCACATAGATAAAACTGACAGAGACAGATTCAGTATTCTCCTGTTTCCACTTTGGGCACAGCGGACCCAGGATCCACTTTGCGCAATAGCAGTAGGTTCCGGGAGTTCAGACTCGGAGGGAGACAAAAATACCTTACTATACCACTATAGACCTATATGGGACCTCGCTACTAACAAATTGGAGATACCACTGCATAATGAAGTGCTGGTAGATTTTCAATCTACCGCATGTTGGGTAAATTTAGTAAATTGTGCATTAGGAAGGTTAAAGTTTGCCTCTGCTTGGCTGACGTTGTGTGTGTTTCCGTGCTGACCGGTGGGTGTCGCTGTCGCCACTGGTCAGGGTTGGAAAGGCAACGGGTTGAAGCGTATGGATGCTCCTCTGTCTCGGAGACAAGCTCGGTGGAGGTGGTCCTCCGAGTTGCATTCTGGGCGAGGGTATTTATGGGACAGACGCCATATTTTGGGGTTCGTTTTACAGCCACCTGCTGGCCCTCCTGGCCGACAGGTATGCGTTAAGGAGCTACCTCGTGGTCCTCCGTTCGGGAGGCCCACGATACAGCGGCGCAGGGGTGGGTCCAGAGGCTTGTCTGGAGCCTACCACCGCGGCCGAGGAATGGTCCCGAGCTGTCGGTCCTGTGTGACGAAGCTGGACAACCGAGGAGATCCCAGGGGAGGACCCGTCTTGGAGAGATCATGCAGCGTGCTGGTCTATAGAGGGGCCTGGTGACTCGGTTGGAGGACGTATCCAAAAGTAACCATACAGCATAGTGTTGCCGGCTCGGCTTAAAGGTTCAAGCACTGTGACCGACTTTCACTACAGAAAAACCTATACATCCTGTGGCAGAGGATTGTACAGATTTTGTTCCCAAACAAGTCTGTGGCAGAGACTTTGATTCGTGCTGCGTGCTGGCTGCTAGACCGGTAAGAGAGGCCTATTCAGACGAGCAAGGAGTGTGTCCCACGAGGGGAGCGCATTTCAAATAGTATTTGAATTCTACCAGGACATTTTTGTCAAGAGAACCCTACCAGAGAATATTTGAGTTTCTTCTGCAAGTTTCCTTTCTACCTCTTTCCTGCTACTTCCTAAGTCGTTTGTTTTAATAAAGCATTGAAAACGTACTCCAGTGTTGGTGAGTGTGTTGTCCAGGAGTAAACTCAACGGAACCCTAGACCCGGTGCCGGTGAAACAGAGGGAAGCAGAGTGAAGGTAACAGACCCGCTTAAACCAGCAGCTCCACCATGAGTTAGTGCTACACATAGAATGCACTTTTTGGTTAAGTTCTATTGGCAGATAGCATGTCTAAATGTATTTGTTTTCTTTTTTTAATGCACAATAAAAAAAATTGTGGAGAATAATACTTGGCTATGTATTTTACTTCAAATGACAGTTTGGGAGTAGGCAGTTACATTTAAAAAAATACAATGTAAAATTGACAAGGGACACCAACATAGTTGTATCTTTTATCTTAAAAACTATGGGCTAATGGTGTTGTGGTTTCAAGCCTTTGAAAATTCGTTTGCAATAACTCCATCAGTATTACCCCCAGCAAAGCAGCTTCATTATTATCCCATTAAAAAGAAGAGAATTGTGTGCTGCATTTTGAGATTTCATAATTTGCCATGTCACGAATGTTAATTCTGCATTAGGAACGCTAGTTTACAAGACCGACCGCTTCTGGCTTGTCCTTGCTTCCGAGCATGCATGTTTGTACTGTGGACTTTTGTCCAACGGACTTGTGTACACACGCTCGGAAAATCCGACAACAGACATTTGTCTGCAGAACATTTTAAAACCTGCCAACATTTGTCCAACCTTTGCCCGCGGAAAATCCGACAACAATTGTCAGATGGAGCGTACAAGCGGAATTTCCGCCAACAGCCTGTCATCACACATTTCCCGTCGGAAAATCCGATTGTGTGTATGAGGCTTTACAACTAATTTAAACCCAAAATTCCTCCTTTTCTCTGTGGGAGAAATGGGAGATACTATGACAACATTTCAGGAATTAAGCCTTCGAGACCTCAGGGATAAGACCCAAATAAAATTAGAAAACACAATTTAAATAGAGCTGAATGAAGAGCTAAAAGGTGATTGTCTATGAATGATAATTTGATAATGCCCAACCGATGGAGGTGGAGGCATCGAGCCACTTGAAAGCTTGGATTACAAACAGGAGGTACTAAGACTGTTGAGCGACACAGAAACTTAAAACATTATCCAACAGACGAATTTGCAGTATAACTGATTATGTTAACTTCAGAGAGTGGGAACTGGTATTCCTAATAAGGCTCAATTCACATTGGTGCAATGCAAGAACCCCGTGAATCCACTGCTGGCTCCCGCATCGCACCCGACCTGACTCCCAGGCAGTTCACACTGTAATATACGAACTGCTGGGAGTGTCAATAGAAAGTTAGTGACCCCCCCAAATCAGTTCTTATATCGCAGTGCGAACTGTCAATTCAGACAGGAATCCGATTCTGGTGCAGACCAAAAAAGGGTCCTGTGCGAGTTTGGTCCGAATGCGATGCAAATTCAGCCATACAATCTGCATGGCTGAGTTCCCATTGCACAGACCTCGCATGTGATTTGCAGTGCTGTGCGAATCACATCCAATGTTGGACAGTGCACCAATGTGAACCGAGCCTAAAACACAATATAATTATAACACAAGTAGGTTACCACAAATACCAGTCTTTTACTATTTACCCAGAACATCACCAACCCCTCTGGATATCTGATAGCTCCATTTTGAACCAATTACAATACAGCGATATAAATTAGCAAAAATATGTTGTCTCTACACCCATATCCCATATAGACTATGTAGAATACTATCATGCACTATCAAAACTATAATTTTATCCTTAATTAATCGGGCATGCTTTACTATCAAAACACTTGACTTTACACAATTAATCACTAAAAAGGATAAAGCAGTAGAATATTTTTTTATTAGCTAACCCTACACTACCTAGTGAAAAAAGACTTATTCTTGGAAGGAATAAGGATTATCCTCACTCATAACTACTTAAAGTGTTAATAAACCCAGGACCCTGCATTCACTATATCTGGTCTCCCACAGTACACAGAACATGGAAATGCAATAGTTTTAGTAAATATAAACTGCTAAATACCTTTTCTCATCAGCAGTATATAGCAGTCTTGTGACTTGTATCGCTGCATGCTTAAAGCTTGTAGGAGGCGTTTTCATTCTCCCCCTATCCTGTCTGGACAGTGCTAATTGCCCCTGTGCTGATCACATACTTTCCCAAGAAAAAAAAAAACTCTAGCAATACACGCCAAACTGAGCATGTGCAGCCTGACTCCTAATGCTCTGTTCCATCAGGAGACGGTTGGAGTCCATTCAAAAGGAGGATCATAGAAGACAGAATCACACAGCCTTTATACACAATGCAGAGGATTAAACCCTTAGGTTCCACAGTGAGTATAACAAGCAGGATTTACTGCTTATACAAACAGATTTTACTGTTGTGGGTTTAGTGACAGTTTAATAGAAGAGGAAATATTCTATTTACAAAATGTTAGAACAGCTATGAGCTTGAGGTTTGCACCGAGCAATGCCAATTTATTGCTTCTGTCTATAATGGGGTGAGCAGCACTCTCGTTAGTGTGTCTTCCCTCTGCTGCCAATTTATTCATAGTCCATTGGGAGTCCAAATTCATCTAGACCAAAGGCCAACTTGGTGCAGACCTCATTCTCTGGAAAAGGTTCATTGGTGACATCATATTCATTTGCAGGGGTACACAATTGGAATTGGAACAATTCATTTTAGAACTCAATCAAAAGGAACTTAACATTCACTTAGCACTCGCCAACAGTAAAATCTCAATGCTTTTCTTGGATCTTACAATCTTCATTTGAAGTCAAAAACATTCTAACAAAGGCATATCAAAAACCAGTAGACATTGACAGATTCATCCTCTCAGATAGGTACCACCTGAAGAGGTGGCTATTTAGTGTTCCTAAGGGAGGACTCATTTACACGTATGTTACCCTCTGAAAAGCAATCCACTTTTGCATCATTCTTCAGGGGGCATTTAACAGGCGTTGAGGAGGCTTTAGGTTACCTCTTCACCACCTGTTTTAACTCCTAATTATCCACACCACAACTGTGTGCATTGCACACGGTTGCAACACAGCCACTTTCAGTTGAAGTGTGAAAGCAGGGATACATTTTTCTTTGCCTAGAAATATGAATACCCCCGTCCACTGCCTCACAGCTTAAGTGGGACAGGCTGGGGGGCAGTAAAATTGCAGCTCATCCACGTGTTTTTACCACCCCCAACCATAAGTATAAAAAGGACCTAATAACCAGAATAGGCATTTAAAAAGGAATTAAGTAAGGCTAGTGACTACAAGGTGAAAGCGAAAAACAGTCACTGGATTGCTTTAACCGCTTGCCGACCGGCTCATGCCGATATACGTCGGCAGAAGGGCACATGCAGGCAGATTAACGTACCTGTACGTTGCCCTTTAAGAAGCAGTTTGCGGCCGCGCGCGCGCGCCACAACCTCTGTGAGCGTGATCGCGGGTCCCGCGGACCCGATGTCCATGGGGATACCCGCGATCGTCTCACGGAGAGGAAGAACTGTAATCGGGAGCGGTGATCAATGTCGTGTCACACGCCCCCCCACAGTTAGAATCACTCCCTAGGACATACTTAACCCCTTCACTGCCCCCTAGTGGTTAACCCCTTCACTGCCAGTCACATTTACACAGTAATCAATGCATTTTTAATTGCACTGATCTCTGTATAAATGTGAATGGTCCCAAAATCACGCCAAAAGTGTCTGATGTGTCCCCAGTCACGATAAAAATCGCTGATCGCCGCCATTACTAGTAAAAAAAAAATATTAATAAAAATGCCATAAAAATATCCCCTATTTTGTAGACGCTATAACTTTTGCGCAAACCAATCAATAAACGATTATTGCGATTTTTTTTTTTTTTTTTTTTTTTTTTAACCAAAAATATGTAGAATACGTATTGGCCTAAACTGAGGAAAAAAAATGTTTTTTATATATTTTTGGGGGATATTTATTAGAGCAAAAAGTAAAAAATAATGCGTTTTTTTTTTTCAAAACTGTCGCAATTTTTTTTGTTTATAGTACAAAAAATAAAAACCGCAGAGGTGATCAAATACCAAAAGAAAGCTCTATTTGTGGGAAAAAAAGGACATCAATTTTGTTTGGGAGCCACGTCGCCCTACCGCGCAATTGTCAGTTAAAGTGACGCAGTGCCAAATCACAAAAAGTTCTCTGGTCTTTGGGCAGCCAAATGGTCTGGGGCTTAAGTGGTTAAAGAAAAGGTATATCTTGAAATTTCATAGAAAGTGTGTACAATTGACGGGGAAGAACTGTGGCAAAGAAGGATGAATAATAAAAGGATAAAGAAGGGTATGGAGAATAGCAATAGTGACATTAGTATTTTTCTGAACGACAATTCACAGATATACAGAATATTATAAAAAAGTATCACAACATCCTAATACGTGACACATTACTGGGTCAAATCCTCCCTATCAATCCAAAATGTATCTTTTGAAAAGCTCTTTGGAAGCCTTGTCCTTAAAGTGTCATTAAATCCAACTCTTTAAAAACTTTCAAAACATGCCATACTACCTTGTGTTAATACTCATCCACTAGAGCATTTGTTTTTTGTAAACTGCAAAAATCCTGGCTGATCCTGCTGGTCACTGTTTCTCCCTCCTTGTCTGTGTCCCCATCGCATCCTGAGATTGTTTAGATTAGCTGTTGACATCTACTGAGCATGCTCCAGTTTCAGTTCCCTTCTAAGTTGTTCATTTGCTTCTATTTCTTATCTGTGCAGCCCATGTGACAATAGAGTTAAAGGGGTTGTAAAGGTAAAAGTCGGAGCACACAGCCCAGCAGGTGAGGAAAGGGGGTGGGGACGAGCGAGCGCCTCCCCTCCTGAATCATACCAGGCCGCACGCCCTCAACATGGGGGGGTGGGTGCTTTGGGGCAGTGGGGGCCGTGCGCCCCCCACCCCAAAGCATTTTGTGCCCATGCTGATGAGAACAAGGGCCTCTTTGCGACAACCCTGGCCATTGGTTGTTGGGGTCTGCGGGCGGGGGGCTTATCGAAATCTGGAAGCCGCCTTTAACAAGGGGGCCCCTAGATCCCAACCCCCCACCCTATGTGAATGAGTATGGGGTACATTGTACCCCTACCCATTCATTTGAAAAAAAAGTGTCAAAAATAAAACATAGTACACAGATTTTTAAAGTAATTTATTAAAGAGGAAGTAAACCCTGATGAGTTTACTTCTTCTTTAAAGGAGAAAAAAGGGGGGGTCCCCGCGCAGTGGAATATTACTCTGGAGATGTTAACTAGAACTGCTGCCTCTACCAATTACTTCCACTAGGTGGAGTATAGTGCTGAAAGAAGAAAGGAGTAGATATGGCACCGTTCTAAACCTGATAGAGTTCAGGTGTGTTCTACTCCCCAAAGAGGGAGGAAGTAGTGATAGGTGGGGAGAAAAAATATGAATTAAATAGTGCCTGTTAGATGAGTATCTACACCCAAAAAAAAATATCAGATGCACTGTGCACTGTGATATTTTTTTATGGGTGTAGATACTCATCTAACAGGCACTATTTACTTCCATTTTGTTTCCCTGCAAAGGTAAAGCATAATGGGCTACTATGCATCGCATAGTAGCCCATTATGTGTCACTTACCTGACACAGGAGCCTGCGATGTCATCGCTGTCCCCTCTGCTTTGGAGCGTGCATCTTCTTTCCGGGTATTGTGGCTCCGGCGCTGTGATTGGCCGGAGCCGCAATGACGTTATTCCCGCGCATGCGCATGGGAGCATGCCGTTAGCAGCGGCATGCTCAGTGCGCCTGCGCGCCGCAGGCAGCGGTGCCTGTCTTTTTGCAAATATCTCCTAAACCGTGTAGGTTTTGGAGATATTTCTTGGACCTACAGTTAAGCCTTAATATAGGCTTACCTGTAGGTCAAAGTGGTCTGTAAGGGTTTATAACCACTTTAACTACCTCCTCTACCTCCTCTGCTGATGTCTTTTGCCTCTACTGGTTCTTCTCCCCTTTCTAGGTCTTCTCCGCTCTCCGCTGATTTCTTCTAGCCCTCTCCGTTTCTTCTCCCTCTGTCCGCTGTCTTCTCCGCTATCTCCGCGCTCTTTTGCCGGGTCTTCTCCGCTATCTTCTCCTTCTGTTCTTCTTCCTATTTTATTATGATGTCACCGCCCCATCATGCCCCAGGGCATGACGTCAAAAGGGGCCAGTCCTCCGGATGACATCACCTGATGACCCTGTCCCATGCCAATATAAGTAGTAGCACAACGTGCACCCAACATTAGAGTGGGAGACAGCGTTGAGTCAACATCGGAAGAAGAACAGAGGAGAAGACACAGCAAAAGAGCGAGAAGATAGCGGAGAAGACAGTGGACAGAGGGAGAAGAACCGGAGAGGACTAGAGGACATCAGCGGAGAACAGAGAAGACCTGGAGAGGGGAGAAGAGTCGGCAGAGGCAGAAGATGTCAGCAGAGGAGGCAGAAGAGCCTGAGAGGGGAGAAGAGATCGGAAGAGACTCTGGAGCTGCCTTAATAAATTACTTTAAAAACCTGTGTACTGTGTTTTATTTTTGACACTTTTTTTTCAGGTGAATGGGTAGGGGTACAATGTACCCCATACTCATTCACATAGGGTGGGGGGCTGGGACCTGGGGGCTCCCTTGTTAAAGGGGGCTTCCAGATTCCGATAAGGCCCCCACCCGCTGACACAGACCACCAACGGCCAGGGTTGTCAAGAAGAGGCCCTTCTCATCAACATGGGGACAAAATGCTTTGGGGGGGCGCAGGCCCCCCTGCCCCAAAGCACCCACCCCCCCATGTTGAGGGCATGCGGCCTGGTACAGTTCAGGAGGGGGGGTGCTACCTCATCCCCACCCCCCTTTCCTGTCCTGCCGGGCTGTGTGCTTGATTAAGGGTTAAGTATGGATTTTGGGGGAACTCCCACGCCATTTTTCCGGCATGGGGGTTCCCCTTAAAATCCATACCAGACCGAAGGGCCTGGTATTCTCTTGGAGGGGGCTTTTTTTTTTTTTTATTTGGCATGGAGTTCCCCCTAAAGATTCATACTATACACAGTGCCTGGCATTGTCGGGGATCAAAGTTGGATCCCTGTTCATTGAAGTCAGACTTCAAGATGCAGGGCAAAGTCAGATCCAAAGTAGTACGACTGTCGTGTCATACTAGTGTGAACCCAGCCTAATACCCTCATATCAGATATCATTCCCTTATTGTCTGGTGCACTGAATGCTCAGCTATAACCCCATCAAATTCTTCATTTGGTTTAACCTCACCACCAGATTTCTCTGATCAGCCTCACAAGCTAGCATTAGCTTTTAAGTCTCCTCCACTTGAATTAGTGAGTCATCTCAGTGTGCCCATCTGAAAGTTACTACATATGTTTCAATTGCTGTTTTTTTTTAATGTTATACTTTCTTATGGGCTTTCAATAGTTTTTGCTTATTTGCCCTCTCTCTAAGGTGCATTTCAGTCCCCTCACTTGACCTCATTATATCTGGATGTTGAGCTTTTCCAATATTTGTTACATGCTACCCACATGGACACTGTCTATCTGGCAGTATTCCTCACTCTCATTAACTATGGTTTTAAAACTTGTCATCCTAAACACTAAGAAGCTCAATGACCCTGTGAAGGGGAAAAAGGATATTTGATTTTCCCCATTTCCAGAAAGTAGATAATGCATGCCTGCAAGAGGCTCATCTTTCTAATACTTTTGTCTCCAAATACCACCAGGATTTCCTAGCCTCTAACCCTATCATAGAGGAGTCCTGATCAGTTTCCTGTTCCACTGGAACATCTGCCAAATTATGGAGCCCTATATCGTTGCCCCCTTCCTTTACATACATCCAGGGTGGCATTATTTACCTGGAAATTTTTTTTTTAATACAAATTCTTTATTTAGGAAAAGCAATCCCCGCCATAGCAAGGCAAAAAATGCAACGTACACCATACAATCCAATATTCATCAGAACAAACTGCCCAAAATGGCAAATAAATAATATGTATCTCATGGGAACCCAAAATGTCTACTGGGTACAACCCTGAGCAGCAGGTAAGGCATATACAAAAATGAAGGCATCAAAGGTGAACAGTGAAGAAGGATTTACAGGTCCCAAACATGTAATGGTTAGTAGAGAGGAAAAAATGCAAAAATGTATAAGGATGGTTATAGCAGAATAGAACATTGCCATGGGCATCCGCAGAACTTTTTTCATTGGGGGGCATCATTTTAATTTCACCCATTCTCTGCCCCTTTTCGATAATGTCATGAAGGGGGGGGCTTAGTCATTATCACATAAAGTGTGATAACCCTCCTCCCTTCCACTGCCACATTTGGCAAATTTTGGTAGGGGGGGGGGGGGGGGGGGCGCACCTGGTTCTGCAGTGGCCAAGGTGTGGGAACTGTTGTTGAAACCTCTGCTAGTTTACCAGTGGATGTGGTTGACCTGGTGTCAGTTTCTGCAATAATAATCCCCAGTATTGGTGTAAATTTCTGCAATAATAATCCCCAGTATTGGTGTAAATTTCTGCAGTAATAATCCCCAGTATTGGTGTCAGTTTTTGCAATAATAATTCCCAGTATTGGTGTCAGTTTCTGCAATAATAATCCCCAGTATTGGTGTCAGTTTCTGCAATAATAATCCCCAGTATTGGTGTCAGTTTCCGCAATAATAACTGTCAGTATTGGTGTCAGTTTCTGCAATAATAACCCCCAGTATTGGTGTCAGTTTCTGCAATAGTAATTCCCAGTATTGGTGTCAGTTTCTACAATAATAATCCCCAGTATTGGTGTCAGTTTCTGCAATAACAATCCCCAGTATTGGTGTCAGTTTCTGCAATAATAATCCCCAGTATTGGTGTCAGTTTCTGCAATAATAATCCCTAGTATTGGTGTCAGTTTCTTCAATATTAATCCCCAGCGTTGGTGTCATTTTCTGCATTAATAATCCCCAGTGTTGGTGCAGTAGCTGCAATATTAGCCCCAGCATAGATGGGCAGTGGTGATATGCTAATTTAAAACTGATGGGGGCGTGGCCTGGACGTGGCTGAATATGGCAGCTTAACCTTCCTGCTCTGCTACTCCACGGTCCTAACATCAGCCACAAAGGGAGTGAATACCTCATCAACATGGGCAAAACAGATCAGGATCCATCGGCCACCTTTTCCCGCTCGCCACGGACACCGACATGCAGCTTACTGGCAACATTCCAGGAATTATTCGGGCCCGTGTGCGGGAGGCGCCCTCCACTGCACAGGCCTCCAGGAAGGTGAGTTGCAGCCCCACGAGGCAGCCCGGAACTCAAGCTACTGAATCCCAGACTCCTGCCACCAGATCCCTCAGCCTAGAGGATCTCAGAGCAGTGGCTGCAGACATTAAAAACACTTTGCAGCAATATCTGACCTCAGACTAGACATGCAGGCTGTGGCAGGGCACCTGGAGGAGGTGAGGAAAATCACAGAACAACACAGAAACTTAGAAGACCTAGACAATAGAGGTAGCCGCCATAATATCAGAATCAGGGGGCTCCCTAAATCGGTTGATTCAGATCACCTCACAAAAGCCATTACAACCATCTTCAATGACCTCCTAGGACGTCCACCTGACACACCAATAGACATGGAACACCTGCATTGGGCACTCCGTCCCAGGGGCAGAGACACAGACCCCCCAAGAGATGTCATAGGATGCCTGGTTAACTTCAAACTTAAAGAAGAAATCATGAGACTTAGGGGGCGCATCCTATATACCGGGGCACAGAGATCAAACTATACCACAACCTATCGCAAATCACCCTGCAAAAAACGCAAATCGCTTTGCCCACTCTTAGACTCCGAGAGTCAGAAATATCCCATATAGATGGAAATTTCCCTTTTGTTTACAAGCGGGACCCGGTGGAAGAATAGCATACATGCGACATCCTGAGGATGCACATTCATTTTGCGAAAACCTTGGCATTCCCCCAGTCGAAATACCAGACTGGCATCGTGACCCGCTCTTCTCAACTCAGCAACAAGAAGAACCAATGGATGTCCATTATCAGGATACTCATCCACAAATAGAAGAGGCCGACTCTCTGCTCGCTACTCACCACCACCAGCCAACCATCGCTCCTCAGGAGAAGGAAGTGTGCCAGCATCTCCGGCACACAGAAAAGCTAAAAAAGACTAAACACTCTCCTGCCATACCTACTACAACCTTCATACTTTAATGGAGAAAAGAACAGTTGTACCCTGTGTAGCACCCTCTACCAGAAGGTTGGTGCTAGTAAGGGTTGTTTACTAGGTTTTTTCAGCACAGGCAAATTTGGGCAGGCCTATGCTGCAAGCTAGGCCTGTCTGTTTTGATTCTGGGGCTGGGAGTGGTTAGAGTAGCAGTGGGTGTGACCACCTGGGCTCCACTCTGAGGCGCCTCCCTGCTTCCAGGGAGAATGTTCTGGAAGGGGAGGCTGGGCCTAGAGCTGGAGTGGCAGGCAGCACATGTGGGAGCTCTGACCAATCCCTAACTGGCATTGGCAGGGGGCGGGCCTCCTATATATGCTGAGGTCACATGCTGCTGGGGAGGAGAAATCGACTGGGTGACGTGAAGAATGGAGTGCTAGACAGCTGCAGGATCACACCCCCATTTGGGGGGGGGGATCGCAGGAAGAGGCCTGGGGAGAGCTGTGAGGGAACATTGCCTTTACACGGTCATTGGCAATGTCTCTGTCACCACACAATCGGTGGCAGGGAGCTCCTGGAGCAGAAGGGGCAGGAGAAGCTGTCGGAACGCATGGTCCAGGAAAGTTCCTCATCAAGGATCCAGGGCTGGAAGGTTGGAAGGTCGGTGAGTGTTACCACAGTGGATGGCTGGAGGATGTGCCAGGGATTCTGTAAGGGATTTCTGCTTCTACACAGTCACTAGCAGCAGAGTCTTCATCATGCACACGGAAGATGGTGAGGAGTCCTGGATCAGAAAAGAGACTGTGGGGATGTGTGTGTCAAACCAGTGTGGCCGGGGAACACGTGGTTTGCAAGTTGAACTGGCTGGGAGCAGTAGTCCATTTCCTAGAAAATAGACTTTAACCTACTAGGCCTCCGGGGAGAGGTTCTGCGGGCCTCAGGCCTAGTAGCAGCGAGTCACCAGAGCCAGTAGAGGGGCTTATTCGGAGTGAGTTCTTCACACCCATTAGAAGACGATGTGTTATACCCTAATGTAACTACAAGTTGTGCAGGAGTAAAGTTTGGGCAGGAGGTGAAGAGAACTCAGACCATTACTTTTACACGGTCAAAAGTGATGTTTCTGTCCCTCACACGGTGAGGGATGGAGAACTCTTAGTAACAGCAGTCTGTATGGAGATGCAGGGAGCAATAGTCTGCATAGGAGATGCAGAGAGAGTGACAGTCTGCAGGGAGCTACAGAAGCAGATTTCTACTTTGTCAAGTGTACACATTCAATCATCAGGCTTTAAATTTGATCAAAGTATATTGAAATCTGTAAATATGATGGCAATGATTAATTCTATGGGCAATGGGGTGATTTGGCAGATTGTTTGTCAGTAGTGCTATCACCATGGCTAAAACCTGCATTTCAATAACACCAGTGAGTAGACCTATGCCGCTTACTCGGCCCTTATCGTTATATTACTATAAACATCTCTCTGCACATGGAGAGCCACAAACTGAACTTCCTTTTAAGGAAACCCTCTCTTGCAACCCAACATGACGGATCTCTCCTAGCCCCACAAGAGACAAAATCTTATACCACCCACACTGTAACGCATGACTCACAGCTTCACCGAAGGCCCCAACCCATATCAAATGCATAAGCCCCCCAATCATAATGTTTGACTGCAGCTCACCCCGCTAAAAAACCCCATAATCTCTGCTATACAGCATCCGGTTATTTGCTGCCTTCTGCCTGCTGGCAAATACTACATTGTTGCATCGCCTAGCTTCTCACACACGCAAAGCTGAAAAGGACGCACCCACCACTATGACAGGCAAGGTAACTATATCTGTTCTAGAGTTGCTCACACCCTGGCTTTTCATAACTGCACTGAAGAACAGATCCCACGCACGTCACATGCGTTTAATTTAGGGACAACAACGATCCTAAACTGCATACTGAAATGATATTTCAGGTATTGGATCTGTAAGCGATCACTAACAACTTTGTGAAGAACATCTCCCACAGGATACAGCTATGCCCTATTCAAAGTCCTTGGGGCATTATCTTAGCATTGTGCCAACCACACATGCATCCACCATATAATATCTATCTACCATCTGAGATTTGGGTTGCGAGGTTGAGATGTGATAAGAAACACAAGAACTCTCTCCACAGGCGGATTTATCTTATCCTTTCATAAAACCTTTGGAAAACCGAGTCTACAGAGTATTTCCCCAAACGCATTTATACTTTCAGATGTTAGCTTAGTTTAACAAAACCCCGGGGTGTTTGTGTGAGATACCTAGATATATCCAGTTAGATCGGTTTCGTTCATTTTATTACAAATTGTTTACATGTATGTTACAGTGGGGATGGAAAGTATTCAGACCCCCTTAAATTTTTCACTCTTTGTTATATTGCAGCCATTTCCTAAAATCATTTAAGTTCATTTTTTTTCCTCATGAATGTACACACAGCACCCCATATTGACAGAAGAACACAGAATTGTTGACATTTTTGCAGATTTATTAAAAAAGAAAAACTGAAATATCACATGGTCCTAATTATTCAGACCCTTTGCTGTGACACTCATATATTTAACTCAGGTGATGTCCATTTCTTCTGATCATCCTTGAGATGGCTCTACACCTTCATTTGAGTTCAGCTGTGTTTGATTATACTGATTGGACTTCATTAGGAAAGCCACACACCTGTCTATATAAGACCTTACAGCTCACAGTGCATGTCAGAGTAAATGAGAATCATGACCTCAAAGGAACTGCCTGAAGAGCTCAGAGACAGAATTATGGCAAGGCACAGATCTGGCCAAGGTTACGAAAAAACTTTTGCTGCACTTAAGGTTCCTAAGAGCACAGTGGCCTCCATAATCCTTAAATGGAAGAAGTTTGGGATGACCAGAACCCTTCCTAGACCAGGCCATCCAGCCAAACTGAGAAATCAGGGGAGAAGAGCCTTGGTGAGAGAGGTAAAGAAGAACCCAAAGATCACTGTGGCTGAGCTCCAGAGATGCAGTCGGGAGATGGGAGAAAGTTGTAGAAAGTCAACCATCACTGCAGCCCTCCACCAGTTGGGGCTTTATGGCAGAGTGGCCCCGACGGAAGCCTCTCCTCAGTGCAAGACACATGAAAGCCCGCATGGAGTTTGCTAAAAAAAACACCTGAAGGACTCCAAGATGGTGAGAAATAAGATTCTTTTGGTCTGATGAGACCAAGATAGAACTTTTTGGCCTTAATTCTAAGCGGTATGTGTGGAGAAAACCAGGCACTGCTCATCACCTGTCCAATACAGTCCCAACAGTGAAGCATGGTGGTGGCAGCATCATGCTGTGGGGTGTTTTTCAACTGCAGGGACAGGACGACTGGTTGCAATCGAGGGAAAGATGAATGCGGCCAAGTACAGGGATATCCTGGACAAAAACCTTCTCCAGAGTACTCAGGACCTCAGACTGGGCCGAAGGTTTACCTTCCAACAAGACAATGACCCTAATCACACAGCTAAAATAACAAAGGAGTGGCTTCACAACAACACCGTGACTGTTCTTGAATGGCCCAGCCAGAGCCCTGACTTAAACCCAATTGAGCATCTCTGGAGAGACCTAAAAATGGCTGTCCACCAACGTTTACCATCCAACCCGACAGAACTGTAGAGGATCTGCAAGGAGGAATGGCAGAGGATCCCCAAATCCAGGTGTGAAAAACTTGTTGCATCTTTCCCAAAAAGACTCATGGCTGTATTAGATCAAAAAGGGTGCTTCTAATAAATACTGAGCAAAGGGTCTGAATACTTGGAACCATGTGATATTTCAGTTTTTCTTTTTTAATAAATCTGCAAAAATGTCAACGATTCTGTGTTTTTCTGTCAAATGGGGTGCTGTGTGTACATTAATGAGGGAAAAAAATGAACTTAAATGATTTTAGCAAATGGCTGCAATATGACAGAGTGAAATATTTAAGGGGGTCTGAATACTTTCCGTCCCCACTGTATATCTGTTTGTATGTTTATAACAAGTAGGGTATCCTATCCTCTCTCTAACCCGCAAATATGATTCCTCTTTACCTCATTAACTGCTCATACAGCTCAGATCCCTGCAAGCAAACTTACAACAGAGGATAATTTGATTATTTCAATAAACACAGAGATGGATAGGATATACCTTGAAAAGTTTATTTTTTAACCACTTCAATACAGGGCACTTAGACACCTTCCTGCCCAGACCAATTTTCAGCTTTCAGTGCTGTCGCAGTTTAAATGACAATTGCGCGGTCATACAACATTGCACCCAAACTAAAATTTTATCATTTCGTTCCCACAAATAGAGCTTTCTTTTGGTGGTATTTGATCACCTCTGCGGTTTTTATTTTTTGCTAAACAAATAAATAAAGACCGAAAATTTTGAAAAAAATAAAACTTTTGCTTTTGTTTCTGTTAAAAAAAAATTGTAAATAAGTAAGTTTTCTCTTTCACTGATGGGCACTGATAAGGCGGCACTGACAGGCACTGATAAAGCGGCACCGATGAGGTGGCACCAATGAGCGGGCACTGACGAGCACTGACAATGGGCACTGATATGCGGCACTGATAGGCACTGGTAGGCGGCACTGATGGGTGGCACTCATATGCAGCACTGATGGGAACTGATAGGCGGCACTGATGGGCACTGATGGGTGGCACTGGTTGGCACTGATAGGCGACACTGATGGGCAATGAAAGGCGGCACTGCTGGGCACTAATAGGGTGACGCTGATAGGCGGCACTGCTGGGCACTGATGGGACTGATAGGCGGCACTGATAGGCGGCACTGATGGGCACTGATATGTGGCACTGATGGGCACTGATACGCGGCACTGATATGAGGCACTGATGGGCATCCCTGGTGGCACTGGCACTGGTAGGCATTGAAGTGGGCACTGACTGGCAGCTGCCTGGGCACAGATTGGCAGCTGCCTGGGCACACAGTGGCATTTCCCTGGTGGTCTAGGGGCATACCTGGTGGTCCAGTGTGGATCGCTTCCCTGGTGGTCCTGGGCGGCTTCCCTGGTGGTCCTGGGTAGGATCCGAGGGGGGTCTGTGCTGATAAACAATCAGCACAGACCCCCCCTGTCAGGAGAGCAGCCGATCAGCTCTCCTCTACTCGCGTCTGTCAGACGCGAGTGAGGAAAAGCCGATAACCGGCTCTTCCTATTGACAGCCGTGATCAGCCGTGATTGGACACGGCTGATCACGTGGTAAAGAGTCTCCGTCAGAGACTCTTTACCTAGATTGGTGCTGCGGGGTGTCAGACTGACACACCGCAACAACGATGGCCGCGATGCGCGCCCCCGGGGGCGCGCAGTGGCTCAATATCCTGCGGACATCATATGACGTCCAGTCAGGATTTTGAAACCACTTTGCCGCCGTCATTCCGCTATATGGCGGGCGGCAAGTTTAAGCCATGGTTTAACATAGGATTTCTTAATAAAGATGTTTGTAGTCCAACTATACTCGAGCAGCTCACTGATTGTTACACCAAATTTATCTAGCATGAACTGATAAGATCCCTGCAAGCAAACTTACAACAGAGGATAATTTGATTATTTCAATAAACACAGAGATGGATAGGATATACCTTCAAATCTCTCCCTGTTGGAGGAATACTTCACCCTAAATATACAAAATACTGAAGCAAATCTTTACTGCTCTATTGAACTATGCGCATCACACTGTAAAATATGTCTCGTAAGCCCATACACCCTTTACAGGTCAAGAACTTGACATGCAATCATTCTGGCTTATATTATATCACTCAATGTATCATTAATATAATTGTTTTTGTACAACCCCCTATAGTGAGACGTTTTCCTACAGCATATCATCATCATGTAGGTAGCACATTACTGGCACTCTGTTACAGGTAAATATGCGTCTATTCTCTACACTAACACACGAAAGCTGGATAATACATTGTGTAAATATATCTGGCACACACCTCAGCAAAACCTCTCCCTGGCTTGTAAAACATCGCACACACCCCCACACACCGTACTCATACTAGACCCAAACGACACAAATCTCTGAAAAGCCTCTCCACCTCACCTATCAAACTAATACCCCCAAATGCGCATCTGCCACCTCTTGGACTCCCGTATACTCTCCTGCTCATAGAGACCAAGTGAGTAGTGATGCTAAAAGACACACTCACTGACCCCGTTAAACCATCTTCTCCAGTCCTACCATACCCTGCAACAGCACAGTCCGTAGGTCTGTGCTGACCCAATCCAACCATCTTCCTCCTTTAAGGCAGGTTAGTGGGTCTTTCCAGACCACCTCCTAGTCCCCCACAACTATCTCCTAGGTCTTTCCTAGCCGTCGGACCACCTCCCAATCCCCTACAACTGTCTCCTTACCATTAGTACCTCCCCCTCCCCCATCTCTTGACCTGCCCCCCCCAACCCCCCAATCCTCCTATTCCGATCGGGACTTTCATACTGTCGTGTAATTACAACTATACACATACAACAGCAATCAAAAAATGCCCACTCCGAATCTAAACTCCACGCGAGCTAAAATTAAAATAGTATCCCTTAACGTGAAAGGGCTTAACCTACCTGAAAAAAGATCACAACTCGTACTATACATGCGAAAAATCAAAGCAGACATAATTCTCCTTCAAGAAACACACTTTGAACCAGATCCCTAAACTATCAAACAAAGATTACCCAAAAACGTATCATGCAACCAACCCACTAGCTAAAACGAAAGGGGTTTGCATCTTAATATATTAAACATCTACCCATAGAAATATCCGACTTGCTACTAGACGAAGAAGGCCGTTATGCATTCGTCAAAGGCTCAATTTGGGGAAAACCAATAACAGTAGCAAACATATACAGCCCTAACTCGAGTCAAGTTAGTTTCTTCCGCGACATAACATTGACCTTAACATCCTTCCAGTCTGGCATCCTCCTACTCTGCGGGGATTTCAATGTTACCTTAAACCCACTTGAAGTCACGTCCTCAGGGACATCCTCACTTCCATACAAAGCCCACAAACAGATCAAAATTCAAATACAGGACTTACTTTTGCATGACTCTTGGCGTAACCTTCATCCTGGAGATAGAGACTTTACCTTCTACTCCCCACCCCACAACCGTTATTCCAGAATAAACTACCTTTTCCTCACACAAAATGACCTCTCTCTCCTATCTAAAGCAACCATCGAACCTGTGCTCCTATCTGATCATCACCCTATCACCACAACTTTAACATTCCCAGATCGCTTACATTTCTCCAAAACCTGGAAACTGGATGCATCACTACTCAGACCCCTCACACACTCTCACTATCAATAAAAACATTAAGGATTTCTTTGAAATCAATAATACTCCCGACACGACCCACCTGACCCAATGGGAAACACATGCATTGTCAGAGGAACACTTATTAAAATGGCAGCAACGCGCAAACGTGCCAAACAAGACTTCATTAACGCCCTATTAAAACAGATACAGAACCTAGAACGAACCCACAAACTTGCCATAGCACAAACTCCCCAAAAAGAACTAGAACAAGCCAGAGATTGTTTAAGGGAAGAGCTAGGAAAGAAGATCAGGAAAAACGTTATACTCTCCCAAAATCTCTTTTATGAGCATAGCAATAAGAGTGGGAAGCTCTTAGCCAGAGCCCTCAAGCCAAAACTGCAAGAACCACAATCCGCACCATTCGCACGTCCTCAGGGGAAATGCTGTCTAATTGTGATAAAATTGCAAACCATTTTGCTCAGTATTAAACAGAACTATACAACCTCCCCCCAGAGCAAAAACCACATGCAGATAACAGATCACGTAAATCTATCATCACAGAGTTTCTCACACAATATAGCAAAGCAAGCAAAAAAATAGATGGTCCCTTAACATGCAAAGAATTCCATTCAGCCATTAAACAAATGAAACTAGGCAAAAGTCCAGGCCCTGACGGATTCTGCATGACCTATTACAAAACGTTCTCAGAATTATTAACTGCCCCCTTCTTAAGAGCATTTAACCAACTATCACAGCCAAATACAATATCCAACAACCTATTGGAAGCACACATATGTGTTATCCCAAAACCCGTAAAAGACAGCAAAATAGCTTCAAATTATCGCTCTATCTCACTCTTAAACACCGATCTAAAAATCTTTGCAAACATTCTGGCTAACCGTATACTTCCCTTACTCACAAATTTACCATCCAGAGATTAAGTAGGATTTATCCCAGGCAGAGAAGCCAGGGATAATACACTTAAAGCTCTGAACATCCATCATTGGCTCACCAAATCCAATACTCCTGGTTTCTTCTTATCATTAGATGCAGAGAAGGTGTTTGACAGGTTGGCCTCGGACTACCTAGAAGCTTTGCTACAAAGCAAATAGGTTTCATAATGTCTCTGTATACAAATCCCACGGCAAAAATATGCATAAATGGGCTACTGTCAAACACCTTCCAAGTCAAAAATGGCACACGTCAAGGATGTCCCCTATCCCCCATATTGTTTGTTCTCACTCTTGAACCCTTCCTACGTAAGATATGCGAAAACATAGATATCCACGGAATCGCCATAGCTGAAAAACAGTACAAAATGGCCGCATTTAACCCTACCAAACCTCCTCAAAAACTTCCGTCTATTCCAGTCCATAGCACATTTCAAAATCAATTTCACAAAATCGCACACTCTCAACGTAACGCTAACAAAACCACAAGTCCTACAATGTAAACAAAACTTCCTATTTACATGGAAAACAGAGGCGATAACCTACCTAGGGATCCGATTGCCCACAAAACTAACTGACCTTTACCTAAAAAATTATCTCCCACTTCTCAAGACTATCACAGAAGACCTTAAAAAATGGAACAAGAGGGGGCGTGGCTTGGCAATGGCCGTGTGAAGAAGTGTTCCTTAAGTGCTCCTGGCTACCCCTTCTCTCACCCACACTTAAGACGGCTTTTGAACAAGAAAACGAGGTATGATAACCTCCAAGAGGTACAGGACACGATCGCTGACCAGAGGACCCCAGATTACATTTCCGAGAAGCGGAATGTAAAGATATTTCCGAGACTCACAGAGATCTTCTCCGGGCGCCATTGCGACAGCGCCACATGCGCAGTACATGGACAGACCTGAATCACCGGATTTACATCTTTCCTCGTCTCTGTCCAACACTCCGAACTGTTTCTCGGAGACCCCGGCTGCCCTAAGACCTGAGATGACTAGCTCATCACTACATCCTAGCAGCATGCCTGACGACCTGCGAGCCATTCTTCAAGCTCTCCCCATGAGGGCGGACATAGAGGCACTGCCCTCTAAGTCGGACATTGAATCCCTCATCCTCCGTGTAGAAGAGGCACACGCTCGCGACTTACAGGAGCTCAGGGCCGAGATACAGGTCATATCGGACCGAGTGGACTCCGGGGAGGGAACAATTTCAGCCCTCATGCAGCGGGTTTCGGCTCTGGAACGTTGCCAGGAGGCCCAGGCAACTACCGCAGTAGACTTGCAGTTACACCTGGAGGACTTGGTGGACCGTAGCCACCGCAACAACTTGCGGCTGCAGGGCCTCCCGGAGGGCTGCACATACCGCTGGGGATACCCGTTAGCGGTGACTTTTCGAAATGGCAATTCTTCTTTCACGATGAGATCCCCAGTGGACCTCCCTGCATTTTTCTCCTTTTTGGAAACGGAACCAATTTCGGTCCCGAATTGGTTGGCCCTGATACCTCGTTTTATGGGACGCCCGGGATCCTCCTCTCAGCGGACCCACCAACCCCCAACAGTGATCCAGAAGGAGGCAGCGAGCTCTATCCGCGGAGGGTCCACGTGAGTCATAACCGACATGTCCTACTGTGTTTTTCACTACAGCCTGACAGAGTTCTGGTTTATGTTTCCCTGAGCCTGCCGCAGTGAGAAAGACTCGGTCTGATGATCAGAGCGCTACTAATATACCCCCGATCCTGCTCTGTGGATATACGCTCTTTGGAGTGTTGTCTAGACCTGACAGTTTTCCCCCCGTATGGATCTCCTCACCCTATCGGTACCGGCCAGAAGGATTCCGCTATGACCCATCTAGATCGCCTGATAATAATGGTGAAACCTGGCAGCGACAGTCCTGATCTGAACCGAGCCCTTGATATGTACATTTAGGCTGGAGACTCTTGTCCAACCCCTCAGCATTAAATGCTGAGCCGCCTCGCAGGTGGTGGGAGATCTTCAGACTCTCTGCTGCAATAATCCAGATTATAAAGACGGTCTCTAAGTGTTTGTGATGGGCAGGTTAAAATTCTGGTCTACAGGGTCTGTGAGTAAATGCTGCCGAAAGACACTTTATTAAGTGAGGGTATTTACAGATTCATTGGGAATGTATATATGTGGGGGGCCGCTCACTGTCAGGTTTTAATGGTTTTTGTGGTTCAAGTTATTGGGGCCCCTGTACCCCCTAGCCTCCGGATCCTCCTGCCTCCCTAGAGGAACTTATCTTTTACGGAGAGGGTGGGCTTACGAGTCCGGTGGACCCTGGGAGTTATGCTCGGGGTAATGGAGAAGGACGGAGTCCTGGGGGCGTGTCCTTCCGTCACGGCCTCCCGGGCTGTGCGTCTCTTTGAGGGGAGGGGTGGTGGTGAGAGGAGCCCATAATAGATCAACAAAATGTTGTACAGAACTGCAATAGATCAAAGAGGATGGCGGGAGGGGGAAAACATGGAGGCAGAAGTGGTTAATTCCCAGAGTGTAGAACCATGTGACGCTCGAGTGAGGGGGGGGAGGGCAGTGCCTCCATAAGCGGAGACCCGGCTGGGATCTCCTGTCAGCTGCGGGATACAGAAGGCAAATAGAGATTAAGAATTTCAAAGTTAACCTGCTCAGGCTAGTGTTCAGGTTGGTTTTTTTTTGTTCAAAGTATGAGTATCATCTTACAAAAGAAAGCGTATGTAACTTCTATTTAAACTGAATATATTTTGTTGTAGCTTTAGCTGTCAGCAATATAATGACAATGTATGATAAGAGTAAGTGGGGGGGGGGGAGGGGAGCCGGAGACCTCTTTACTGGCTATTCCTAGCTGAGCTCCCACTTAGGCCTGCGCTCGATTACTGGCTTTTAGCTAGTGAGCGTTCTAGCATTATTGTGCTATTTAGATAGATTACACATATACACAATATTTGCTGATATCTCAGCACTACTTGTTTTCTCCCCTCTGCTCTAGTCTTTCTCTTCTTTACCCTTTGCTCTCTCTTTCTATCCCTTATCCCAAACACCCTCCCCCCTTTTTATCTACATAGGGGGGCCATGGAGGCGGTGACGGTGTTCTCCTTGAATGCAAAGGGGCTAAATACGCCCGAAAAACGACGCATGCTATTGGGCGACCTCCATCGCCATAAGGCTAACGTGGCATTTATATAGGAGACTCACTTTAAAGGAGGTAACTTACCAATACTGAAAAATAAATTCTATCCAACAGTATATCACTCCACATTTGGTACGACCAAATCCAGAGGGGTGTCTATACTCATCTCGCGCTCTGTACCCTGGAAGCGTGTAGAGGTAAAAACTGATACAGACGGACGATATCTGTTCCTCAGGGGTGACATTGGGGGGGTGGAGGTGACACTAGCAAACATATATGCTCCCAACAGCCAACAAGAGCAATTCATAGCCAAGACACTAGACATTATGAGAAGCTTCACCAGGGGTCAGTTGATTATCAGAGGAGACTTTAATGTCTCACTGATTCCTTTAGAAGACACCTCATCTGGAACTTCCTCAATCACACCGACAGTTAGGAAACGAATAGCTCGCTCACTACACAACTCACAACTGATTGACGTATGGAGACTCTTACATCCTTCGGGAACGTGACTATACCTTTTACTCGACCCCACACAGGCAGTATTCTAGAATCTACTTTTTTGTAATCCCCCATGCCCAATTACATGCTGTGCGAAGCGCCTCGATCGGATCTATTACGTGGTCTGACCACGCTCCGATCCTTCTCGCTTATGCCCTCACAGACTGTCTCAATGCCAGGGAACGGACTTGGAGACTAAACGAAAGCCTCTTACAAGACGAAGTGACTCTTAAAGATGTAGTAAAAGAGATAGAGCATTACTTTAAGACAAACGACTTTCCTGACAGTAACCCCGGGCTGGTGTGGGAAGCCCACAAGGCGGTGATACGCGGGGTATTAAATAAACACGGAGCAGGTATTGAAAGACAGCACTCGATACAACTGTCAATGCTTCTTGATGATCTACAGAAAGCAGAAGCAAGACATAAACACGCCCAGACCCCTGAAGGAGAAGCAGAACTACTGCTTTTACGCGCCAAGATCAATGATATAATGCAGTTTCGAGCTAAAGCAGCAATACAGATATGCAGGCGCATGTCCTATGAATCTGGGAATAAGTGTGGCAGACTCCTAGCCAACTCCCTGAAAGAACAGAAACTAGCGAGCTACATCCCGCACATTATGTCGCCATCAGGTCAGAAAAACACACTCCCTCGTAAAATAGCTAGGGAATTTAAAGACTTCTATGCCTCCCTTTACAACTTACAAAAGCCAGCCACCTCAAGATCCCAAATAGAGACTTACCTGTGTAAGTCAGGACTGCCCAAATTACCTGATGAAGCCCGTACCTTGCTGGAAGAACCCATATCCGTAGATGAAATAACCTCAGTGATTGGCGCTATTAAATTAGGGAAAGCACCGGGTCCAGATGGTTACACAGCCCAATATTACAAGATCATGTTGCCATACGTCGGTGAACACCTCTACAAATTTTTTAATTCACTGGGTTCGGGAGGGAACATTCCTCGGGATACTTTATCAGCTCATATTGCAGTAATACACAAGGAGGGGAAGGATGCCACTGCTTGTGGGAGCTATAGGCCAATCTCTCTCCTTAACATAGATCTAAAAATTTTTACAAAAATATTGGCCAATAGAATCCAACAATATCTCCCATCCCTGATCCACCAGGACCAAGTGGGTTTTATCCCAACTAGGGAGGCCAGAGATAATACTACCAGAGTCCTTAACCTACTACACATAGTCAATCAAAACAAGAACCCGTGCATTTTCCTAAGCACAGATGCGGAGAAGGCCTTTGATAGGGTGAATTGGCAATTTATGATCTCCGTCTTGAATCATGTGGGCATTGGAGATAGGATGCTGAGATGGATAAAATCGCTCTACACTGAACCCACTGCTCGAGTGCGGGTCAATGGTGTCCTGTCGGATGCCTTCATGATCGAGAACGGTACTCGCCAGGGGTGTCCCTTATCCCCACTCCTCTTCGCCCTGTCGTTGGAACCCTTCTTGTGGGAGGCACTCAGCAGAAGATTGCCGCCTATGCGGATGACATGCTGTTTGCTCTTACTAGCCCGGTGATTTCCCTCCCGAGCCTTCTGCAGGAGTTTAAGACGTATGGTAGTCTATCTAATATGAAGATTAATTTCGACAAGTCTGAGGCAATGGAGGTAGGTATCCCCCCACAATTGCTTTCAACACTTAGAGACAGCTTTAAATTTAAATGGTCCACGACGGCTCTCAAATATCTGGGGACATTAATCCCCCCAAAAATTTTGCAGATATTTGCATTAAATTCCCCCCATTACTAGCTACAGTTCGGGCCCTACTAGCCAAATGGAATACAGGGTTCCATTCATGGTTTGGCAGATGCAACATATTGAAGATGTGTATTCTTCCTAAATTCCTGTACCTCATGCAGACCCTACCGATCCACATCCCTGCCTCGTATTTTGCCCAAGCCAGTGCCCTTTTCTTTGAATTCATTTGGACTCGAAAACGCCCCAGACTTAACCGACGACAACTTTTGTTACCTAAGTCATTTGGAGGCCTGGCGATACCAGACCTCCACAAATACTATTACGCAACCCATCTGACTAGACTTGTCGACTGGAACCGCCACCAGTCCTCTAAACAGTGGACCAGAATAGAACAATCTCAGTGTAACTTACCCCTGAACAGAGCACCATGGATAGCTCATCTCTTACCTAGAACACTCAAAAACCACCCCCTGATAGGTCTGACAGTGAATATATGCGCCTCTCTATTCTTACGTTTCCGACTTTCATCACTCAACTCCCAGATCCGCCCGATTTTGGGCACACCAGAGTTTGTACCAGGCTGTACAGATCAAATTTTCATTTCTCTAAGAAACTCTAACTGTTTCCAAGCCTCCCACTTCCTCACACAGAATCGCTGGCCCACTATAGCTGAACTCATGAGTTCAGAAGGACAGTTCAGACTGGACTACTGGAGAGCAGGCCAACACCAGCACTTTCTTAAATCGCTCCCTGCTCCTGACAGTTTCTCTCCAACACTGACGACTTATGAAACGTACTGTGAGGAAGAGGGCCCAATGTCTCATACCCTCTCTGCCACTTACCAACTACTGACCACACCATTGGAGGGCTCAAATCTACAGTGTATAGAGGCGTGGGAACGGGATCTACGCTCTACATTTACACCCCGTCAAAAACAAAACATCATACATTTCACATATAGATCCTCGATATGCACGAAAACGCAGGAGACTAATTATAAAATTCTCACCAGATGGTATAACAGTTGAAAAAAACAATAAATCTTAATAATGAGCCCCAGTTGAAGTCCTAGCGGACGAAACGCGTCGGGTTTGATATGCCTACTATGCCACAACTCATCTAAGCGCTTTTTATGAATTTATTGAATTTATTGTTTTTTTTGTCTTCCGGTTTTGTATGGTCTATGGACCTTTTGGACTTTTATTAGACTTGATCTCCGATTTAACTTTAGAGCTAGTCGCTTCCCTGTATTGTAGAGCTTCTTAATAAAGCCTTTTAGTGGATTTACGCTATGTGGAGTTTTCTCCTTTGATTTTTCCATCGCATGAGCTATAAGGAGATCTGATACCTGGCTGGAGGAGATCGCTCGATGGTGATGCTTACCTCCTGGCATCTCTACTAAACCAAGGAAGCAGCACTCCATTTACTGCCGTTCGGGTCAGTACAAGCTTTTCTTGACTCCGAAGCCGCTGGCTGGTGAGTCCACCACTCTTGGTAAGAGTATTTTATTCATACTTATATCCATAATTCTACTGCATGTGAGAAGTCCGGGCAGCCTAGAGAGAGCTCAAGCAGCTAACATCCAGATGTACCTTCATAGGTCCACCATTTGGGACTTATATTTGAATTATTTTTATATATATTTATGAACATTCATTATTTTTGTCGTCACATTAAGTTAAAACATTGTACTCTATCAATATTATATACGCACTCTCATGATGTTTGTTTATATGTTTGATGTTTTCACGGTATAATTTATGCCTCTTCACGTAATTTTATACATTACATGTTTTTTTCACGTGATTTATATGCCACACATTTCCCTTTTTGTGTTTTAGGTAACACACTTATGTTTTCTCACCTGTTCATCCCCTGTTAGATATAGACACTGAATTCTGGTCTAGCACGCTTGATTTGACATAGTGTAATACTGGAGGTGGACTACAGGGGGCTCATTATTAAGATTTATTGTTTTTTTCAATTTTTATACAATTCTTTTAACAGAATTCATTTGATTAAATACCTCATACGGGAATTTTGACCCTCTGATTGTAAATTCAGTCGTGTTGACCTGAATGAGGAACAAGCTCATCTTAGCGCCACACTTTATTTTTTATTTTACGATTCACAATTTTGTCTGATTGTTGTGTTGGCAGCTTTTTTTTTTTACTCAAATTTTTATTGGGATTGGCGCAATATTATTTTTATTTGAGATGGTATAACACCCCTGCAAAATTACATAGGATTTTCCCTTCCGCTTCGGATCTTTGCTGGAGGTGTCAGAGCGAACGGGGAACTCTCCTCCATATCTTCTGGACCTGCCCCAAATTGGAGCAATTTTGGAAGACCGTTCAGAGCACAGTACAGAGATTCACTGAGCGACCTATATCGTCGGACCCAGCGATTTTCTTGCTCCACGCCTCTCACGCCCCCAGCAAGGCCTACAAAAAAATCGCTCACAAGATACTTGTTTGATGCTGCCAAGGCGTGTATCCCTTTATTATGGAAATCTACACAACCTCCTACGGTGAGCATGTGGGTGAAGAAGGTGGAGGACATAAAAAAAATGGAGGACCTTGTCCTCACGGACAGACACCAAAATGAGCGGTTCTCCAGGACTTGGGCCGGATGGAACATGTTCATATTCTCAGATGAGGGACAGAACCTGTTGGGTGGAGGCCCTCCCACCTAGTCTTTACTGCTACTAAAATAGACGCTATTGGAGGATACAGAGGGGCCTAGATGGTCGAAGTGAGTGCATTAGCTGCCTCCATGCGCCCCCCCTCTCTCTCTCTTTCTCCCTCTTTCTCTCCCCCCTTCTTTATCTCCTCTCTCTTTCCTCTACTCCTACACCTATTCCTCTCAACTTCCCCCATCTATCCTTCCCCTATGTCTCCCGAATATTTCCTTACTCTAAGCTCTCTTTAACACTCTATCTTTCGATATCTACTCTCTCTTTGTGTATGTGGGTAATCTTTTTGAATTAGTTGTTAGTGTTGGAAAATGGAAAATGGAGGGGGAGGGTACTAGAGGTTTTTATAATACCAAACTATAAGATAACGTGTTCACGCAGAAATGTTATAGAGGTCCAAATGTAAGATTCTGAAGTGATGTAATAACAGAGGCTGCGCCCTCATTTTCTTTTATACCGTTAGAGGCTGCATCCTCGCCTCACCTCTCTCCTTTTACCTATGTATAACGTGTCCAACTGTAGTGCCCTCTCCGGTGGTTGAATAAAACTTATATTTGAAAAAAAATGGAACAAAACGCACTTTTCCTGGTTCAGCAGAATGGCTATTATTAACATGACTATCCTGCCCCGCATACTATACCTCCTCCAAACGATTCCTATCAAACTCCCCAATACCTTTTTACAATCAATCAATCAATAAACTATGTAGGAATTATCTCTGGAATCAAAGACATCCCAGAATTAGATGCACCCAGTTAATAAAACACAAAACCAAAGGGGAATAGGCTTACCTGACATACAACATTACTATTGGTCTTGTCATTTACAACGTATCATAGAATGGCACAACCACCATCAGGTAAAGGACTGGGTAGTACTAGAAAACTCCTTCTTCTTACACCCAGTTAGCTGCGTCCCATGGATCTGTCATAATCTCATGCCAAAAAAACCCTACAGAATATCCCACCATAGGCCCTACATTGGAGTGTTTTGTCGAAGTCTGCCATAAATTCAAACCTTCCAGGGTCCCGGGCCCTCTATCACCAATCCTAATGAACCCTCAATTCACTCCAGGGATGGCCCTTCACCCACTATCCAGTAAGCAACCAAACATAGGTATACGTATACACCACCTTCTTCAGGAAGGTAAGCTGCTTACCCTAGAACACATGAACACACTCTGGGCTGCACCAAACCTCAGCTTCCTAGAATATTAGCAAATTAAACACTACATAAACCTTATTCAATGCAAAACAGACCTATCCAAAGCCTTAATTTCATTTGAAAACCTATGCCTAAGCCACATGCCTCACCGCCATGTCATCTCTAATGAACACTGCTATTGATCACTAATGCAGTAGTGGCCAGTGGCAGTGTTAATTACCCCTTTGTATTGCAGCAGGAATAGGTTAACACTGACACTGGCCACTAATGCAAAGGGGTTAATTAACTGCTACTGGTCACTAATGCATTAGAGATCAATGGCAGTGTTAATTAACGCCTTGTGCTGAATTAGTGGCCAGTGTCAGTACATTAACCCCCTTATGCTGCAACTATAGTCAAGCCATCAGACAGCAAGACCACTGATTTGGAACAGACAAGTATTTATGGTTGGATATTCAACACAGAAATAACATAATGTAATAAATAAACTAATGATTACACAGAGTTGTCACACATACATCACTCTCTCTAATATTTACAATACTGTATGATTTTACTGTGCAAATTTTAAAAATACAGAGCCCCAAATTTCAACCCATTGGCTACAAACTGACATTTTAGTAACACTTCAAAATGGATGAGAAACAAAATCTCCCATTGGACCAATACATTGACAATGCAGATGTGTCATACTAACCCCCCTCTATGATATCTTACAATATAGTATTATTTTACTGTTTAAATTTATAGATAGAGCCCCAAATATAAACCCATTGGCTACAAACTGACATTTTTGCACTACTAAATGGGTGAAAAACAAAATCTCCCATTGGACAAATACGTTTTCAATGCAGATGTGTCATACACACCCCCCTCTATAATATCTTACAATACGGTATGATTTTATTGTGTAAATTTAAAGATACAATGCCCCAAATATCAACCCGTTGGCTACAAACTGACTTTTTTTTTGTAATACTTCAAAGTGGGTCAGGAACGAAATCTGCCATTGGACCAATACGTTTATAATGCAGATGTGTCATACACACCCCTCTCTATGATATCTTACATTATGTATGATTTTATTGTGGAAATTTAAAGACACAGAGCCCCAAATACCAACCCATTGGCTACAAACAGACATTTTTGCACTACTTCTAAATGGGTTAAAAACAAAATCTCCAATTGGACCAATATGTTTACAATACAGATGTGTCATACACATCCCCTCTATGATATCTTACAATACGGTATGATTTTACTTTGGAAATTTAAAGATAGACACCCAAATATCAACCCATAGGTTCCAAACTGAGTTTTTTTTGTAATACTTTTAAATGGGTCAAAAACAAAATCTCCTATTGGACCAATACATTTACAATGCACGTGTCATACTAACCCCCCTCTATGATATCTTACAATACGGTATGATTTTACTGTGGACATTTAAAGATTCAGAGCCCCAAATACCAACCCATTGGTTACACCGTGACATTTTTCCAACACTTCTAAATGGGTCAAAAACAAATCTCCCATTGGACCAATACGTTTACAATGCAGATGTGTCGTACACACCCCCCTCTAAAATATCTTACAATACGGTATGGTTTTACTGTGGAAATTTAAAGATGGAGCCCCAAATATCAACCCATTGGCTACAAACTGACATTTACACAATACTTCAAAATGGGTCAGAAACAAAATCTCCCATTGGACCAATATGTTTACGATGCAGATGTGTCATACACACCCCCCTCTATGATATGATATGATACAATATGGTATCATTTTACTGTGTAAATTTAAAGATACAAACACACAAATACCAACCCATTGTTTATAAAAGCAACACTTTTCAAATGTTCTAAATACCTAAAAATAAAATCTCCAATTAGAGCAACATATTTACATTTACACCCCTTCATACACCCCGGTGATGTCTGGATATCACAAGGGGTGGGGCCTCCAGATGACATCACCAGGTGACTCCGCCCCATGGCTATATAAGTAATGGCAGCAGCCTTAGTATTACAGCAGGAGAGAGCGTCGAGAGAACATCGGAGGAAGAACAGAGGGAGAAGGAAACGGAGAGAGGAGACCCGGCAGGGGGAGAAGATAGCGAAGAGAGATGAACTGGCAGCGGAAGAAGACATCAGCGGAGGGAGAAGAACAGGAGGATGATGACATTGCTGGAGGGAGAAGAAATCGGAAAGAAGAGGGCCCCCACCCGTAGACCCCGACAACTAATGGTCAGGGTTGTCGGGAAGAGGCCCTTGTCCCCATCAACACGGGGACAAGGTGCTTCAGGGTAGGGGGGGCGCAGGCCCCCCTGCCCCAAAGAACCCACCCCCCCATGTTGAGGGCATGTAGCCTAGTATGGTCCGGGACGGGGAGGGGGGGTTAACCGTCCCCCCCTTTCCTGACCTGCCGGGCTGCGTGCTCAGATAAGGGTCTGGTATAGATTTTGGGGGGGACCCCATGCCATTATTTTTTTTTTTTTGGTGTGGGGGGTTCCCCTTAAAATTTTTACCAGACCGAAGGGTCTGGTATGGTCTTGGGGGGGAACCCCACGCCAGTTTTTTTTTTTTTCGGGTGAGGGTTCCCCATTCAAGATCGCAGGTCGGATCATCGTGATCCGACTTCTGGTGTGACTTCTATTCAAATCAATGGGCTCTTATAGGGAACCATTGATTTTGAATAGAGGCAGAGAAATGCTGCTAAAAGCTAGCGTGGCTAAACGTGCATTAACACCAATGCAAAAAGCTACTAAAAGTATGTTTTTACAGCCGCTTTTTCCTGGCATTTGGTTTTCTAAGGCCCTGTGTGCATGAGGCCTAAGTTAAATGGTTATATGCCCCTCCCCCCCCCCAACAAGGAATGGATTATTCAGGGAAATGTGGCTAAACATATTTTATCTGTTGAATTTCTGTAGAACTGGCAGATTTACTGCTACAAACAGTTTTCAGTACCCTTTGTTTTTCTTGCCTTTTTTTACATTTTTTTTTTTTACATTTTTCTATACCAGTGTTAATTGTGAATGCAAATTTTCATTTGTTTAAGTTTTGACTAAAATGCCATTTAGTTTTAGTCATATTTTAGCCATCTGAAATGTTTTAGTCTAGTTTTATTCGACTAAATAACATAAGGTGGCCTGAAACCCGGGCACCTGACTCCAAACCTGGGCTGTCCGGGTAAAACCCAGACGGGTGACAACCCTATAGGTATGTAATCTCGGTCATTACATTTTAGTTAATTAAATCTACTATAGATTTAGTCGACTAAAATCTTATGTTATTTAGTCTACTAAAACTAGACTAAAACTAAAACAATTCAGATGACTAAAATATGACTAAACTAAATGGCATTTTAGTCAAAACTAAAACTAGATCAAAATTTGCGGTCAAACTTAACACTGGTATTGAAAAATGTAAAAATATAATAATAGAAAAAGGCAAGAAAAACACAGGGTACTGAAAAATTTTCGTAGCAGTAAATCAGCCAGTTCTACAGAAATTCAACCGATAGAATAAGTTCAGCCATATCATCCCTGAACAATTCACTCCCTGTTTAGGGGGGCCATAAGAGCCTTTTCTCACACACAAGGCAGGGCCACCGGCGGTAAAGCGCTGCTAGATTTAGCGGCGCTTTACCCTCGTTTTAGAGGAGCTTTTCAGCCGCTAGTGGGGCACTTTTAACCCTCCTAGTGGTCGAATAAAGGGTTAAAAGCGCCTCTGCCGAGGCGCTTTGGTAGCGCTGCCCATTGATTTCAATGGGCAGGGGTGCTTTAGGTGTATACATCGCTCCCAAGCGCCTCAAAGAGGCTGCTTGCAGGACTTTTTTTGACGTCCTGCCAGCGCAGCGCCCCAGTGTGACAGCACTCAGGCTTTCACACTGGGATTGCAGATGAGGCATTTTTCAGGTGCTTTACAGGCGTAATTTTTAGCGCTAAAGCGCTTGAAAAATGCCTCCAAACACCTCTAAAACCATTAGACTTATGTATGAAGGGATGTAAATGTAAATATGTTGCTCCAATGGGAGATTTTATTTTTTAAGTATTTATAACTTTTAAAAAGTGTTGCTTTTATAACCAATGAGTTGGTATTTGGGGCTCTGTATCTTTAAATTCCCACAGTAAAATCATACCGTATTGTAAGCTATTATAGAGGGGGTGTGTATGACACATGTGCATTGTAAACGTATTGGTCCAATGGGAGATTTTGTTTTTAACCCATTTAGTAGTGCAAAAATGTCAGTTTGTAACCAATATGTTCATATTTGGGGCACTGTATCTTTAAACACTTCAGCCCGGAAGGAATTGCCCCCTAATAACCAAAGCAATTGCGCAGTCGTGTGACGCTGTACCCAAACAAAATTGATGTCCTTTTTTCCCACAAATAGAGATTTCTTTTGGTGGTATTTGATCATCCTCTGCGGTTTTTATTTTTTTGCGCTCTGAACAAAAAAAGAGCGACACTTATGAAAAAATTTTTTTTTTTTTTTTTACCTTCTGCTATAATACATATCTCAAAAAATATATATAAAAAAACAAATTTATTCATCAGTTTAGGCTGATATATATTCTTCTACATATTTTTGGTAAAAAAAAAAAATCGCAATAGGCGTACAAACTACAGGATCGATTTAGGGACTTTTTTAAAAATTGTTTTTACTGATAATGGCGGGGACTGCGACATTGCGGCGGAAAAATCTGACCCCAAATTACACTTTTTGGGGACCAGTGACTAGGGCTGAAACAACTAATTGATTAATCGTCAACTAATCGATTATGAAATTAATTGATTACTTTTTTCATAATCGATTAATCGCCCAGTAACATAATGGGGTTAAAAAAAACCCCTAAAATTAGCCCTTTATAGTACAAAAAGAGCAAATAATCGCTACTGTAAATATTACTTCCATTTCCACTGTTCTACAGTAAAAAAATGAACCCCTTACAATAGCGATTGTTTGCTCTTTTTGTACTATAAAGGGCTAATTTTAGTTTTTTTAATCCCATTATGTTACACCTATGTGTTTTTGGTGCTTTTTGCAGAAACACACTACAGTTCATTTAACATGGTTTCCTATGGGACATGTTCATATCTATGCTTTTTTTCAGCTGCTGCGTATTTGGAAAGGGTCAAGGACTGTTTTTAACACAAAAACTGTGCTTTTTTGGTTCAATATACTTCAATGAAAAAGCTGTAGAAAAGCATGTCATTCGTTTTCCTGGGTCCTCCATGGCAGCATTCATGTGATAGAGCTCCGCCCCGTCTCCTCCTTCAGGACTAGTTAATAGCATAAATTAAAGGCAAAGCCCCTCCCCCAACACTCTCCTTTTTTCCCTCATACCTCTGGAACTGGTGAAGAGAGCAGTACGTCTATATTAGTGCTGATAAGACTGGGAACCCCTTCTGTGGATCTTTTGGGGTCTCGCAGAGTTTGCTCACAGGTACCCAGTCTGCTGATCTTTGAAGAGTAAAACGAATGCTGGTGGATATGGCGGGAGGATCCGCTTCCTTTCTTCCTCGGTCAGGTCAGATTTTTCTTTTATCTTCTCTATGTTCTAGAATAACATCACAAAGTTTTGGTGAAGAGCTTTTAAATATAGGAAAAGCTAGAGAGCAGAAAAATTTGTCCCCTTTAAGACTTTTATTCGCAATCCGTGCATGCCCGGCTCAGGTGCTCAGTTTTCTCTATTCCTGGCCAGAATCGCGGATTAGGGGACCATCCACACCATTTTTTTTCCCTCTCCACGGCACTTAGAGTCCTACTGTGTCCATGGGCTTCCGGTTCCCACTCCTCGCTCGCTGTACTGGCGGGGAGAGGAGGAGGGAGTGCTGAGCAGCAGAGGGGGGCGGTGGCATCCTCTCAACGTGACATGACGTGTTTCTGCAGGTCAGTGTGCATGCGCGGCCTGGAATAACACGGCTGAAGGCAATACCTGTCAAAGCCTTCCCCAGCCGTTAGGCGCATTGGGAGGTGAGGCCTCGGCCGCCATCTTACTGCAGGGTAAACTGCTTAAAATCAATTGCTGTTGACAGTGAGGGGTTGGACTTTTCAATTAAGTTTCCCTCACCTCTTTTCCCTTTAAATTTGGCTCCACTTTGGGCTCAGTACTGCTCTGCATATCCAGTGTGTGCCCTGCAGTCCAAAACGCTTCAGCAAAATAGGTATGCAACATTCTTTACTTCCACTCCTAATGCAGTAGTTCTGTTGGTTTTTCTGCAATGGGTTCCGTTCTTTCTCTTGCTTCGTCTTCCTGCAGCTGATCCTCTTGCCCATTTTCGCCATTAGTCGCAAAGTCAAGATCCTCTTATATCCAATAGGTATGCCATCTGTTTGTGAGTATACAAAAAAAAGAGTGCGCCACTTACAAACAAACCCTGTTTGTTTTAGGCCTGTTCCCGCAAAGCGGTCCAGAAAGTCTTCACTACGCTATGACAACGACGAAAGTCCAGAGCGAGGATCACGCTCTTCACGTCATAAATTTTCCAGGAGATCTGGGTCTCGAAGACGTCGTCGCCCTCCTTCACCCCCATCTTGAGGGTCAACCAAGAAGTGCTGGGCATGAGGCACTGTACCACTCCCTGATAAACTGGTCTGTAAGGACCGTCTCAGGGGCTACGCAGTCAACCGAGAACTAGAGAGTCAACAGGTGGTCAATCTGCTCAAACAGACCATGAAAGATTCTTTTTCAGAACTGGCAGCCATAATTCCCGCCCATCCGGCTTCTCAGGCTGTTCAGGCACAAGACCTAGACCCCGGCACTCCGGGTCCTTAAACGAGCAGTAACCCGCTACCAACATCAGGAAACACAGCCAGGTATTCTTCTCCTGAGAATCCTTCTCGGAGTCTTCAGAGGAAACTGAGCCAATTGCTTTTAGTTTTTCCTTGGTCCAGACGTTTGTCGAGGCGGTGAAAAATGCTATTGGTTAAGAGGACATGGAAGAACCACCTCAGAAGTCAAAAACTTATTTTCCTTTCCTTAAAAAAAGTTTTCTTCCCGCTAATGGGAGAAATCAAAGAAATTATATAGGACAAAACAGACAAAAAGTTTTCCTTAGCCCGTTTGAACAAATTGTATCCTTTAGCAGATATGGATACACAGTCTTTAAGCTCAGCGTCTGGTTTATGAAGCAGTTGTACGACTAGCAAAAAACATGACCTTACCGATGGAGGATTCAACGTCATTCAAGGAACCCCTGGACAGATGAATTGATCTGGATCTAAAGAGGAGCTATCTAGCTGCAGGAGCAGCTTGCGGGCCTGCCATTGCGCTAACGTTCGTTTCCAACACTATTAGGTCATGGACGGAAAACAGAGACAGCCCTCTGCCAAGATGTCCCCAAGGAAGACATAATCAAGGCTCTGGAGGAGCTTAAGTTGGAGCCGGATTTTGTGGATGAAGGAGCCATTGACACGGTCCTTTGTTTGGCTAACTCAATGCTACATTCGGTCATGGCAAAACAGGCCCTATGGCTGAAACCATGGACTGCTGATCTTACATCAAAATTGGTGCAAGATTCCTTTTGATGGCAAATCCCTCTTCGGTGAGAAGCTTGATAAAGCAATTTGCCGAGTAAAAGGAGGGAAATCCGGCTTACTTCCTCAGGACAGGAAGGGTCCACAGAACAAGAAATTATTTGTCTCGCTTCCGGCAATCTAACTCCAGAGACTTTAGGCAGTCTCGCCCCTTTAACCACTTCAGTCCTGGACCATTTGGCTGGCCAAAGACCAGAGAACTTTTTACAATTTGGCACTGCACTGCTTTAACTGGTAATTGCGCGGTCATGCAATGTTGTACTCAAACGCAATTTGTGTCCTTTTCTTCCCACAAATAGAGCTTTCTTTTGATGGTATTTGATTGCCTCTGCGATTTTTATTTTTTGCGATATAAACTGAAAAAGACCGAAAATTTTGAAAAAAAATGATATTTTTTACTTTTTGTTATAAGAAAAATCTAATAAACTCAATTTTAGTCCTACATTTAGGCCAAAATGTATTCAGCCACATGTCTTTGGTATAAAAAATGCCAATAAGCGTATATTTATTGGTTTGCCCAAAAATTATAGCATCTACAAACCAGGGTACATTTTCTGGAATTTATGCAGCTTTTAGTTTATGACTGCCTATCTCATTTCTTGAGGTGCTAAAATGGTAGGGCAGTACAACCCCCCCCCCCCCCAAATGACCCCATTTTGGAAAGTAGACACCCTAAGGAAATTGCTAAGAGGCATGTTGAGCCCATTGAATATTTTACTTTCTTGTCCCAAGTGATTGAATGACAAAAACATTTTTTTACAAAAAGTTGTCACTAAATGATATATTGCTCACACATGCCATGGTTATATGTGGAATTGCTCCCCAAAATACATTTTGCTGCTTCTCCTGAGTACGGGGATACCACATGTGTGGGACTTTTTGGGAGCCTAGCCGCATACAGGGCCCCGAAAACCAAGCACCGCCTTCAGGATTTCTAAGGGCGTAAATTTTTGATTTCACTCCTCACTACCTATGACAGTTTTGAAGGCCATAAAATGCCAAAATGACCCAATTTTGGAAAGTAGACACCCCAAGCTATTTGTTGAGAGGCATGTTGAGTCCATGGCATATTTTATACTTTGCCACAAGTTGCGGGAAAATTACAAACTTTTTTTTTTTGCACAAAGTTGTCACTAAATGATATATTGCTCACACATGCCATGGGCATATGTGGAATTACACCCCAAAATAAATTCTGCTGCTTCTCCTGAGTACGGGGATACCACATGTGTGGGACTTTTTGGGAGCCTAGCCGCGTACGGGGCCGCCTTCAGGATTTCTAAGGGCGTAGATTTTTGATTTCACGCCTCACTTTCTATCACAGTTTTGAAGACCATAAAATGCCAAGATGGCACAACCCCCCCCCCCCAAATTACCCCATTTTGGAAAGTAGACACCTCAAGCTATTTGCTGAGAGGCATGTTGAGCCCATGGAATTTTTTTATATTTTGCCACAAGTTGCGGGAAAATGACAAACTTTTTTTTTTTTGCATAAAGGTGTCACTAAATGATGTATTGCTCACACATGCCATGGGCATATGTGAAATTACACCCCAAAATACATTCTGCTGCTTCTCCTGAGTACGGAGATACCACATGTGTGGGACTTTTTGGGAGCCTAGCTGCGTATGGGGCCCCTAAAACCAAGCACCATTTTCAGGATTTCTAAGGGCGTAAATGTTTGATTTCACTCCTCACTACCTATCACAGTTTTGAAGGCCATAAAATGCCAAGATAGCACAAACCCCCCCCCAAATGACCCCATTTTGGAAAGTAGACACCCCAAGCTATTTGCTGAGAGGCATGGTGAGTATTTTGCAGCTCTCATTTGTTTTTGAATAATGAAGAAAGAAACAAAAAATGCATTTTTTTTTCTTTTTTCAATTTTCAAAACTTTGTCAAAATATAAAATATTCCATGCACTCAACATGCCTCTCAGCAAATAGCTTTGGGTGTATATCCCCTACTCATTCACATATACTTTTTCTTTAATAGTGACTGGGACGACACAGGGACCACTTCCTGTGAATTGGTTCTGTCCTACTCCTTCACAGAGTGACAATAGGTGCCATTGGAGACGACCTTTGTGGAGCTGTCCTGATGTTTGGGGGACCCCTGCCAGCTCTGGGGACGCTATCCACCCAGCGGTACCTCTCCCCACTGCTTCTTTTATCTTCAGGTTCCTCTGTGTCCCTGTTCCTATTCTTGTCCCAGCTACCTGCCTTTATCCCGCTTCTGGTCTCTCTGGGTCTGCAGCCGACTGATCCCCCTTGGATGCCTTGGATGTTTGTATTAGCACACATGGTTAGTATCTATACTATTATCCAATATATGCTTGGCTATATATATGATTATCTAGGACCAATATTGGAAGTGCAGCAAATTGTTTAATGCATTGTATATGCTTCTAAATCTTATCCTTTTTCTCGTTTGACCGTAGATATAAATTATTGTCGTGACCAAAATGTATTATCCCTGAAGAAGAGGTTGATCCCTTTATTACCTCGAAACGTCGGGTTTTTTCTATCCGTTATTATACAATAGTATTGGTCAATGTTATTTCTTCAGATCTCCATGTATATGCATTTTAATGCTCATTATGTTATATCATAGTTACTATGTTTTTATCTTTTTTCTATAATAAATATCTTCTTTTTTAATTTCTACTTCTCTACTCAATATATTAATACTTACCTACCTGTCAGTGACCCAAATCTCTAGTTCCACTAGAGGATATACACTCATGTTTGAGTATTTTTTTCTTCATTCTATTAGGGATGTGGGTTCACTGACACTACAGCTCTCCTCAGAGGTGACACTATTTCCCCATATTTAGCGAGCAAATTATTACACTTCAAGCAGGCTCCCCCAGCCTAAGACGGGAAGCTACAAGCCGCTGGGGAAAGCCCCGGCGAGTAGATCGCACGGTGCCACATGCTCCAATCTGATGATCAAACAAGTGACTAAAAAGTGGCACACTCTTGTAATAATTGTCCATGTACAAGTGGTACCCCTTTCCGAATAAGGGTGACACCAAGTCCCACACAATCTTGCCAGCACTTCCTATGTAGTCAGGGCAGTTTGTCGGCTCTACGTGACTATCTCTTCCCTCGTAAACCATAAAACTACATGTATAGCCTGTGGCCCTTTCACAGAGCTTATACATCTTGACCCTGTATCTGGCACGCTTGCTGGGAAGATACTGTTTGAATGACAATTGGCCAGAAAACTTAAGCAGGGATTCATCAACACAGACAACTTGATGGAGAGTAAACAAGTCTGCAAAACGTTGGTTGAAGTGGTTTACGAGGGGCCGAATTTTGTAGAGCCAATCGTATCCAGGGTCTTCACGAAGACGACAGAGTTCATTGTTGATGAAGTGCATGAACCGCAAAATCTGCTCGTATCGTGCCCTTGCTATGGAAGCAGAGAACACGGGCATATGGTAAATTGAGTCAGTGGACCAATATGATCGCAACTTACTCTTTTTGGTTATGCCCATGAGGAGGGATAGGCCCAGAAAGATCTTAAATTCGGAAACCGTAATTGGTTTTCAATCTCTGGCAAGGGAGGACTGGGGATTAGTGGCGATGTATTGACCAGCATACAAATTGCTTTGGTCCACAATAGATCTATAGAGATCTTCGGTGAAAAACAGTGAATAAAAATCAAGTGACGTAAAATCAACAGTTTCCACCTGAATGCCGGGTTGGCCAGTGAATGGGGGAAGTACGGGTGCTGCAGAAGTGGTGGGTTCCCAATTAGGATTGGCGAATGCAGCAGGAAGGGCACTATGGGCTCGACAGGCCTGTCTTTGTCTTCTTGGTGGCAGCGGGACACTACTTGTGCTTGCCACCTCGCTATCTTGAACTGCACTTATGGAACTCACAACATCACCAAGTGTTACTGCAGTGATGGATATACGACCAGGATGTACTAGGCTGCTGGTGCTTGCCAGTTCACCAGAAGGAATAGCGGCGCTAGTACTTCCCTGCTCCATACGAGAGCCCTGCGGTTCTTGCACCTCAACTGCAGAAGAAGATTGGGGTCTGGTACGCCTCACCTTGGCAGGGACCGCAACTCCATCGTCAGAGCTATCTGTCATGGAGCCGCTGCTGTGTACAGGTTCGTATTCTGAGCCTGAATCTGACAGATGAGTGACTTCCTCTTCACTATCTGTCATGCTTAGAAACGTGTAGGCCTCTTCACTAGTGTACCTTCGATTTGCCATTTTGGGCTCTAAATATAGTGCACTAGTGAGACTCACAGATAAAAAAGCTCCTGACTGTCAGCGACTGTATCAAAACGCTACCAAAAAAACTGTTAGTGATCTCAGGGATCAGGCCTGACTCTGCGAACGCGTCAGTTATGTGTTTAGTTAATTTGTAAGAGACAGTGATTGATCAATACTGCACTTGGGTGGGCTGGGCTGGGCAGAGGGGCAAAATGCAGGTGCTAGCAGGTATCTGGGCTGATCCAGCTAACACTGCCTTTTTGGGGACCCTAAACTACTGGGGACACTAGTATAGATCTGATCAGATCAGATATTGATCCGTTCAGATACTATACCACTAAGGGAGATGTATGCTGTGTGCGTGGGTGTTAGCGGTACTGGCACTAACCTGACGCTGCCCGGGGCGACGCAGACCCTATCTGACCCTAAAACCTAACTTATATCACCCGGCGGGCGATCAGGGGTTTAAACCTTTATTAGGTAATAAACGGCGGGTGCCCTGACACTATAAAAAACAAACTAACCAGCGTCACTCGTAACAGTTATACGGTGATCACTGGTGAAAGGGTTAACTAGGGGGCAATCGGGGGTTAAAACCTTTACTAGGTAGTATATGGGGGTACCGGACGCTATAAAAACCTTACGCTGAACCTAAATACTTACCTGGCTAACTAGCGTCACCTTTGACACTAATACGGTCAGAAAAAAGATCGCTTAGTGACACTGGAGACAGGGGTTAACTGGGGGGTGATCAAGGGGTTAAACCTTTATTGGTGGGGTTAGGGGGGTACCCTAGACCTAAAGGGGCCTACCACTAACTGCCCTACCTCTTATAACAGTCACAAATGACACCAATGCAGTAATCAGTAAAAAATAAAAAATAAAAACTGCTCTTGGTGTCACTGTGACAGGGGGTGCGGGGGGGTGATTGGGGGGTGATTAGTGTACCTGCGTGTTCTACTGTAAGTGTAGTTTTGGTGCACTTACTGGGATGTCTTCTCTCCTCGGAAGCCGGAAAGAAAAGGCTTCACGAGGAGCGATGACATCACTTCCTCCGGTTCTGTTTACATTACAGAAGCAGAGGAAGCATTCTTTTCGCCAGGAGCGATCGCGAGGGGGTGGCCATGAATCAGTGGCCTCCCCCTCAGCACGGATCGCTCCTGAAGCTATTCCGACTGCCGCAGGCACCGGGGGTTCGGACTGCCCGTGGGCAGGCAGGACGTACAGGTAAGCCCTTATGCCTGCACGTGCCATTCTGCCGACGTACATCGGTGTGCGGCGGTCGGCAACTGGTTAAAGATAATAAAATATCATGGTGAGGCACTCAGGCGCCAGAAGGACAAGATCCTCACCGCTCCCCAGGAGGGGACGAAGTCTTTTTGATGCCAGAGGGGCGGAGACGCCCCCAGTAGGAGCCCAAATAAAATATTTCTTCCCAGTCTGGGCTGCCAGATGCCAGGACCCATGGGTCCTATCAACAGTTCAGCCTCCTCACACATCCTTCAAAGAAACCCAGATGCCGGCCTCCCCACAAAAAGCTCTGGCCTTAAATCAGTTTATAAAGTCGCTACAGCTTCAAGGGGCAGCAGAACCTGTCCCCCCATTGGAATGATTTACAGGTTTCTATTCCACCCTCTTCCTCTACAGAAGAAAACAGGCGACTGGAGACCTGTAATAGATTTGAAAAAACACAACAGATACATCCATCTCAAGAGTTTCAAGATGGAGTCGCTGCGGACAATCATCCAAGTCATGCAACCAAGAGATTGGTTGATATCGATAGACCTGCAGGACGCTTACCTCCATGTCCCTATCTCTTTACCTCAATCTCTTTACCTCAACCGAAGATGGAGGGCATCATTCAAAAAAAACCATACGGAAGTCCCATTTATGAGCTTCACAATGTCTGAGCCTTATAGGCACGATGTCCTCATGTATTCCTCTGGTCCCGTGGTCTCACTGGCATCTGAGGCACTTCCAGACAGGATTCCTAACACAATGGAGAAAGCAACAGCTATCTCAAACAATTCTGTTGTCAACTCTAATGACCAGGAGCCCGCATTGGTGGATGAAGCCAGAGAATCTCTTCCGTCCCATCATTTGGGTTCCAACTCATGGACCATAAGTACATCCGACGCAAGCGGTCAGGGGTGGGGTGCCCATTGCAGAGAGGTCAGGATCCAGGGGAGATGGTCCTTTCCCACCAGAGGGATAGTCTCCAATATATTAGAAATCGGAGCAGCCTTTCTAGCCTTAACCTCGTTTGCACCTCAAATCAAGGGACAGAGGGCTCTTCTGCGCCTAGACAACAAAGCTGCAGTTTCATATCTTCAGAAACAAGGTGGCACCCACAGCAAAACACTTCAAAATGAACACAGAGGCAGATGTCTTATTGAGGAGATTTGGGGACAACGACGAGTGGTCACTCCACCCCCATGTGTTTAACCAAATTTCCCATTTATGGCAGACACCACAGGTGAACCTCTTTGCTACCCAGGAGAATACCAAGCTCAGGAGATTCTTCTCTTGCCTTCCACACCCACAATCTGAGGGAGTAGACGCGTTATCATGTCCTTGGAACTTCAAGGCGGCTTACGCCTTTCCTCCTTGACCACTCATCTCAAAATTTCTCCTCAGGCTCCTAAGGGAATCATTCCAAATACTAGCAGTGTTACCTCATGGCTAGGGAGACCTTGGTTCCCCCTAGCCATGCACCTCAATGTGAATCCTCCTATCAGAATTTCCCCCTTCCCGCAGTTGTTGACCCAGGGCAGGCTGATCCATCCAGACCCACAAAAACTGGATTTTTGAATATGGAGGTTGAAAGGAGGAGTTTCGAGTTGAAGTCCAAGAAGTCATATCCACCCTGGTGAAAGCCCGAAAGCCAACAACCAACGCAATATATGCGAAGATTTGGGACAAGTTCTTAGCCTACGCCACAGGAAAGGGGTTTGATCCAGTCTTCCCTGCCACTGCCGATGTTTTGAGTTTTCTTCAAACTGGTCTCGATTTGGGACTCCCTTAACCACTTGCCCTTAACCACTCCCTTAACCACTAGGGAACACATTAACCCCTTGATCGCCCCTAGTGGTTAACCCCTTCACGGCCAGTGACATTTTTACAGTAATCAGTGCATTTTTATAACATTGATCGCCAGTGGCGGCTGGTGAAGTTTTAGGATGGGGGGGCGCCAGACCCTGCCCTTCCTTTTTGACCCCTCCCATTTGGTGAAAATGGGAGTGGTTTCAGCAAAATAGTGGGCGTGGCTCTAAGGTGGTGTGGTTAGCATCTGAGATGAATGAGGGATAGAGGGAGAGAGGGATGGAGGGACAGCAGGCCCAGATCCTACACAACAATAGAAATATGTGTATTCTAGAAAGTTTAACAATCAGCAGATAAAGATATTCCAAACACCTGGTGTTAGCACTTCAATCATCCCGGCACCATGGTTGTTATGGTGTCAGGATAATTGAAGCGCATTAATTCTATTATTATATTGTAATATAAAATGAAATCATTCAACTCACCATAATGCAGAATCAGTGGGAGCCCTGAGCGTGTCATGTCGCCTGCCACCAGATGCCATCAGGTGTCCCCAGCGGAGTCCGTCCTTACATGCAGCCTGTGTCCCATAAATTGCAGCCTGTGTCCCACCAAATGCAGCCTGTGTGCCACCAAATGCAGCCTGTGTCCCACAAATAAAAGCCAGCCTGTGTCCCCCAAATGCAGTCTGTGTCTTACCAAATGCAGCCTGTGTCTCACCAAATGCAGCCTGGGTCTCACCAAATGCAGCCTGGGTCTCACCAAAAGCACAAATGCATACAAGGTAACGCCCCTCAATACCTCCGAGAGAAAATAAAACACTACACTCCCAATCGCAATCTGCGATCATCTAACCAAAACCTCCTCCTCATTCCCAAATACCGCTACAAAGCAAGGGGAGAACGAAGATTCGCAGTCCAGGGACCTCGGCAATGGAACGCTCTTCCGACTCACATCCGCATGGAAGAAAACTATCTGGCCTTCAGGAAAAAACTCAAGACCTTCCTTTTCTAAGAGGATGACAGCACAAAACGCATTAGCGCCTTGAGGCGATTCAGTTTGCATTTGCAGCGCTTTAAAATCATTCATTCATTCATTCAAATGCAGCCTGTGTCCACCAAATGCAGCCTTGCCTGTGTGCCCCAATGCAGTCTTGCCTGTGTCCCCCAATGCAGCCTTGCCTGTGTCTCCCAATGCAGCCTTGCATGTGTCCCCCAATGCAGCCTTGCATGTGTCCCCCAATGCAGCCTTGCATGTGTCCCCCAATGCAGCCTTGCCTGTGTCCCCCAATGCAGCCTTGCCTGTGTCCCCCAATGCAGCCTCGCCTGTGTCCCCCAATGCAGCATTGCCTGTGTCCCCCAATGCAGCCTTGCCTGTGTCCCCCAATGCAGCCTTGCCTGTGTCCCCCAATGCAGCCTTGCCTGTGTCCCCCAATGCAGCATTGCCTGTGTCCCCTAATGCAGCATTGCCTGTGTCCCCTAATGCAGCCTTGCCTGTGTCCCCCAATGCAGCCTTACCTGTGTCCCCCAAAGCAGCCTTGCCTGTGTCCCCCAATGCAGCCTTGCCTGTGTCCCCCAATGCAGCCTTGCCTGTGTCCCCCAATGCAGCCTTGCCTGTGTCCCCCAATGCAGCCTTGCCTGTGTCCCCCAATGCAGCATTGCCTGTGTCCCCCAATGCAGCCTTGCCTGTGTCCCCCAATGCAGCCTTGCATGTGTCCCCCAATGCAGCCTGTGCAGCCCCCCCCTGTTCTCCACGGGAGCACAGCGGTAGTGTACTTCTTACCTTGCCGTTGTCCTCTCCAGCGGTGTCTTCTTCATACTTCCTGTTTCGTTTCTCCCATGCGCAATGGGAGAATGAGAACAGGAAGTGACATCAAACTGAGATGTCAATCAAACCTCCTGGCCGTAGTAACATATACTACGATCGCCGGGCGGAAGCTAATCGGCGCTTCGGAAAGCGCTGCAAGGCGGGCTCAACGCCCGCAAATGCAGCGCCACGTCTGCAATCTCGTGATTGCATAGACGTGCCGCTTCCCCTTAGTGCAATATGTCTGGCGTCGCACTGTGTCCGGCGTCCGCACACAGTGCACTTAAGGACCTTTTATTATTTAAATGTATTAAAAAAAATTTTTTTTTTTTTTTTACATTTTTTTTTTGGGACTGCCTGGAGGGGGGGCGGCGCCCATGCGCCCCCTATGGACGGGCCGCCACTGTTGATCGGTGTATTAATGCCAATGGTCCCAAAAATGTGTCAAAATTGTCCGATGTGTCCGCCATAATGTCGCAGTCCCGATAAAAATCGCAGATTGCCGCCATTACTAGTAAAAAAAAATTAATAATACAAATGCCATAAAACTATCCCCTATTTTGTAGACGCTATAACTTTTTACGCAAACCAATCAATATACGCTTATTACAATTTTTTTTATCAAAAATATGTAGAAGAATACACATCAGCCTAAACTGAGGAAAAAAATAGTTTTTTTTATATATTTGCGCTTTTTTCAAAATTGTCACTCTTTTTTTGTTTATAGCGCAAGAAATAAAAACCGCAGAGGTGACCAAATACCACCAAAAGAAAGCTCTATTTGTGGGAAAAAAAGGACGTCAATTTTGTTTGGGTGCAGCGTTGCATGACCGCGCAATTGTCATTTAAAGCAACGCTGTGCCAAATCGCAAAAAGTGCTCTGGTCAGGAAGGTGGTAGAGCCTTCCAGGGCTGAAGCCGTTAAAGTGCAAGTATCGGCAATCTCTGCAGCAGAAGATCCTCTAGTGGTTACATTCCTCAGAGGTGTACTGAAGATGCGTCCTCCAACCAGGCATTCCTTTCCAAAATGGGATCTTCCTCTAATACTGGAAGTCTTATCTACTCACCAATTCGTGCCGGTAGAAAAAATCTCAATTTGGAATCTAACCTTAAAAACAACTTTTCTCCTGGCTATCACATCTAGCAGGAGGATTTCGGAACTTCACTCCCTGGGCATGGGGGATGAACATATATCCTTTTTTCCAAACAGGGTAGAACTTCACTCTCTCCGAGGGTTCACACCTAAAGTCACCACAACGGCACATGTATTGGAACCATGGGCATTACCAGTCTTTTCCGACTCAGAATCAAACTCCTACCATGAGTTAGATATATCCAAAGTCCTCAGGGCCTACTTGGAAGCAACAGCAAAATTTAGGAACTCTGAAAGACTTTTCATCATCCCGTGGGGCAAAAATAGAGGAAGCTTCCCCCAGAACTTTGGCGTCCTGGGTTGTCAAGTTAATACAAAAAGCTTACAGGGTGAAGAACTTGAAACCTCCAGCTCAGGTGAATGCTCATTCAATGAGAGCGGTATCAGCATCTTGGACAGCGAGGGCGAATGTTTCTCTGGAAACAGTATGCAGGGCCGCCACTTGGTCTTCTCGACACACATGCCTTAAACACTACCATAATTGATCCTGGGGCTCTTACAAGTGTAGAGTTCGGGAGAAGAGCACTTCATGCCGCTATGTCTGTGTCTAATTAAATTTTTTTTCGTTAAAGCATTAAACCCACCCGTGTGAGCTAGTTATATATCAAATGTATGCTGCCATGGAGGCACCAGGAAAACGGAAAATTGTATAATGTTTACCGTAATTTTCTTTTCCTGGTGCCTATCCATGGCAGCATAAACTCCCACCCTCGGTATTCTATATTACGGAGAATGTTGGGGGAGGAGCTATGTCTTTATATTATGCTATTCACTAGTCCTGAAGGAGGAGTCGAGGTGGCGCTCTATCACATGTATGCTGCCATGGATAGGCACCAGGAAAGGAAAATTACAGTCAGTATGATACAATTTTCCGTTTTTGTAGCAGTTTGTGTTTTTTAATCTGCCCAACAACAAATTGGCCAAAAACCCCCATAAAAAATGCAAAAACGCAATTCGCAGCAAAATCACATATGCAAAAATCAAAACGCACAGCAAAAAGCACTGCAGAAACAGATCAAAAGCAAACTGCATTGGTGTGCACCAAGCCTTATGCTGGCCACAGGGATCAATTTTCAGACGAGAATATTCATATGTAAAATCTTTGTACATTCGCTGAATGAAAGAATGTTGTTTGAAATTTTCACTTCCTTTTAACATTCTGTTTTAAAATGAATGTGATTTCTGAACAAAAACACATACACTGTCTGAAAATTCCTTTGACCAAGAAATTTTCTATTATTTCTAAATTTTCCCGTCACTGTGGTGGAAAAAGAACGTCAATTTGACCTCGCTAACGATTAGAAAATCGAACGAACGTTCTTAAAATTCAATTTTTTTTGAAGGAAGACATTGTTTTTGTATGGCCAGCATATAATATATTACAGTTCTTACATTACATATTACAAATCTGCAAAACAGTCTTTTTTTTTCTTCTAACTTTTTTTTTCTTTAAATAAAAAATTTGATCTGAGTTTGATGATATTTACCAGATTCAACCTCTAATGCCCTGTACACACGGTCGGACATTGATCGGACATTCCGACAACAAAATCCATGGATTTTTTCCGACGGATGTTGGCTCAAACTTGTCTTGCATACACACGGTCACACAAAGTTGTCAGAAAATCCGATCATTCTGAACGCGGTGATGTAAAACGCGTACGTCTGGACTATAAACGGGGCAGTAGCCAATAGCTTTCATCTCTTAATTTATTCTGAGCATGAGTGGCACTTTGTGCGTCGGATTTGTGTACACACGATCGGAATTTCCGACAACGGATTTTGTTGTCGGAAAATTTTATAGCAAGCTCTCAAACTTTGTGTGTCGGAAATTCCGATAGAAAAGGTCCTATCACACATTTTCTGTCTGAAAATCCGACCGTGTGTACAGGGCATAATAGTATTTACATTATATTTCTTCTAATAGTATATATAGTATATATCTCTTCTAATGGTGTATACAGTATATCTCTTCTGTGTGTTATTATCAGTGTGGATTAGAGATTTTGCTCCCTAACCCTATAGTTGGTTATTTATATTAACCACTGCATAGAGATATTTAAGAATAAATTGCCTTTTTTTAAAACTTTACATATTAACTAAATTATACACCACACTTTTTGTTAAGGTTATTAACTGGTAAATTGATTAATTGAAACAACAATCGGCCAAGGAATCGATTATGAAAATAATCGTTAGTTGCAGCCCTACCAGTGACGTTATTACATTGATCAGTGCTATAAAAATGCACTGATCAATGTACAAGTGACACTGGCAGGGAAGGGGTTAACACTAGGGGGCGATCAATGGGTTAAGTGTGTTCCTTCAGCGTGTTCTAACTATAGGGGGGGTGGGCTTACTGAAACATGACAGAGATCACCGTTCCTGATCACTGGGAACAGAAGATCCCTGTCATGTCACTAGGCAGAACAGGGAAATATAAACATAAAATAAAATGTGTGGTGCTCAATGAAATAATAAAAATAGTGCAATATCTCAACCGTGAAGGTAATATTCAAATGTAAAGATGGGTGTAATACAGATATATATAATGATACATATATCTGACTAGGTGACTAGAGCCATTGAAGATACCTCAATAGTTATAATAAATGCATCCAAATAAGTTGAGTGATACCAAGATTGTTGAAAAATGTGAGAAACCCATAAAAAATAAAATAAGAAATTTTAATCAAAAAATTGGGCAATCTGCCTCTCTTAGCAAACTGAGTGATCTTAGGACCTTAAATACAAGGAGGTGTATAGATGAATATAGATGAATAAAACTCTCTGGGCCCTGTACTAAATCAATCAGGGTGTATAAATAGAGCATAAACGGATGTTAACATGATAAAAAACAACTGGAGTCCATATTAATCAACAAAGTAAAAGTTCATATGAGGAAAACCAGATGTTGATATTGTTTCAATCTTTGATTTCTTGGAAATCATAGGAAGTGCGCCGGCATGGGGTGCTATCTTCTCATAAAAGCATCAAAATAGAGAGGAGGACAAAATACCCTTACTGGAGGTGGTGGACTCACAAGCCATCAGCGGTGAGTCTAATGCACTTGTTACCGCCAAGCGGTAAGGGTGAATCCAATCTTGATCGATCTGATATCCTCAGCTGGAAAGGAGCACCAAGATTTACTCGTCACCAAAGGGGATGGACAGGACTTGACCTTACAGCTGTCTTGGTTTTTCTGTCTTGTGGTTGGCTATAGTAGTTGACCGGGTTCCACTCAGACCAAAGTGGTATATATGATGTATAGGAGAGAAATGGTGGCTAGAGCAGCAAATGATCCCGACGCGTTTCGTCTTCAAAGACTTTTGCTGGGGTATGTAGCAGCCTGCCATTACTGCGCTTATATAGAAATAGAATAATAAAAATCATGATACACCTGATCCGATCGTGTATGGCCGACTTCTGGGTTCATTAGTATGCATGTCTGATTGCTGTCATGTGGCATGCTGGCTGGCCAATAGCATGCACACAGTGTTGGTTGTAAACCAAGCCTCCAGACAGTGCTCCAATCAATGTCTCCCCACTGCTGTGTGTGAAGAACATCACAGACAGTGACGGTCACATGGTTGTCATGTGGCTGTACGTGGCGTGATGACGTATGTGCACAGCGGGAGTAAGTATCACTAGGAGCAGGAAGCCGGAACTTGGCCATACAGAGTGTGGAACGCTGAGTGCACTCCAACTACTCGCTAGGACCGGAAACAAATCAGTCATAAATATATCGTGAGTATAAAAGTCAACACTCCACTTAAAGTGAAATTAATAATGAAGTGACAATCCAAATTACAGGTAGTCGGACAGTATAACTCGGAATGGTGGGTCACACAGTAAAATACCTATACACTAAGCAATAAAAAGGGGACAGTGTATTACGTACGGAAACAATAAAGCGTATATATGTAAATATACAGATTAAATGATATAAATATGGAGAATCTGTATTGGGCAATAACTAAATGATGTATTAAAGATATTACGGCTTGATCACCAATACAAACTCAGATAGTGATACTAACCGTCTGACAAACAGGGTCTCAGAATATGAGGGCAGATGGAAAATGCTAACTATCTGGCAACCAGACTGAGAAAAAATTAAAATGAAAGAGCTTACAAGATTAGAATAATATTAAGAGCAAGAAGGAGAAAGGCATAACTGGCAATAAAATGGGACTTGGCGAAAAATTAGGGGAACAGTGTAAAAATATATATAGATATCTAGACCCACCCGAAAGCCATAAAAGATGTATAATAAAATGCATATATGGAAGGGTGAATCGTAACAATTATGTCATGAAATTTTATAGAGTTAAGACTTGTGAATGTACTTTTCTCAGGGCTGCTGAATTTAAAACTGAAAAAGTTGGAAGGTATGTTATCAGGATTGGTTAATGAATGCATTAATGCCCCAATCGATATTTAGTCCGTGGAGTATATGACATTTCAGCTGATGTATCCAAAAAGTTTCAAGTTTGGACACCCCTCTAACATTGGACTCACCCCTCCAATGGGGCACAAATTTATTTATTATTTGAAATTTGGTTCCCATTGGATTTTAGTTATGACAAAGCAAAAAGTGTTTGGGGACGCTATGATTGGTGCGTCCTTGCTTGATAGCCGTAATGTGTTTGTTGACTCGTATGGCGAAGGTGTGAATTGTCCGGCCTATGTATTGTTTCCCGCAAGGGCAGGTGATGAGGTAAACAATGTACCTAGTCGAACAAGTGACAAAATGCTTCATCCTTTATTCTCTTCCAGTAACGGTAGATCGAAACATTTCAATCTTTCGCGTTCCAAGCGCATTATGTTTGCATACTGTAAATCTACAACATGGAAAGAAGCCTTTCATATCATGAAAGAAAGAAGGGGCTATAGGGGGTCAATTACATTGGGTGCTATCTGACCTCTAACCGGTAATGCCCCTCTATAAATCACTCCTGCTCGTTCTGGGAGTAAAGGGCCCAGTATTGGATCATTCTTTAGCACTTTCCAATGTCTTGAAACAATTTCTTTGATTTGTTTGTATTGGATGGAGAAATTGGTAAGAAAAGACCACTTATGCTTATTATCCTGGGATAATAGCAAATAACAAATGCCTTGTTTACCTCTCCTTGCCAAGATCGAGGGCCGCCGGCGGACATCGAGTCTGCAGGCACTCTCCCACGGGACTGACCTACAGGTATGTCAATTTGCGCAGTAGAGCCATTCTGCCGACGTATATCGGCGTGAGCCGGTCGGCAAGTGGTTAAATTCCCACAGTAAAATCATACCGTATTGTAAGATATCATAGAGGGAGCTGTGTATGACACATCTGCATTGTAAACGTATTGGTCCAATGAGAGATTTTGTTTTTCATCCATTTAGTAGTGCAAAAATGTCAATATGTACTAATGGGTTGGTATGTGGGGCTCTGTATCTTTAAAATTCCACAGTAAAATCATACGGTATTTTAAGATATCATAGAGGGGAGTGTGTATGATAGATCTGCATTGTAAACGTATTGGTCCAATGGGAGATTTTGTTTTTCACCCATTTAATAGTGCAAAAATGTCAGTTTGTAACCAATGGGTTGATATTTGGGGCTCTGTATCTTTAAATTTCCACAGTAAAATCATACTGTATTGTAAGATATCATAGAGGGGGGTGTGTATGATACATCTGCATTGTAAACGTATTGGTCCAATGGAAGATTTTGTTTCTGACCCATTTTGAAGTATTGTGAAAATGTCAGTTTGTAGCCAATAGGTTGATATTTGGGGCTCTGTATCTTTAAATCTCCACAGTAAAATCATACCGTATTGTAAGATATTATAGAGGGGGGTGTATGACACATATGTATTGTAAACGTTTTGGTCAAATGTTAAATTTTGTTTCTGACCCATTTAGTAGTGCAAAAATGTCAACATGTAGCAATGAGTTGGTATTTGGGGCTCTGTAACTTTAAACTTCCACAGTAAAATCGTACCATAGTGTAAGATATTATAGAGGGGGGTATGTATGATACATCTGCATTGTAAACGTATTGGTCCAATGGGTGATTTTGTTTCTGACCCATTTTGAAGTATTACAAAAAAAAGTCAGTCTGGAACCAATGGGTTGATATTTGGGTGTCTATCTTTAAATTCCCATAGTAAAATCATACCGTATTGTAAGATATTATAGAGGGGGATGTGTATGACACATTTAGTAGTGCAAAAGTGTCAATATGTAGCAATGAGTTGATATTTGGGGCTCTGTATGTTTAAATTCCCACAGTACAATAATACCGTATTGTAAGATATCATTAGGGGGGGGGGGGTGTATGACACATGTGCATTGTAAACGTTTTGTTCCAATGGGAGATTTTGTTTCTAACCCAATTTGAAGCATTGCAAAAATGTCAGTTTGTAGTCAATGGGTTGGTATTTGGGGCACTGTATTTTTACTTTTCCACAGTAAAATCATACCGTATTATAAGATATCATAGAGGGGGTGTGTATGGCACATCTGTATTGTAAATGTATTGGTCAAATGTTAAATTTTGATTCTGACCCAATTAGTAGTGCAAACAAATCAATATGTACCTATGGGTTGATATTTGGGGCTCTGTATCTTTAAAATTCCACAGTAAAATTATACCTTATTGTAAGATATCATGAGGGGGAAGGGGGGGGGGCATTGTAAACGTATTGGTCCAATGGGAGATTTTGTTTTTGATCCATTTTGAATTTGCACAGTAAAATCATACCATATTGTAAATGTTAGAGAGGGTGATATATGTGTGACAACTCTATGTAATCATTATTTTATATATTACATTATGTTATAAATAGTTTTTCTCTGTTGAATATCTAACCAAAAAAACTTGTCTGATAGCATGTCCACTGATTTGCATCTGTCTGATTGTGTAACGTTGCATCTGTCTGATGGATGCAACATTACACTGTTAAGCAACATATATTGTATTTCTCCTCTGTCTGCCATTGCTCACTTACCTAATTCCAGCAACATGCACGCTCCCTCATGGTGCCTCTCTCTCTTCCTGTCCCAGACATCATGTCAGAGGCGGGGACTAGTAATGATCTGTGGGGCGATGTTCACTCCTCCTGACAGAGAAGTGTAACTGATGTCTACTCTGCTGAGTGTAGGAGCACAGGGAGCGTTCCAGCACTCGGCACCCTGCTGCAGCTCCGTGAGGGCACTTTATGACTGACTTGGGCAGTGAACTGTGACTGTGTACTAATGTGCATGTTCATCTGCCATCGGGCACAGTTTAGCCGGAACTGTTCACACTGTCACCTTGCCGATTCCAAATGGGTAGAACAACAGGAAGAGAATGGGGGTGGGGGGGGGGGGGCAGAGGAGTAATGGTGGTGGGTACAGATGGAAATTAACATCAGAGCTCATTAGCCAGTGGGACCCACCTCAAAGAGAGCCTTACCCTCAAAATAGACAAAGTAGTCCACATAGTCCAGGTTTTGGAATACAACTCGTGTTAGTTTTGAGCAGAAAGGTCCTCCATCTGATTCAGCTCTTATACGCTAAAAAGCCAAAGCCCGATGAACGGAGGTTGTGAGTCTTTCCAACTGAGAGAGATGCATGATTTGGCAGCATTAAGAAGAAAGCACAATATGGATTTCTTATAAGTTTTGGCCAGTATATTTGAAACATGAAAGAGGAAAAAAGCTGGGTCCTCTGGGATTTAAAAATCATTCAGTTTTTGTGATATCTTATAGATCTCTTTTCAGAAGTGACTAAGTTTGGGACAAGACCAAAAAATGTGCAGCAGCGTCCCCCACTCCTGCCATCTCCAGCAATGATCAGTAGTAGCCAGAAAATATTTGTGAAGGACAAATGGGGTGTGGTACCATCTGGTCAAAATCTTAAAATTGTTTTCCTGAATATGTGGGCAGATGGATGATTTCAGAGCAGAAACGGATAATGTTATTCTATTCATGCGCTGTAAAGGTCCCGCCTCAGTCCAATTCCCATTTATCAAGGTAGGACAACAAGAAATCGCCTGGAGGTAATACTAGCAGGGAATACACTTTGGAGAGGGCATGAGGTATGACCCCCGTACTTCCTTACAACATTCTTACAGGGTAGTCAGCGGATGCTGGTAAATACTTGAAGAGGGGAGAGAACTGAAAAAATGTTGGAGTTGCAACACCCTTCAGAAATTCAAACCAAATTGTCCTGTTAGGTCCATTAACACCTGAATGGTGGGCCAAACATTTGCGGTTAGGAGACTTGGGAGTACCCAGAGTAAAGCATCATGCGGAAGGAGCCATCATGAAGGCCCAGATGGAAACGCAGATTACCCAAGAATAGGGAGAGGGGAGAATAGCTAGAGGATAAGAGAAGTGGTGAAAAAGAGCAAGTAACATGTTTGCAGCCTGGGGCCTATCGGTGGGTGCATTTTTGAGAGAAGATGGCAAATCTGTAGAGCACCATGGGGACCTTCGAAGTAGTATCCTGAAGCAATGGGTACAGTCTTCTACTCACTCTAATGGCAACACCCTCAACCTTGTATTCTCCTACCTATACACTCCATGCAACCTCTCCAACAATCCTTTTCCTCTCTCTGATCCCCACCTTTTTAGTTCCACTTTCTCCTGTCTTCCGCCACCTTACCCTCCAATCTCCTAACAATCACCCGTAGAAACTTTTGCCACATAAACCCTTCTCTTCTCTATTCTGCTACTGACCACCTCTATGACTATCAGGAACCATGAATCAGAAGTATAGTTAAATCACACTTGTTTAATAATAATAATAATAATAATAATAATAATAATAATAATAATGATAATAATAAGGTAAACAGAGTAAGCATAGTTAAAACAAGCCAGAGTTCAGTAACTGGATCGGGTAGTCAGCCAAGCAAATGTCAGAGAGCCAGAGATAAACATAGTAGTACAGCAAGCAGGATCAGGAGCCAGAAGGAACGTCAGCCGAGCAAGTCTTCAACAGGAACGCAGGAGAAAGTCTCTGTGATGTTGACAAAGGCGAAGGCAGAGATCAAGTGAGCTGGACCACTTTAAGTAGGCAGGACTGACAAGAATCAACAACAGCTGGGTAACTGTGGAGAGAAATGGGAGCTGGCAATTAGCCGACAGCTGAGCGGCCAGCCAAGGAAGGAAGGGCTGAGCCCAGCCCTGACAATGACAAAAGCTCACCCCTGCCCTGCCTCATCTAGCCACTTCAGTCTACATAGGATCCCTGTCCTCCACCCTCGACAAGCTCACCCTCCCCCCCTCGCTACACACAGAATCAGGCTTCAACCTCTACAACCCTGGCAAACAGATGATACCAGAAGTCTAAAAAAAACATAGCCACGTTCTTGAGCGTCTGAGGCGTAAGACTATGTCTCTCAAAGGCTTCAACCAATATAAATCTGCCCTCCAAAAATACAATTCTTGCCTTCACACTACCAAGCAGACCTTTTTTATCATTCTCATTAACACCTTCTCATCCAGTCACTGTCAAGTCTTCTCTACCTTTAACTCTCTACTTCGTCCTCCACTGCCTCCACCCACTAACTCACTCACTGCCCAGGAGATCGCCAATCATTTAAAAAATAAGATTTATTTAATTTGTGATGAAATCTCCACTCTACAGGTATCTTCCCCACTTAACACCCCATTTCAACAGGTACAATCAACACTCCCCTTATTCAGCCCTGCTACTATAGACGAGGTTGCTAAACTTATTTCTAACGCCCACCTAACCACCTGTCCCCTGTTCACAAATACTACGATAACCCTCCGACTCTATCCTGTACTCTCTAACCCACATGTTCAATCTCTCCCTCTCTTCTGGTATCTTCCCCAGTTATCTAAAACATGCACTAGTCACCCCCATACTTAAAAAGCCTTACTTGGTCCCTACCAATTTTAACAATCTATGCCCTATCTCTATGCTCCCCTTTTCCTCTAAACTCCTTGAACGCCTGGTCTACAAGCAACTGAATGACCACCTCATTAAGAATAACCTTCTTGATCCAGAATAGATTCAGATTCTACTTCTGGTCCTTTTGGCTGCCTTTGATACAGTTGACCACCCTCTCCTCCTCAAAAAACTTTACTCCTTTGGTCTCCGTGACTGTGCTCTTTGCTGGCTCTCATCCTACCTATCTCACAACACCTTCACTGTCACTTACAATTCTACTCCCTCCTCTCATCTTCCTTTCTCCGTCAGATCCCCCAAGGTTCTGTTCTTAAACCTCTCCTATTTTCAATCTACACAGCCTCCCATGGCTTTTAATATTATTTCTATGCTGACGACACCCAAATCTATCTCTCCACCCCTCAGCTCACTCCATCAGTCTCCTCACACATCACTAATTTACTAACAGACATATCTGTCTGGATGTCACACCAATTCCTCAAACTCAACCTGTCCAAAACGGAGCTCATAAGATTTCCTCACCTACGTGCCTCTTCACCCAACTTCTCTGTCAAGAGCAATGGCACAGCCATCAACCCATCCCCACATGCCAGGGTGCTAGGTGTTATCCTGGACTCTGAACTCTTCTTTCAGCCCCACATCCAATCATTTTTCCAAAGCTTGCCGCCTCTACCTCTGCAACATCTCCAAAACACGTCCCTTCCTAACCAATGAAACCACAAGGCTCCTGATTCACTCTCTGGTTATCTCTCGCCTATCTCTTGACTACTGCATCTCCCTCCTCATTGGCTTACCTTTAAATAGGTTATCCCCCCTTCAGTCCATCATGAATGCTGCTGCCAGACTCATCCACCTTACAAACCGCTCAGCGTCTGCTACCCCTCTCTGCCAATCCCTCCATTCTCTAAATTGGCTGCCACTCACCCAACAAATAAATTCAAAATACTAATAATAACTTACAAAGCCATTCACAACTTGGCCCCTGGCTACATCACTAACCTAGTAGATATTAAAATATATTTCGCGCAATATTAAAAGTTAATAAAGAATCAAAATGGTGAGGTAGTATTAAAGAAATAAATTAGTGACAATGGTGATAGTGATAAGTACAGCCTTTACTGCAGGGACCTATTGTCTCTATATTGCAGTCAATTGCTATAAACACTATCTCCTAATGGTGACAATATACAATATAAATAGTGTATCCAGGTGACCGTGTTGTATATTTAGGAAAATACATAAACAATAAAGTGCAAGTGGCATAAGCAGCTTATATTTACCAGGACTTATTGTCTCTGCTTTGAAATATATTCCTGTGGTCACTGGTATGAAATGGTGGTGGTAATGCTAATAGTGCAATCAAAATGCTATCAAAAATGAGTAGTGTATTAACCTGCAGTCCTTGATAACAGATTGTTAGTGATAGGTACAAATAGTGCAATATAGATTAACCTAAAACACCAAAATCCTATGGAATAGACATATTAATTAAAAGTAAATACAAAAAATACACATTAGTGCTAAATAGATGCAGGTAAATGGAATAAAGTCCTCTAGAAAAATAGATGGGATAAAAATAGCATCCAAAGAGTCTATGGGGATCTAAAAGATTCTTCTAATCAATACTGGCACATGTAGTAAAATGGGTATGTGACCCTGCTGATAATGTCTCCTGTGTACGGTCTCACAGAACCCTCACCTTCAAACTGTGGTAAAGAGGCATTATGAGGTTGTGGATTCCTGGTGTAGACGCTATCACTGAAGTCCTTGCATTCCTTTCTTTTAATCCTTCATCGCTCTATATACCTCTGGTCTTGTTGTCTCAGCGGTGGAGGAGAGGAGACATAAGGGAGGGGGGGGGGGGAGAGAAAAGAAGGCTCCACTAGCGTAATATTGTTTAAAAAAGGGGGGGAGGTGTTTATTGTTTCTCTAGGTTGTGCTCTTACATTTTAAACATTAAAAACAGTAATAAAAAGCTGTATTGGCGTTCTGAGCGCCCTCTCACTTGTGCTTCTATCCTGTGTATCGCTCCAGCCAATCCCTACGCGTTACAACACCGTCACGTGTCTTCATCTGGGGAACCGGATTGGCTATTCAATGCTGGCTTAAATACTATAGGACCGGAAATTCTCGAGCCGCCATCTTTCTTGTGGTTTGTATCTATTGTTTATCGCGGCCATTTTTCCTTAGGCTAATGGAGTTAGGCATCCTCCATTTTACTGTGGATATTTGTTGTTATTCCTCTACTATATGTTAATCCATAGGCGTGGCCATTTTTTCGATGGCTACTTTGTTAGATGATATGGCATTATTTATCTGCGGTCTATTGAGAGTCATACTACATTGAGAGGATTATTATTTAAGCTAAAAACAGTAAATTATAATGATAGTTTGGTTGAAATCATCACTCATTCAAAAATTAATTTTAAATTCATGGAATATAATTTAAAAATCGCGATAGGTAATTCATCATAAATGAAATATGGGGTTTGCTGTACTATATACTCTTATTATGCAAGAAAAGCAGGCGTGAGAGTGCTCTGATAATCTACCCATAGATCTAATGCATAATATACTTATATTTGAAATTAAGATCTAAATACAAACTTAATGGTAATATAATAAATTGATAAAAAATGTTTAATAAAACATTAATAAAAATCTACTAATAACTAGTAAAAAGGTTATAAAATAAATGATCCAAATATGTTAAATATTACATTAGAGACCCCTAGCTATAGGTCCTAATGATGGAGATGCTAAATTTTGTCCACAACAGTTATTGTTAAAAAGGGGGGTATATACTTCATATTGAGAAATGTGCTAAGTGGACCTATTAGTTATAAATATAGGTCCATTATTTAAAAATTACTTAAAAAACAGATCAAATCGAACTCTACATTCAGGCCCCCAGGTACAAGAGTCTGCAAAGTGTGAATCCATTTGGATTCTTTGCGACTAATGTCTCTAATCAAATGGCTTCCTCTCCATGATGTTTTGTGTTTTTCTATTCCCCAAAATTGGAGGTGTGTGGGATCCTTATTGTGTATTAGTGCAAAATGTCTCGACACATTGTGTTTAGGGAAGCCAGATTTGATGTTTTGTACATGTTCTTGTATTCGTGTTTTGAGTGCTCTTTTCGTGCGGCCTACGTATTGGAAGTTGCAGCTACACTGTAAAACATAGACTACTCCCTCCGTATGGCATCCTATAAAGCAGGGCTTAACAAATTTGCTTGGAATCTAGGAGCCAGCTAAAAAAGTTAGGAGCCAGGTTTTTTTTAAACGACCGGCAAAGCTTTATTTTCAATATAAAAAATAACTAATCTTAAATTTACACAAAAAAGACCGCCCCGCTAGAGGCCCGAATAGTGTCACTAAAACGACGGTAAAGCAGCGCTAAAAATAGCGCCGCTTTACCGCCGATGCCCCCTGCGGCTCGGCGTGAAAGGGCTCTAAGGGTCCGATCAGGTCTGCCTGAAAAACAGACAGGCGAACCTGATCAGACAGCCCGTGTGAAAGGGGCCAAGCAGGGAGATAACAAATTATTTATTTTTTTCCTAATTAAAATTAATTTAACAGTTTTTATATAAATAAATAAAAATAAAATCTATTACGAAAAAAAAAAAAAGGCTATCCCCACATTCACTTCCTTCTCTTCTCCACTTTGGGAAGGAGATGGGCAGTGAAAACAGGCAGGTATTTCGCATTAGCATTGCATTAGCATTGCTGGTTGCAATACCAACGGCCACCACAAGATGGCGCCAGATTTCAGAAGGACTCCAGAACTACCGAAGAAGGCCGCAAAGCCGGGGCCTCAATTACCGGCCGCCGCGGACCGACGCGATCGCACGGGGGGGGTCGGAGTCTGCACAGAGAAAGGATACCCCCAGCTGTGCTGCCCCAGGCGCCAGGTCGCTAATTCTAGTCGCAAATGCGACCTGGCGCCCGGGTTTTGTCGAGCCCTGCTATAAAGTCTCTGATGTTGTAGGTTTGTCCTGTATTGGTAGCTGTGAATTCTTGGCGTTTTCCCTCAAATTTTTTCGCATGGCGACATGCATAGCAATTGCGGCAGGGAAAAAACCCTTTCCCTGAAAAAAATGTATATGTGGGTCACTGATTTCACAATTAGATCTCTAATGGTGGGTGCTCTTTTGTAGACAATATTGGGCCTTTCCGGTAATATTTCTTTGAGGTCCTTATCATTTTTTAGGATGTACCAGTGCTTTTGGATAACCTTTGCTACGTCTTTATATTGTATGTTAAAGTCCATTATTATACTAGGTACTTCTTGTTGGAATCTCTTCCTGGGATGTTCTTCAAGCATTATCTTCCTATCCATTTCATTTACATGCTCAATCTGCTTTTTGATCCAATGGTCATCATATCCCTTTATCTTGAATCTTTCTCCAATCACTTCTGCTTGGTTTCGATAATCTTCCTCTTTAGTGCAGTTTCTTTTAATTCTTGTAAGCTGACCCTTTGGGATATTGTATAGCCAAGGTTTGTAATGGCAGCTATCAATTGACAGGTAGCTGTTAGCATCTACGTTCTTAAAATGAGTTTTTGTTACTATCTTCTGTCCTTCCAAGCTTATATTTAAATCTAGGAAGTTTACTTCTTTTTCGTCTATTTTCCATACCAAACTGATATTTTTATTGTTTTCATTTAGTCTGTTGAGGAATGTTTCCAAAGTGCTCCTATCTCCGTTCCAGACTATGACAACATCGTCTAGAAATCTTTTGTATAGGGCTAGTTCGGCGGGGGTATCTGTATATACCGCCGTTTCCTCCCACTGTGCCATAAATGCATTTGCTACCCCTGGTGCAAATTTGGCACCCATGGCTATCCCCACTATCTGTTTATAGTAGGTTTGGTTATGCCAAAAATAGTTGCACTTGAGGCAAAAGTCAAGGCATTTGATCAGATACTTTCTTTGTTTGCAAATTAAGGTGCTATGTTTTCTTAAAAGCCATTTGGTTGCTGAACATGCATCATGATGTTGAACTATTGTATAAAGTGATGTGACGTCTGCGGTAGCCAGTAGAGTCCTTCCTTCCAACTGGCACTGTGTTTAACAGTTGCAATATGTGTTTGGTATCTTTTAAATATGCTTGGGTTTGTTGGACTGCTGGTTGTATAAAATAGTCAATGTATTGACCCATTCTTGATGTTAGGGAATCAATACCATTGACTATTGGTCTTCCAGGTGGATTCTCTTTATTTTTGTGGATTTTGGGAACTGTGTAGATTATTGGAATTCTACAAGTTTCTGGTATCAGATATTTTGTTTCTTTTGGATTGAGTATGTCCTTTCTTATCCCTAGGTTCACTAAGGCTTCCAATTCTTTCTTATATTTGATGGTTGGGTTTCCAAGAAGTCTAGTATATGTTGTTTCATCTTGTAACTCTCTATTTAGTTCAGTAAGATATTGTTCTTTTGATTGTAGAACTATTGCACCTCCCTTGTCTGCTGGTCTAATTATAATATCTTTCCTTTCTGTCAGAAGTTTTATACCCTTTTTGATATGTATAGGGTCTGTAGCTTTTTTGAGTTTTATGGATTCTATATCTTGTAGGACCAGATTTTTAAAGACTTCCACATTTTGATTGTTAGTCATTTGTGGATTAAATAGTGAAGCATTTCGTAGTGTACTATGTACTCGTGACTGAGTAGTTTCATTCCCTATATTCTCTGGCTTCCATGGATTATTCATCACATATTTTTTAATGTTTATTTTTCTGATGTATTTTTGTATCCCTATGTACGTATTAAATTTATTGAGATTTTTTGTAGGTGCGTGTTTCAGGCCTTTATCTAGCACTGCTAACTCTTCTGTTGTGATAGGTCTTCCACTTATATTCACCACATTCTCTCCAACTACTCTCGTTTTCTTTTGGAGTCTCTTTCCTGATCTCCTTCCTCTCTTCGTTCTGGGGTACTTCTTATTCGATCTTCTTGGGGTCGTCTCCTGGTGCACTTCTTGCGGGGGGTCTTCGGGGAGAGTGATCTCTTCTCTCTCTCTCTAAAAAAGGCATTTGTGTATTGTAATTTTGTTGATTCCCATAATAATGTGAATTTTCATAATATTGCTCTTGGTAATCCCTGATGGGGTCAAATCTATTAAAAGTGGGAATGGGGGTCTGTCCATATCCATCATAATATTCTTGTTGGTAGGGTGGTGCTCTGTTTTCTCTTGGATTTCTTTCATTTTGTTGCCAATTTTTGTTTTTGAATGGTTTCTTAAACAATTTCTTCCCAGCTTTCTTTGGGGTATATTGTCCATACCCATAATTGTTCCTTTGATCATAATTAGTCCTTGGTGTACCTCCATATGTATCTCTATCTTCCCGTCTTATGGGGTTGGGGCCATTTGCATTTGGTCGATCTCTGTATGATCATGGCATTTCCATTCGTCTTTCTCTTTCTTCCCACCTTGGTGGGTTAAGTACATGTAATATTGTGGGGTCTTGGATCCTGACTTCCCTTTCTGGTGTTGAATATGTAGATGGGAGGGGCTTGTTCAATTTTACTTTGCCATTTGAAGACTTGGTCCGTCTTGTAATCTGTAATATCCCTTTGATATTTCTTCATTTTGCGATTTTGTACTTCTAGATCTTTAGTGATTAAATCTTTATTGAGTTGTGTTGCCAGTTTTTTAACTCTGTAGTTTCTTTATATGGTTCCATTTTTTGTTTAATAACACATCACTAACCTAGTCTAAAAGTACCAACCAAATCGTTCTCTTCATTCCTCCCAAGACCTCCTGCTCTCTAGTTCCTTTGTCACCTCCTCCCATGCTTGCCTCCAAGACTTCTTTAGAGCTTCTCCCATCCTTTGGAATTCCCTACCCCAATCTATCCAACTATCTCCTACTCTATCCACTTTTAGGCGATCCCTGAAAACTTTTTTCTTTAGAGAAGCCTATCCTGCCTCCACCTAACAACAGTACTTTTATTTTCTCCATCAGCTCATCCCCCACAGTTATTACCTTTTGTATAACTTGACCCTTCCTTCTAGATTATAAACTCTAACAAGCAGGGCCCTCTGATTCCTCCTGTATGGAATTGTATTGTAACTGTACTGTTTGCCCTAATTGGTGGCGCTATATAAATTCTGTATATTAATAATAGTATCCGGCATCCAGCCTGTTTGAGTTTCAGCCAAAGCTTGATGTCTGAATGATGGCACCAGTTTATCAATCTTCCCAAGTGAGCTGCCTGAGAGTATTTCTGAATATCTGTAACAGCAAGGCCAGCGTGTTTTTCATTGCTGTAGATCTGATCAACTGTACAACAAGTTAGCATTATGTTGAAAAAATTTTAAATACTTCTAAAAGATTCTGACAGCAGCACTAACTAGTAACATTCACCTTAAAAACAATGATTACGTGATCTCTATGTTAACATGTTCTATGTAAACATCTAATTAAATGCCAAGGTTAGTGTGTGTATATCAAGTAGTCATCCAAATGCCCAAGGATTTGCAAATGTCAAGCACCATTCAGAGGTCATATATCAGTTACCTTGGCACAGCTCTAATATGACAAGGAGGTTAGATGAGATATTGTCTGACTTTACTTTGTTACTTTGCGTATCTTCTTCATTCATTCTTCTATTCATGTGATTTAGCCCAGGTTCACACTGAGCTGCGGGAATGAAGCCGTGCGAGTTCAGCTGAAATTGCACGATTTCAGCTGAACTCGCACGATTTCACTCCTGCATGTCAATCCCGATTTTAGCCGCGATTTCAGAGACATCTGTGCAGGTTTCTGCAAGTGTGTGTCAGCTCCTCTTCTACAGTATAGTGTATATAGTATAATGTATAGTGCATTGGTTCTCAACTGCTGTCCTCAGGACCCACTAACAGGCCAGATTTTAAGTATTACCTTGGGGAGATGCAGACTAGAATACTGCAATCAACGAGCAGCAAATTATAACACCTGTGATGTATTTCAGTTATCTTGCAAACCTGGCCTGTTAGTGGGTCCTGAGGACAGGAGTTGAGTACCACTGGTATAGTGTATAGTGTATTTAGTATAGTGCAGGGGTAGGCAACCTTAAAGCGTTTGTTAACCCCAAAAAATAAAATAAAGATCCTGTTCCCTTAAAGCATGTTATACAGCACAGTGCTTGTGCTGTGTCATTTGGACCCCTATATCACCTAAAATACCTGGCTGATCCTGCCTGGCTATACCCCCCCCTTCAAACTGACCACGATAATCATGGCTACTAAGCCCTGACACCATGGTCCGTTTGCGTGGTTCCGTCAGCCGCAGCCTGCTATCTGTCTCCTGTGTCTTTGTCCCCACTCCCCTCTCTGCCTGTGTCTGCTCGTACCCCGCTCCTGCTGCTCTCATATCATCTATTAAATGCTCCCATCCTCTCTGCACCATTATAATAATTGTCCCTGTGCCTGTGTTCCGTAAAAAATCTGCGCGCTTTTACCTATATGAACGTGGCTCCTGGCGCTCAGCTGATTGTTGGCGCTGTCTCTCTCTTCTCTCCCACTCCTCCCCGGCTGACGTCAGTGGGTGGGATCGGCCCCGCCCACTGCAGCTGCGAGCTGGAGAAAGAAGAGAGGAGAGGAATCAGCTGAGCGCCGGGAGCCGCGCTCATATAGGTACAATCGGGCTAATTTTTTTACAGAACACAGGCACAGGGACCATTATTATAATAGTGCAGAGAGAATGAAGCATTTAAAAAAAAGTGGGTTAACAACCACTTTCAAGAGGTGGAGATCTACCTGAACAGCATGGGAGAAGCCAAAGGTCACTGGACACAGTGTCGCCTGCTCACACCCGTTTTGAACTTTTAATTGCCGTACTGCCATGTCACAATCACGTGCATTGCAGGCCAATCATGGGTTTAAATGAGGTGGTGAGGAAGCAACATATCGCCTTCTCACCACCTGTCAAAACTCACTCAGATCGCTTTTCAGAGGAGCAGCAGTGCCTGCTGCACTTGTGAATAATGCCCTTAGTTGCATTCGATAGCAACACCCTTAGGGCTCATTCACACAAAGTTGGGGGGTGGTACAGTTTAATTGTGGTTTTACTGCTCCCAATCCCTACCCCCTTTAGCTACTGAGGCAGCAATCAAAGGTGTACACATGCTGCAGCAGGAATTAAACCCCCTGTTGCTTTTGGTGGGTGCTACCACATGCCAATTGTGTCCCATTCGAGTAAATGGGGCCATTCTGCAACTGCACGCTTATGCGGGGTCCAAGGGGTTAAACTGTCACACTGATGTGCTGCGGTTTACCTGCACTACGGGTGCAGTGGGCTAGCTGCGCTTTGCCATAGACTTCTATTATATCCTGCAGGTGTGTTGCACTTTCTGAAAGCTCACCAAAACTCCTGCATTCAGAAGAAGTCTTTGGCTAAGCTCAGCAAACCCCCAGAAAAGCTGCAGATACACTGCACTGCACCCGCAGTGTGGGTAAATCACAGCGCATCAGTGCGAGAGCAGCCTTAAACTAATATGCCCAGTGTATTGCTTCACACTGACCCGAAGATCACTTCTTTCCTGCTGCAGGCACCACTCTGAGGACCACTAGCGGGTTGGTATCACTTCACATGAGACAGGAGTCAGCACTACAGAGGATGTATTAGCCTACAGCTCGAACTTTACAAGTAGTCCCTCTGCATTGCACTCTGTGTGATGCTCTGGGATGGTGGGTCAGCAAGCCCAGACCGCAATCTACCAGTCACCTGGTTGCGATCTACAGGTTGCTGACCCCCCGGTATAGTGTATAGTATACTGTGTGTATATAGTATGGTGTATATAGTATAGTCTATAGTATTACACTATACTATACACTATAGGTGAAAGCAAGTAAAATACAGAGGACTGAGTGGGTGGAGTCTATAAGAAGTGGGACTTATGAGAAGTGTGAGGGGTCAAAAAGGAAGGGCAGGGTCTGGTGCCTCACGAGCTTAAAACTTCACCAGCCGCCACTGGTGGTCAATGTGCTACTTCCACTTCCCCTTTTAGATTTCCCTGTACACTAATGATCAGCATGCCACCTTACACTGGAGGTCAGTTTTTCCCCTTACTCTGGCAGTCAGTGTGACCCCTTACTCTGGTGGTTAGTGTGCCCCCCTTACTCCGGTGGTCAGTGTACCCCCCTTACTCCGGTGGTCAGTGTTCCCCCTTATGATGGTGATCATTGGTAGGTTCAGGGCACCACAAAGCATCAGATGCAGGGCACAAAGGGTGCAGTACTCAATGCCTGTGGAACACAGTACTTGAGGCAGTAGGGTTACTACCTGAAATTGATTTCATACAATATTATAAACAGATCTCTAACATGCACAAAATATTCTGTTATTTAACATTTCTCTGGAAAAAAAATAATTTTTATTGGAAAAACAATGGAAAAATATGATTTTTTTCCTACTCACATGACATAATTTTCTCTGCACTCATTGGAGGACACAATTTCTGATTTAGATCACCATTTACTGGTTAGAGTGCCACATGCAGGAGTGGAACACTAGGTTTATCTATAACGCTAAAGACAGCCCTGAAGGCAGCCTCTGCTGGTGACCAAAACAAGTGACATACATTATCTCACAAAAGTGAGTACACCCCTCACATTTTTGTAAATATTTTATTATATCTTTTCATGTGACAACACTGAATAAATGACACTTTGCTACAATGTAAAGTAGTGAGTGTACTGCTTGTATAACAGTGTAAATGTGCTGTCCCCTCAAAATAACACAACACACAGCCATTAATGTCTAAACCACTTGCAACAAAAGTGAGTGAAAATGTCCAAATAAGGCCAAAAGTGTCAATATTTTGTGTGGCCACCATTATTTGTAACCCTCTTGGGCATAGAGTTCACCAGAGCTTCACAGGTTGCCTCTGGAGTCCTCTTCCACTCCTCCATGACGACATCATGGAGATGGTGGATGTTAGAGACCTTGCACTCCTCCACCTTCCATTTGAGGGTGTCCCACCGATGCTCAATAGGGTTTACATCTGGAGACATGCTTGGCCAATCCATCACCTTTACCCTCAGCTTCTTTAGCAAGGCAGTAGTCACCTTGGAGGTGTGTTTTGGGTCGTTATCATGTTGGAATACTGCTCTGCGGCCCAGTTTCCAAAGGAAGGGGATCATGCTCTGCTTCAGTATGTCACAGTACATGTTGGTATTCATGGTTCCCTCAAGGAACTGTAGCTCCCCAGTGCCGGACAGCACTCATGCAGCCCCAGACCATGACACTCCCACCACCATGCTTGACTGTAGGCAAGACACACTTGTCTTTGTAAAACAAAAAAGTCGCGCTAATCAAATGAAAAATAGTTGACATGTGCTAAAAATGATAAGTGCCAAAATCACGACAAGTGACATAAAATAAATTGCAATGATAAATAACCACAAAAATGAATCTTGGGTGCATCAAACCATATAAACCTAAATTGGTGTATCAATGTGCAGATACAGATGCTGGGTGAGTAAAAGAAAATATTGTACAAGAGTCCAATTAGCAATTGTCCATAAAGGTGAAGTGAAAAAAACGAAGATCAATCCATATATAAAAAAATAAAATCCATAATGTAAAAAGTAAATCATAAAAAGTCAAATAATTGATGTAGATCCAAAGGTGATGTGTTGTGAGGTTCCACACTGGAGTGATAAGTGAAAAAGATATAACCTCCACCACAGAAAAATACTGCCGCTTACCAGAAATCGGTGGTCCCTTATTACAGGGGACCACACCGTGCGAGTGACTTTAACCCCAGCCCGGGATCTCCCTGGCAAGCAATGGACTCCTCAGTGTCAGCGGGGGTGATCAGCAGAAGGATCGGTCACATGGTAGTATTTTCACCAAAAAAAACATAAAGGCTCGACATAGCGTAAATCCTTAAACATTTATTTTGAGTAGAAAAAACAAATGAACACTTACAAAATGATGGATGTACATGCGCAAGGTAAACATGAAGGAATAAGCCGGCCGGCTTCCACACAGCCCGTAACTCAACGCATTTCGTGATAGGTCACGTCATCCAGGGGCACGGGCGGCGCGCTGCGTCACCTCCCTAAATACAGGAACCTAATACCAAGCCTCGCTCTGAGCCGCAGTCCACTAATGAGCTACCGAGTAGCCCAGTACGGCACGCGGAACTAGATCAAGATGGCAAATGTAAATAGAAGGATAGTGTCACCACTACTTGGCATAACAGTATATCAAAAGAAGTACGGTTTGATGCAATAGAGCATCTCCCCCACCTCCGGTGAACTGTCCGTCACACAGAGCTTGAATAAGAGCTATGGACCCCCATAATTATTAAACCAGCACAAATTAGACCAAAGGCATCGCATGTTGGTGATAAACCTAAAAATGCCTACGATCTAAATAAAATTAATAAACCTTAGGTTAAAATGTTAAACAATTACAAAAGAGCTCTGGTATATATAACAAAGACATAACAAACTACCAGAAGATATTGGTAAATACACATATATTTGTCAATCGCAACCCTGACCGGGGTGCCATTGGCATAATAACGCGGTGAAAACCGCATACTATGCATCATTCATATTAACATTAGCTAACTTTTGTCTAATATGTGAGCTTGCAAATAACCAGTGGCTCTCACTAATCCAAAAATAATAAATATGTACCAACCACTTCGATCCTAAAAATAAACTAAACAGGAAGTGGAAAAATTAAGACTACTGGGGCCACAAACACAACGAGAATCACTGCCATCTGCTGGTGAGATCACAGAATGCACAGTGAAACTAACGTTGTGCATGGGATAAACCCACTAAATTGAAAAGTTGTTTATTTCTTAATGAAATTTAAAATGAATAACGCACTCCCAACTTATATATGGAGACCCAGACTAAAAATAATAAAATTAAGATAAAAAAGGGGATAGGAAAATGAATATAAAAAATATGTGAAATCTAAAATAGGTCTCAAAGGTGATAACCAAAGAGAAGCCTCAGGGGTTCCAACATCAATGTCAAGGGGGACTCACAGGGTCAGATGGATGTAAGTTCAGGAACAAAAACATAGACTGCCCAATATCTCAAAATAATAAATCCGATTTGTGCTCAAGAATTATTGATAAACGCATTAACGTCAGTATCGACATTGAGCCCAAATGGGACATAGGACCTGAGTCTATGGATCCAGGACATTTCACACTTTGAAATCTCCCTAACCAATGACCCACCCCTCCAATGGGGTCTATATTTATCAATGCCTATATAAAGTGTATTAGAGGGGTTTCTACCATGATGAGGTACATGGTAGAAACCCCTCTAATACACTTTATATAGACATTGATAAATATGCCTATTTTGGATCCCCCCAAAATCCATACCAGACCCTTATCCAAGCACACAGCCCGGCAGGTCAGGAAAGGGGGTGGGGACGAGCGAGCGCCCCCCCTCCTGAACAGTACCAGGTCACATGCCCTCAACATGGGGGATGGGTGCTTTGGGGGCAGGGAGGCCCTGCGCCCCCCCACCCTAAAGCACCTTGTCCTCATGTTGATGAGCACAAGGGTCTCTTCCCGACAACCCTGGGCATTGGTTGTCGGGGGTCTGCGGGCGGGGGGCTTATAGGAATCTGGAACCCCCCTTTAACAAGGGGGCCCCCAGATCCTGGCCCCTCACCCTATGTGAATGATTATCGGGTACATTGTACCCCTACCCTTTCACCTAAAAAAAAAGTGTCAAAAATAAAACGCAGTACACAGGTTTTTAAAGTAATTTATTAAGCAGCTCCAGCATCTCTTCCGGCTTCTTCTCCCCTCTCTGGCTCTTCTGCCTCCGCTGATGTCTTCTTCCTCTGCCAGTTCTTCTCCCCTCTTCGGCTCTTCTCCGCTCTCTCTCCGGTTCTTCTCCCTCTGTCCGCTGTCTTCTGCCTCTGACGCGTTTCCTCCACTGTCTTCTCGCTCTTTTGCTGGGTCTTCTCTGCTGTCTTCTCCCTCTGTTCTTCTACCGATGTTGACACGACGCTCTCTCTAGCTCTAATGCTGGGTGCGCGGTGTGCCACTACTTATATTGGCATGGGGCGGGGTCACCATGTGACGTCATCCAGAGGGCCTGCCCCTTATGACGTCACCGCCCGGGGCATGATGGGCAGTGATGTCATAAGGGGCGGGCTTCCAGTGACCCCGCCCCATGCCAATATAAGACCGCGCACCCAGCATTAGAGAGGGAGAGAGCGTTGTGTCAACATCTGAACTGGAAACTTTGTTCCAAAGAGGGACTTTGTTCCAAATCAGTCCCCCCATTTAGCCGTGTTTCATTTACAGGCGTTTCTCATTTTTGACTATTAAAAAAAAAAAAACGTTTCTAAACGCAAACGCGGCTAAACGCGGGCTTTTTTAAACGTCGTTTACTATCTGTCAAGTTAGATTGTTCAAGGGAGGTTGTAAAATGTCCCATGTACATTAAGCGTTAGTTTTCTGTTTTTCTTTTTCTCTTTTTAATTTAGAGTTTGTGCAGTCTCATATGCTTGGTTACTTTTCCTTTCAGATTCTGTTTTTATTTTCTTGCAGCGTCATGAGCTGGTCTTATACTATGACTGCCTTAATCTGTTTGTATTTAAATTAAATATATGTATAATGAGGCAACTTCAAATAGTGCAGGATGCATGTAGAAGGTCCTCCTATCTCCGTACACACACTTAACCCTGGCTTTCAAAGATAACAGGCTTGGAAAACAGTTGCTGGTTGAAGGAGCCTGTGAGAACTTTTCCTAAGTGTACAGACGTATAAATGCTTTGAAAATACAACATGTGAATACAACAAAAAAGAAACAGTAAATTTGTTAGTCGTGCTCACACATTTGATTGTTTTAACATTAAACAGCCTTAAAAACCTGCATTTTCTTGCTTTATTTTCACTTTCCGTTTTATTAACTAAGAATAAGGCACAACTGCATGATAAAATGTATGCAAAACAATTACAAAAATGTGCATTGGGCCAGCACAGTCAACTTCTGCCAAATTTTCTGCTGAATTTTCCAATGTTTTTTCCCTTTTAGTTAGAAAAAGGAAAAAAATGACAAAGAATTTGAAATGGACCTTGGACTAAATCTGTAGGAATACATTTATGACATCTCCATTAAAACCAGTCCAGTTCTGGAGTTCCAGTTGTCTTTGCTTAAAGGCAAAGACCTAAAGGCAAAACTTTTTCAATTTGGATAGAGTGAGGAGGGTTATAACCCTTCTCAGGTTTTTTTTTGGCATCTGTGTCCCATTGGGGAAATTTACCTTCGCTTCCTGTCCTATAGCTTGGCAGGTGTTCTAATCCCTCTCCAATCTAAAACAAAACAAAAATTGCCTTTAGTTTTACTTTAAAGCTGATGTAGCACAACCCCCTTGAGGACTGCTTGGATTTACCTGCTCATCTGCACCACCATGACCCTGTGAACATTCCAACCCACCTGTAAAGGAATGAAAATGTGGCGCTCACAAATTCCAAAATACGTGCAAAGATATTAATAAGTGTAAATGTAAATTAGAATAAACAAAACAAAATCCAAATAAGGTGAATTCCAAATAAAATAATCAAAAATATTCTAAACGTTTCACTCCATAATGGAAAAAACTTTTCAGGTGCAGAAAACCACAAACGGTCTGGAGCTTACATATAAACACCCCCATATGTGTCCCCACTCACCAAATGACGGTGACCCCCAGCTTTGCAGTCTGGGGGTCGCTTCAAGCGTATATGAAGGTCTCCAGTAGCGTTCAGAGGTGGTAATATGCACATCAGGTCAAAAGAATTCTTATTGTAATTTCACAGCAGAATCGCCATGCACCACTGCCTGGCGCATTTCATGCGCATTTCCGGCGGCACTGACGTCATTTCCTGCTCCGTGGAACGCATTTCCTGGTTTGTGGAACGCACACCGTGAACGGCGTTCTGAGACATCTGCAATACCATTTCTTTTTTTTTAACAAAAACAGTGGTGCTTTATTGTTGTAATAAATAATCAGAGTTACAGAATACCATTCAACAGAGTACAATACATTACATACGTGGCTGCAATACCATTTCTACATGCCTGTTTTATCAGATATTTTGTAAGTACCCTCTTGTATGTGGAATAAATCCTATAAAAATGGTAATTTCACTATTAGTTTCATCTTTTCTTTTTTTGGTGCCTGGCGATTCTGCTGTGAAATTCCAATAAGAATTCTTTTGATCTGATGTGTATATTACCACCTCTGAACGCTACTGGAGACCTTCATATAAGCTTGAAGCGACCCCCAGACTGCAAAGCTGGGGGTCACCGTCATTTGGTGAGTGGGGACACATATGGGGGTGTTTATTTGCACCTGAGTCAAACAAATAACTCAAACAAATAAGTGAGTCCATATCCTATTATATTCTAACGTTTACTGGAATAACTCAAAGAAGATCTTGTTGCAAAGAGGAGGTGATAGATCAACTGAGCTTTGGATAACAGTCCTGACTCAGCAGAAGAACTCCTCTACAACAATACAAGTTAAAACAATTTGGCAATAACAGTATATTATATACACGTATGTACAATGGAGTACCACTTGAACAGGACCTGAAAGGATAAGCAAGAGTTAAGCATTAATTCTGGCAAGACTTCTAAAAGGGAACCCAGGCCGGCCTATTTAACTTTTAATCCTAATGAGAGATCAATCAAACAAGAATGGTATGAAGGCCCTTTAAGTGGTAATGACAGCAAAGTACCAGTTGCAGGCCTCAAGGTCTTCGCCGGCAGTCGGAGCTAATTAACTATATCCAATAAGGTGCAGTAACAAGGCAATGGTATTTCTTGGAATGGTTAATGCGACAGGTGTCTATGTACAGTGTTCAAATAGAAGTGCAGTAAAGTGTTTCCCCAGGGTAAGGCTGTCTGTACACAGTGTCCCAGTGAAGCAACAAAGAAAGGTTTGCAAAGGTGGGCAATTGCCCTCTCACCAATGACCAGGCATATTCAATGCCTTCCAAACAGTGGCTCCCGGAGAGGCGTCCTTGCAGCGGATCCACTTGTGATGATCGTCTGATGCGCAGCACGAAGAACGGGTTGTCGGACTGTCGAGGTGGTGCTGGATAGATGTCCGATGAACAGCAAGCAGTGCTAGGCCCTTCTTGGCTGGTTTGGAATGTTGTACACTGCGTGGTAGGCCGTGACCTAAGTCTTCCTGTACAGAGAGGTCCGTTACACACAAGGCTTAGGAGGAAGAGAGCGTGGAGTGGGTCTCTGGCTTCTTTTATACCTCTTCCCAGCAATCTCTCTGATGGTAGCAAAGATCCATGGGATATGTAGTCTGGGTGTATAGTCATGTGGGGCAATTGCCATTCTTAGGAACTACTAATCCCACAATCCCTTTGGTTTGGCTCACAGGAGATGATGTCAGTTAGTGACGCTGGGCACTAGAAGGACAATACAGTACAGAGAAATGACGGGGAATCACCACACTTTGCAATTGTAGTCTATATTGCTACACTGAATTCCAAGTATTTTTTATTCCATAGTTAAATTAATTTAGCTTGAACCAATGTAAGTATACATATTCTGTACCTAGCCAATGCCTGTGGAAGCAGAGAATCATTGTAGTAGCCACCTTTTAGCAATCCCTACTCTTTTTCGGATCCAGTGCCAAGCAGCTGGTCTGCTCGGCACTTGTGCTATTCAGAGAAGGCCTTGGTTTTTTTCTCAAAAAATACAAGGTGTTCTCTGATTGGACAAGGTAGAGATTGTAACATCACAGCCCCTCCTCATCCAATCAGAGAACGCTTTGCATTTATTGAGAATGGCGCCTGTGCCGAGTGAGCGACCCTCTGTGGTTACTATGAAGAGAGGCAGCTGATTGGCACAAGAGCTATAGGACAGCGAGGATCCCTGTACTATCCACAGATATTAGTGATTCTCTGCTTCCACAGGCCTTGACCAGATATAGAATATGTACTGTATATAGTCCATGTAGTGTATGTAGTCTACTGCAGGGGCAAACTTACAGGGGTGGCAGAGGTCACAATTTGCGACCACGCCCCATGCTGCAGGGGACCCAATGCGGCCCCCCTGTACACCTGAATAGGAGGTACCCCCGGGCGGCTGCTTATAGAGTAACTGATCTCTTAATTTTCCTCCTGCCGCTGAATGTCTGTGAGAGGGAGAGGAGGAGAAGTGGACATTCAGGGGCTGCAGGAGAAAAATGGAGAGATCAGTTCCTCTATACGCAGCCACCTACCCCACTCCTCCTATCCAGCTTCTTTCACCTGCCCCCCTGTGCTTTCTCCTATCCCCGTCCCCCCGTCCCCTGCAGCTTTGCCAGGTTTCCCCCCCTCCCCATTCCCACTGGCTGTTGAGGGGGATCTATCAGATCTGTGAAGCTTGAGAGCGGAAAAGGCTCCTTCCTTTTCTGAATGGAGAGTCAGTGATCCGTACCGATCATTGACGCTGTTCATTCATAACTGAGGCATTGTTTACTTTGCTTCAGTTTGTGAATAAACAGGGAGCTCTGTACAGAGCTATTCCTGTCCAATCTTCTCCTTTTTCTATCTCAAAGGTGAAACATCAGAGGTCTGTTTAGACCCCTAATATTTCACTAAAATCTCTTTCACACTGGGGCGGTTTGCAGGCGCTATTGCGCTAATAATAGCGCCTGCAAACTGACCCGAAAGTGCCGCTGCCTTAATTCCAGTGTGAAAGCCCCGAGGGCTTTCACACTGGAGCGGTACACTAGCAGGACGGGAAAAAAAGTCCTGTGTATACCGCTCCTTCACCGCTCCTGCCCATTGAAATCAATGGGACGGCGTGGCTATACCGCCGGCAAAGCGCCTCTGCAGAGGCACTTTGCGGTGGTATTTAACCCTTTCTCGGCCGCTAGCGGGGGGTAAAACCGCCCCGCTAGCGGCCAAATACCGACGGTAAAATTACGCTAATTATAGCGGCGTTTTACCGCCGACGCCGCCCCAGCCTCAGTGTGAAAGGGTCCCAAAGCACTGCAACGGAGCTCCTAAAAAAAAATAAAAAAATTACAAATAAAAAAAATAGTTTAATATAGCTGTAATTTTTTTCCACAATATTTTGTAAAAGTAAAGTTGTTGTTAACCCAACAATGTATCTTTAAATAACCCTCTCTGTTTTTTAATGCAATGGCCCCCTATGACTGTGGTTTATAAAAAAATAATGCTGTATATACCTTGTTTACAGAGCGCTGATCTGCGCTCATTGACCCACCACCGATCTCCTCTCTCTGCCTAACAGATGCAGTGGGCGGGACCAGGGATCCCCCGCTGATGTTAGTCAGAGGGAGAGGAGGAGAGAGGCGGCCCCGCCCACTGCATCTGTCGGGCTGAGAGAGGAGATAGGCGGCAGGTCAATGAGCACAGATCAGTGCTCTGTAAACAAGGTATATACAGCATTATTTTTTAAAGCACAGTCACAGGGGACCATTACATTAAAAAAAACAGAATTATATTAAAAAGAAACAGTAATTTGAGCAGCAGGACGGGAGGGGGTGGCGCGGACATGGAGCTGACAGACAGAGAGGGGAGGGGGGAGAGGATGGAGGAGAGGACACAGAAGACACAGAGGAGGGCTGTGGATGACGGAGGCAGGTACGCTGACAAAGGTCAGAGCTCAGCAGCCCTGATATATCGGGGTTAGTGTACAGGGGGAAGGTAGAAATTAGCAGGATCAGCCAGATATTACAGGTAATACAGGGGGCCAAATGACACAGCATAAGCACTGTGCTGTATAACATACTTTAAAAGGAGCAGGATCTTTAACTTAATTTTTTGGGTTAACAAACGCTTTAAGAAAGTGAATACAATGTTATTTAAGTTGTCATTTCTAAAGTTACTTCTCACACACAACATGGGCATACTTACAATTACCCTAAAACACATTCTTCTGTTCCTCCTGAGTAGGGATGGGCCGACCCCCCCCCCCCCTTGTTCGGTTCGCATCCAGAACATGCGAACAGGCAAAAACTTTGTTCGAACACGCGAACACCGTTAAAGTCTATGGGACACGAAAATGAAAAATCAAAGGTGCTAATTTTAAAGGCTTATATGCAAGTTATTGTCATAAAAAGTGTTTGGGGACCTGGGTCCTGCACCAGGGGACATGTATCAGTGCAAAAAAAAGTTTTAAAAAAACGGCCATTTTTTCAGGAGCAGTGATTTTAATAAAGTTTAAAGTGAAACAATAAAAGTGAAATATTCCTTTAAATTTCGTACCTGGGGGGTGTCTATAGTATGCCTGTAAAGTGGCGCATGTTTCCCGTGTTTAGAACAGTCCAAGTGCAAAATGACATTTCTAAAAGGAAAAAAAGTCATTTAAAAAGTACTAGCGCTGGCTATAATCAATTGTCGGTCCGGCAATACACATAAAAGTTCATTGATAAAAACAGCATGGGATTTCCCCACAGGGGAACCCCGAACCAAAATTAAGAAAAAAAAATGTGTGGGGGTCCCCCCAAATTCCATACCAGGCCCTTCAGGTCTGGTATGGATATTAAGGGGAACCCCGCGCCATTTTTTTTTAAATGGCGTGGGGGTCCCCCTCAAAATCCATACTAGACCCTTCAGGTCTGGTATGGATTTTAACAGGAACCCCGTGCCAAAATTAAAAAAAAAAAAAGGTGTGGGGTCCCCCCAAAAATACATACCAGACCCTTATCTGAGCACGCAACCTGGCAGGCCGCAGAAAAAGAGAGAGGGATGAGAGAGCAACCCTCCTCCTGAACCGTACCAGGCCACATGCCCTCAACATTGGAAGGGTGCTTTGGGGTAGCGGCCCCCCAAAGCACCTTGTCCCTCATACCCTCATACCCACAACCCTTGCCCAGTGGTTGTGGGGGTCTGCGGGTGGAGGGCTTATCGGAATCTGGAAGCCCCCTTTAACAAGGGGGCCCCCAGATCCCACCCCCTCCTGTGTGAATTGGTAATGGGGTACAAATGTACCCCTACCATTTCACAAAAAAAGTGTCAAAAAGGTTGAAAAAGACAAAAGACTGTTTTTGACAATTCCTTTATTAATTTCTTCTTCTTTCCCCGCTTCTTCTTCCATCTTCTTTCTTCTGGTGTTCCTTCGGTGTTCCTCTTCTTCCTCCATCTTCTTCTTCCCCCGCTTCTTCCTCCGCTTCTTCCTCCCATCTTCTCGTTCGGCATCTTCCTCCGGCTTCTTCTCCGCTTCATCCTCCGCATGATCCTCCTCAGTGGGAGTCTTCCGCTGTGTGACACTTCTGTTCAGGTGACAGTTCTTATATAACAGAGGGTGGGGCCACCCGGTGATCCTGGCCCCTCTGACGCACAGGGACTTCCCTATGGCTTTCCTCGTGTTGTCAGAGGGGGCGGGGTCACCGTTTGTGACTCTGCCCCCTCTAACACAGAGAAAGCCATAGGGAGAAGAAATTAATAAAGGAATTGTCAAAAACGGTCTCTTGTCTTTTTTAACCTTTTTGACACTTTTTTTGTGAAATGGTAGGGGTACATTTGTACCCCATTACCAATTCACATGGGGGGGTCGGGATCTTGGGGTCCCCTTGTTAACCACTTCAGCCCCGGAAGGATTTACCTCCTTCCTGACCAGAGCACTTTTTACAATTTGGCACTGCGTCGCTTTAACTGCTAATTGCGCGTGCAATGCTGTACCCAATGCAATCATGCAATGCTGTACCCAAACGAAATTTGGGTCCTTTTCTTCCCACAAATAGAGCTTTCTTTTGATGGTATTTGATCACCTCTGCCGTTTTTATTTTTTGCGCTATACACGGAAAAAGACCGAAAATTTTGAAAAAAAATGATATTTTCTACTTTTTGTTCTAAAAAAAATCCAATAAACTCAATTTAAGTCATACATTTAGGCCAAAATGAATTCGGCCACATGTCTTTGGTAAAAAAATGTCAATAAGTGTATATTTATTGGTTTGCGCAAAAGTTATAGCGCCTACAAACTTAGGTACATTTTCTGGAATTTACACAGCCTTTAATTTATGACTGCCTATGTCGTTTCTTGAGGTGCTAAAATGGCAGGGCAGTACAAAACCCCCACAAATGACCCCATTTTGGAAAGTAGACACCCCAAGAAAATTGCTGAGAGGCATGTTGAGCCCATTGAATATTCATTTTTTTGTCCCAAGTGATTGAATAATGACAAAAAAAAAAAATTACAAAAAGTTGTCACTAAATGATATATTGCTCACACAGGCCATGGGCATATGTGGAATTGCACCCCAAAATACATTTAGCTGTTTCTCCTGAGTATGGGGATACCACATGTGTGGGACTTTTTGGGAGCCTAGCCGCGTACGGGGCCCCGAAAACCAATTACTGCCTTCAGGATTTCTAAGGGCGTACATTTTTGATTTTACTCCTCACTACCTATCACAGTTTTGAAGGCCATGGAATGCCCAGATGGCATAAAACCCCCCTAAATGACCCCATTTTGGAAAGTAGACACCCCAAGCTATTTGCTGAGAGGCATGGTAAGTATTTTGCAGCTCTCATTTGTTTTTGAAAATAAAGAAAGACAAGAAATTTTTTTTTTTTTCTTTTTTCAATTTTCAAAACTTTGTGACAAAAAGTGAGGTCTGCAAAATACTCACTATACCTCTCAGCAAATAGCTTGGGATGTCTACTTTCCAAAATGGGGTCATTTGGGGGTTTTTTTTGCCACCTGGGCATTCCATGGCCTCCAAAACTGTGATAGGCAGTGAAGAGTGAAATCAAAAATTTACGGCCTTAGAAAGCCTGAAGGCGGTGCCTGGTTTTCGGGGTCCCGTACGCGGCTAGGCTCCCAAAAAGTCTCACACATGTGGTATCCCCGTACTCAGGAGAAGCAACAGAATGTATTTTGGGGTGTAATTTCACATATTCCCATGGCATGTTTAAGCAATATATCATTTAGTGACAACTTTGTGCAAAAAAAAAAAAAAAAAAATTGTCTCTTTCCCGCAACTTGTGTCACAATATAAAATATTCCATGGACTCGACATGACTCTCAGCAAATAGCTTGGGGTGTCTACTTTCCAAAATGGGGTCATTTGGGGGGGGGTTTGAACTGTCCTGGCATTTTATGCACAACATTTAGAAGCTTATGTCACACATCACCCACTCTTCTAACCACTTGAAAACAAAGCCCTTTCTGACACTTTTTGATTACATGAAAAAATTATTTTTTTTGCAAGAAAATTACTTTGAACCCCCAAACATTATATATTTTTTTAAAGCAAATGCCCTACAGATTAAAATGGTGGGTGTTACATTTTTTTTTTTCACACAGTATTTGCGCAGCGATTTTTCAAACGCATTTTTTGGGAAAAAAACACACTTTTTAAAATTTTAATGCACTAAAACACACTATATTGCCCAAATGTTTGATGAAATAAAAAAGATGGTCTTAGGCCGAGTATGTGGATACCAAACATGACATGCTTTAAAATTGCGCACAAATGTGCAGTGGCGACAAACTAAATACATTTTTAAAAGCCTTTAAAAGCCTTTACAGGTTACCACTTTAGATTTACAGAGGAGGTATACTGCTAAAATTACTGCCCTCGATCTGATCTTCGCGGTGATACCTCACATGCATGGTGCAATTGCTATTTACAATTGACGCCAGACCGACGCTTGCGTTCGCCTTTGCGCGAGAGCAGGGGGGACAGGGGTGCTTTTTTTTTTTTTTTTTTCTTTATTATTTTTTTGCTTTTTTATCTTATTTTTAAACTGTTCCTTTCATTTTTTTTTTTTTAAATCATTTTTATTGTTATCTCAGGGAACGTAAATATCCCCTATCATAGCAATAGGTAGTGACAGGTAATCTTTTTTGAAAAAATTGGGGTCTATTAGACCCTCGATTTCTCCTCTGCCCTCAAAGCATCTGACCACACCAAGATCGGTGTGATAAAATGCTTTCCCAATTTCCCAATGGCGCTGTTTACATCCGGCGAAATCTAAGTCATAAAATGCTCGTAGCTTCCGGTTTCTTAGGCCATAGAGATGTTTGGAGCCACTCTGGTCTCTGATCAGCTCTATGGTCAGCTGGCTGAATCACCGGCTGCATTCTTAGGTTCCCTGTTGAGACAGGAGAGCCAGAGAAAAACACGGAAGACGGTGGGGGGGGGGGCATTCCCTCCCACTGCTTGTAAAAGCAGTCTAGAGGCTAATTAGCCGCTAGGATTGCTTTTACATGAAAGCCGACCGCTGGCTGAAAAGAATGATACCAAGATGATACCTGAACCTGCAGGCATTATTCTGGTATAACCATTCAAAGTCGTGAATGGCGTACCTGAAGACAAAAAAATGGTTAACAATAAAGCACAGTAAACTGTAAAGTATAAAAAATTGCATACCTGAAAAACAAACATGATAAAACATAATAACAATAAAACATTGCAGAATAGAATACAGTAAAAAAGAGCAGAACAATAGAGAGAGAATAGAGAGAGAGAGAACAATAAAACGACAACTATTTTTTTTTTTTTTTTTTATATTTTTGTATGTGTTTTTTTTTTTACACTTTTTTTCGTAACTAACTTTTATAACTGTAACCGGTTCCAGGTTCGGGTCTCTCAAAATGCGATGGCATCTTGGGAGACCCTGTGAAAGTGCGCCTAGTCTGTGCAATGCTGTACCCTACGCTAATACTCAACTAGTGAATGGTAGCGTTCAAAACATTCACCAATGCAAAAACCAGGATTGTCAGGACAGAAGGGACAATAATAGCGGGTGTCACGCCTATATCCGCGCTTGCTGCAGACACAACATTTTTTTGGGGGGGTTCGTTGGGTAGGGGTACTCGGGAGGACACAAAGAAAATGCCTCTCATGCAGCCGACTGCATTTGGTTGGGGATGTGAATGGGGGAAGTACGGGTGCTGCAGAAGTGGTGGGTTCCCAATTAGGATCGGCGAATGCAGCAGGAAGGGCATTATGGGCACGACGGGCCTGTGTTTGTCTTTTTGGTGGCAGCAGGACACTACTTGTGCTTGCCACCTCACCAGCTTGAACTGCACTTATGGGACTCGCCACGTCACCAAGTGTTACTGCAGTGCTGGTTTGACTATGACCGGGGTGTACTAGGCCGCTGGTGCTTGCCAGTTCACCAAAACGCTACCAAAAAAAGTGTTAGCGATCGCAGGGATCAGGCCTGACTCTGTGAACGCTGCAGCTATGCGTTTAGTGTTTTGTAAGTGACAGTGATCGATCGATACTGCACTTGGGTGGGCTGGGCTGGTCTGGGCGGAGGGGCAAAACGCAGGTGCTAGCAGGTATCTGGGCTGATCCCACTAACACTGCGTTTGTGGGAACCCTAAACTGCTGGGGACGCTAGTATAGATCTGTTCGGATCAGATATTGATCCGATCAGATACTATACCACTAAGGGAGGTGTACGGTGCGTGCGTGGGTGTTAGCGGTACTGGCGCTAACCTGATGCTGCCTGGGGCTGGTGCTTGCCAGTTCACCAAAACGCTACCAAAAAAACTGTTAGCGATCGCAGGGATCAGGCCTGACTCTGCAAAAAGCTGCAGTTATGCGTTTAGTGTTTTGTAAGTGACAGTGATCGATCGATACTGCACTTGGGTGGGCTGGGCTGGGCCGGGCGGAGGGGCAAAACGCAGGTGCTAGCAGGTATCTGGGCTGATCCCGCTAACACTGCGTTTTTGGGAACCCTAAACTGCTGGGGACACTAGTATAGATCTGATCGGATCAGATATTGATCCGTTCAGATACTATACCACTAAGGGAGGTGTATGCTGCGTGCGTGGGTGTTAGCGGTACTGGGGCTAATCTGACGCTGCCTAGGGCTGGTGCTTGCCAGTTCACCAAAACGCTACCAAGAAAACTGTTAGCGATCGCAGGGATCAGGCCTGACTCTGCGAACGCTTCAGTTATGCGTTTAGTGTTTTGTAAGTGACAGTGATCGATCGATACTGCACTTGGGTGGGCTGGGCCGGGCCGGGCGGAGGGGAAAAATGCAGGTGCTAGCAGGTATCTGGGATGATCCCGCTAACACTGCGTTTTTGGGAACCCTAAACTGCTGGGGACGCTAGTATAGATCTGATCGGATCAGATATTGATGCGATCAGATACTATACCACTAAGGGAGGCGTATGCTGCGTGCGTGGGTGTTAGCGGTACTGGCGCTAATCTGACGCTGCCTGGGGCGATGCATATCACCGCCGGGCGATCAGGGGGCTAAACCTTTATTCGGTAATAAACGGCGGGTGCCCTGACACTATAAAAAAAAAACGAACTAACCAGCGTCAACCGTAACAGTTATACGGTGATCAGTGGTGAAAGGGTTAACTAGGGGGCAATGAAGGGGTTAAAACATTTATTAGATAGTATATGGGGGTCCCTGTCGCTATAAAACGCTGACGGCGAACCTAAATATTTACGTCCCTAACTATCGTCACCACTGACACTAATACAGCGATCAGAAAAATGATCGCTTAGTGACACTGGTGACGGGGGGTGATCAAGGGGTTAAAACTTTATTAGGGGGGTTAGGGGGGTACCCTAGACCTACAGGGGGCTAATACTCACTGCCCTACCACTTCTAACTGTCACAAACTGACACCATGCAGTAATCAGAAAAAAAAAAATACTGCTTGGTGTCAGTTTGACAGGGAGGGGGGAGGGGTATTTGGGGGGGATCAGGGGGCGATCGGGGGGGGGGGTCGGGGGTGTAAAGTATGCCTGGCATGTTCTACTGTGTGTGTGTGTGTGTTGGTGCACTCACATGTCTTCTCTCCTCTGCGCCGGAATGGAAACTGCCGAGCCGAGGAGAGATGACATCACATCCTCTGCCTGTGTGAAACTACACACAGGCAGGGGAGGATTCCCATTGGCTGGGAGCGATCGGATGGCCTCCCCCTCGCCTCCCAACGCTCCTAGACAAATGCCGACCGCCGCTGGCACCGGGGGGGTACCCGTACGTGATTCTGCCTGCCCGTGCCATTCTGCCGACGTATATCGGCGTTAGGCGGTCGGCAAGTGCTTAAAGTGGGCTTCCAGATTCCGATAAGCCCCCTGCCTGCAGACCCCCACAACCACCAGGCATGGGTTGTGGGGATGAGGCCCTTCTCCCTATCAACATGGGAACAAGGTGCTTTGGGGGGGCCGCTACCCCAAAGCACCCTCCCAATGTGAGGGTTGAGGGCATGTGGCCTGGTACGGTTCAGGAGGGGGGGCACTCTGCCAGGTTGCATGCTCGGATAAGGGTCTGGTATGGATTTTTGGGGGGACCCCATGCCATTTTTTTTTCAATTTTGGCGTGGGGTTCCCCTTAAAATCCATACCAGACCTGAAGGGCCTGGTATGGATTTTGAGGGGGACCCCCATGCCATTTTTTTTTATTTTGGCACGGGGTTCCCTTTAATATCCATACTCAACCTGAAGGGCCTGGTATGGAATTTGGGGGGACCCCCACGCATTTTTTTAAAAATTTTGGTTCGGGGTTTCCCTGAGGGGAAATCCCATGCCGTTTTTATCAACTTACTTTTATGTGCATTGCCGGAACGACAATTCATTATAGCCGGCGCTAGCACTAGTATTTTTAAATGACTTTTTTTCCTTTAGAAATGTCATTTTGCACTTGGACTGTTCTAAACACTGGAAACATGCGCCACTTTACAGGCATACTATAGACACCCCCCAGGTATGAAATTTAAAGGAATATTACACTTTTATTGTCACTTTAAGCATTAAGCAAATCACTGCTCCCGAAAAAACTTCAGTTTTTAAAACTTTTTTTTGCACTGATACATGTCCCCTGGGGCAGGACCCAGGTCCCCAAACACTTTTTATGACAATAACTTGCATATTAACCCTTAAAATGAGCACTTTTGAGTTCTCCCATAGACAATTCTCTATAGCCGCTATTACTTCATTACTTTTTTTTCCCTTTAGAAATGTCATTTTGCTGTGAGACTATTCTAAACACGGGAAAAAAGCGCCACTTTACAGGCATACTATAGACACCTCCCAGGTACGAAATTTAAAGGAATATTTCATTTTTATTGTTTCACTTTAAGCTTTATTAAAATCACTGCTCCCGAAAAAACTGCCATTTTTGAAACTTTGTTTTGCACTGATACATGTCCCCTGGGGCAGGACCCAGGTCCCCAAACACTTTTTATGACAATAACTTGCATATAAGCCTTTAAAATTAGCACATTTGATTTCTCCCATAGACTTTTAAAGGGTGTTCCGCTGCTTTCGAATTTGCCGTGAACATCCCAAATTGTTCGCTATTCGAACTCATGTTTGACCTGAACATAAAGCCCATCACTACTCCTGAGCAGTGGCAGCTGGTGCTCAATATTATGGGGGGGGGGCAAACAAACCTGCCCCCTCACTCACACATGCCTATAATTTTTCAATTAAAACTGCATGGCAGTATTTTTTCACAAAATGACTTTGGCTGCAATGTATAACTGACGGATCGCCTGGCATCCAGCCTGAGACCCAACTGGGACAGGGGCTTTTAGAGGAGACTAGAGGCTAGCCTTCTACCCACTGATTATGGCCCATGGAGGAGACAGGGAATTTTGACTGCTTCTCCTGGTCAGAAAAATAGCTCAGTTCAGCCTTTGATCCTATGGAGAGAGTAGATCATTCTCTAATGATGGACAACAATGTGATGAACGCTGAGAGCGAGGCTTGGATTAATTCTCTGAAAAAGGACAATAAAGGTTCCCTTCTGGAGTGGGTGGAAAGGTGTAATAATAATCTTGTACAGGTTAATGGTCAGAGGAAATTTGGTGGCCCTCCTGCAGATTAAGTAAGAGTGATTTTAATTAAACAGTAAGCTAATCAACAACTAGTCAGCTAGACAAGCCTAGGTGACTCAGGTCAGTGCCCACCCAGAGAGATTGGCACCAGTATTCAAGAAGACCCAGGGCTGTCCAAATCTCATTATCCAGCTTTCTTTTCACATACATCTTCTCACTGAGTTTCAAGTTGGCAAAGACCATCATGGCTTCCTTAACTGTTGAATGTGGTAATGTCATCTTGCATTGTATAACAGGACATCTTCCTGAATGCTTGTAGCTCCCTCAAATGCCAGGGCCCATAGTCAGTAGGCAAGAGGCCACCCTACAGTCCCTTCCAAAAGCCCCTGTCCCAGTCGGGTCTGTCACAATGGCATATCTCCCCAAGCACGAAAATGACACATTTGGGGTAAAACGCTGTATGCGCACATGCGGGTAAACACCAATGCAGAAGGCATCACTGTTTACATGAGTACAGCCACTTACAGCCATTTGCATGTATGGGTGACTGTACACCACACCTGCTGCACCCGGGGTTTTGCAGGAAATTGCCGGGAATTATACACTAGAGGACCCGTGCGTATGAGACCTTAGCCCTTACACATTTATTACTGTGCTGAACAAAGTAGATGTATGATTCTTTAAATCTATTACTTTCAGTGTTTTGCTCATAACACTGTTAAATTGTTCCCACGTATTCTGTCACTGTGTTTTCCCCAATTTCATTGTCTCAGTAATTAATACTCATTCGCAGCTTTGTGTAAAGCATCAACATCCTCTTGCTCTTGCTTATAAACACTACTACACAAAAGAGTGCCTGTTTTTTTAGCTGCCTTTTTTGCCAGGTAAGACTAGGAAATGACAGCCTCACCTGACTGATTGTTATGGGAAATACAGGATTTACTTTTTTTTTTGCCAATGTCACAGACAAAGCTCAGCATTTTCTGAAGGCTTGTTTACAATACAATCCCTGCATTCAGTGTGCGGTTCCGCATGTGTGTTTCTATGTGTTTGCGGCATGTTTTTGTCATTATAACATTTTTCTTTTTTACTTAGTTGCATTCATGGTGGATTCACATTCATTTCAATGGAAACAAATGTGGCATGTTCAACTACATATGTTGCAAACAAGACCTATGAGAGCTAAGGTTAGCAACCAGCAAATAGCCCAAAATAGCAGACCTTGAGGCATGACCCACCACCAGAGCATACAAAATGAAACCCAGGTAAGGCTACCCGGGTAGAAAAGCGGTTTCTAAGGCAACAGAGGGTCTTAATCAGGGCGAATCATAACAATACAAAATTAAATTTTTAAAGACAGAAAAAACACACAGAAACAAACTCAAAAACTAAAGTCCGGACACCACATACCATTCACAAAAGACTGTCATGCGGTAATTATTGCTACATAGAGTATTGAAAGCTAATCAATGTTCCTGACAATCGTTATGTGAATGGCCCCCAGGGGATTAAGGTCACTTACTGACTTCACTGATATAGTACTGATTGGCTATTGCTGAATTTCAAAAAGATGGTATATGATTGGAATGATTTAATAGTAGCACCGTCATGGAGTGGGGATTTGTTGGAGCATTAAATTCAGATATTAGTCCAGTGAGTATAGAAACTGTGGATGAAGGTGGTAGCCATTATCTTCGTAGCTCCTTTGGAGAGCTCTGTCCAGCATTAGATTAGATTACCTCTGCGGGTAATGTAGATCAATCTAACGATATACTGTCCTATTGACGTATTTGGCCAGATGGTAAGGAAAGCACAGAGATTAAAGAGCGATGATGGTCAGATGCCAAAGAGTTCAGCAAAAATTCCCAAACATTTACGATCCTATCCACTAACAGGGAACTCCACAGCATATGGGATATGTAGCTTAGAGCCGTATAATAATAGCCCAGAGACAAAATGTTCATTTCATTCAGGCAAACACTGGCAAGATAGGTGCAGTATGCTTTAACCATTCATAAAGTAACCCAGGTTGGCTGCAAGGTGAATGAGCATACACAGGAAGACCACTGTGTGCATCTTATTGGAAATCAAGAGGTTAATATACAGTATCTCACAAAAGTGAGTACACCCCTCACATTTTTAAAAATATTTTATTATATCTTTTCATGTGACAACACTGAAGAAATGACACTTTGCTACAATGTAAAGTAGTGAGTGTACAGTTTGTATAACAGTGTCAATTTGCTGTCTCCTTAAAAAAAAAAAGCAACACCCAGCCATTAATGTCTAAACCACTGGCAACAAAAATGAGTACACCCCTAAGTGAAAATGTCCAGATTGGGCCCAATTAGCCATTTTCCCTCCCCGGTGTCATGTAACTCATTAGTGTTACAAGGTCTCGGGTGTGAATGGGGAACAGGTGTGTTAAATTTGGTGTTATCGCTTTCACTCTCTCATACTGGTCACTGGAAGTTCAACATGGCACCTCATAGCAAAGAACTCTCTGAGGATCTGAAAAAAAGAATTATTGCTCTACATAAAGAAGGCCTAGGCTATAAGAAGATTGCCAAGACCCCGATACTGAGCTGCAGCACAGTGGCCAAAACCATACAGCGGTTTAACAGGACAGGTTCCACTCAGAACAGGCCTCCCCATGGTCAAGCAAAGAAATTGAGTGCACGTGATCAACGTCATATCCAGAGGTTGTCTTTTGGAAATAGACGTATGAGTGCTGCCAGCATTGCTGCAGAAGTTGAAAGGGTGAGAGTCAGCCTGTCAGTGCTCAGACTATACGCTGCACACTTGGTCTGCATGGCTGTCGTTCCAGAAGAAAGCCTATTCTAAAGATGATGCACAAGAAAGAGTGCAGTTTGCTGAAGACAAGCAGAACAAGGACATGGATTACTGAACCATGCGCTGTGGTCTGATGAGACCAAGATAAACGTATTTATTTCAGATGGTGTCATGCGTGTGTGGCGACAACCAGATGAAAAGAACAAAGACAAGTGTGTCTTGCCTACAGTCAAGCATGGTGGTCGGGATGTCATGGTCTGGGGCTACATAAATGCTGCTGGCACTGGAGAGCTACAGTTCATTGAGGGAACCATGAAGGCCAACATGTACTGTGACATACTGAAGCAGAGCATGATCTCCCCCCTTCGGAGACTGGGCCGCAGGGCAGTATTCCAACATGATAATGACCCCAAACACACCTCCAAGAAGACCACTGCCTTGCTAAAGAAGCTAAGGGTAAAGGTAATGGACTGGCCAAGCATGTCTCCAAACCTTATTGAGCATCTGTGGGGCATCCTCAAATGGAAGGTGGAGGAGTGCAAGGTCTCTAACATCCAACTCTGTGATGTCATCATGGAGAAGTGGAAGAGGACTCCAGTGACAACCTGTGAAGCTCTGGTGAACTCCATGCTGAAGAGGGTTAAGGCAGTGCTGGAAAATAATGGTGGCCACACAAAATATTGAGACTTTGGGACCAAGTTGGACATTTTCACTTAGGGGTGTACTCACTTTTGTTGCCAGTGGTTTAGACATTAATGGCTGTGTGCTGAGTTATTTTGAGGGGACAGCAAATTTACACTGTTACACAAGCTGTACACTCACTACTTTACATTGTAGCAAAGTGTCATTTCTTCAGTGTTGTCACATAAAAATATATAATAAAATATTTACAATAATGTGAGGGGTGTACTCACTTTTGTAAGATACTGTAGCATGCTTCTGATCAGTCTTTAGGTGAAAGGCAGTTCAAATCAGCTGTTGCAGCAGATAGTAAGAATGTGCATCCATACGTTACTGCATCCTGTGGATTCAGCTGTTCAACAGTTCCCACTGTGTTGATGCTAAGCCAATGATGTGTGTGTCGGCCGGACTTGCGGTCTACCGGCTCCTTGGTGAAAACAGGTGATCCGCTGGAAAATCCACAACTATCACCGCTTGTAATGGGCAGCAGGGAGAGACTCCTTGTGTTATTAGTCCCTGTTGGAATGGGGCATGCTGTAATTGGCGTCACATGACTGTATTGATGGTAACACGTTTCGCTAGAAGAGTAGCGAAACTGACCCACCACCATACTCATCCAGGGGTTGCAGTGGCACAATACTATCAACTTTGAAAATTTCCAGTTATACGGAAAATCACCCTGCTCAACCATCCCAGGCAGTAGGAGGTACTTGTTATTACTATGAAAGCACATTTATACTCACACTTACCAGTATCAACTTAAAACTGAACTCCTGGCAAAGTAAAAAACATTCATTCAAAACGGATTTATTTATATCCATACAGTTCTGCCCAAACAACACAGTCCTGCCTGGCAGGGGAAAGGGGGAGCAGTACATGGATAAGTTCTGTCACTCTGCTCCCTCCTCGTATCAGCATGTTCCTTACACTGCAATCAAAGCTAGGATCTTGCCAGATTCAACCCGGCAATTCCAGAATGCATGCATTCATCACTGTGCCAATAAATGTCAGGAGAGGAGGAGGAGCTGTGTCTTTGCCTGTACTGGAGCAAAGTGGACCAGGTAGGGGTGAACTGCTGCTAAGGGAGAAACAAAGCTGGGGACTAAAGATACTACCAGAGAGGTAGGTGTTTGTGTATGCATGTGTATGTACAGTATGTAGTATGTATCTCGTATGTATGTGTAGGCAATGTGCATGTATGTCCAAAGGTGGTACTGCTGTGCTATGTATAAGAGGGTGATGGTGAAAGGAATCACTGGGGTTGCTGTGTGCTGGGCCTTTTGTAAATCTGACTCCTAAACTATGTATGTACTGTATGTATGTTACACCTGACCTCTGTATATTACACACGCCTGACCCCCCCTACACCAAAGACCAATACCTGGAGGAACCTAAGGAGAAGATGCCCACAAGGGACCTTGCAAACTTTGGGTTGTTGGAGTAGAGGTGATTAATTCTAAGTTAACCCCTTGTCAACCGGCTCACGCCGATATACGTTGACAGAATGGCACGTACAGGCATATTGACATACCTGTAAGTTGCTCTTTAAGACGCAGTATTGTGGGCTTGCGCGCCGCGACCTCCATGAGTGTGATCGTGGGTCCCGCGGACTCGATGTCCGCGGGGATACCTGAGATCGTCTCACGGAGAGGAAGAACGGGGAAATGCTGATGTAAACAAGCATTTCCCCATTCTTCCTAGTGACAGGACACTGATCACAGCTCCCTGACGAAATTTGAATTTGTGGATAAAAATACCCCTTCAATACTCATGCTTAGTGTATTACAGTAAAGCTATGCTGTATACTAAAGTCAGTATAATAATTTTGCAGCAAAAATTTCCTACTTTTGGAAGTCCCAGTAGACTGCGACCATCTCCTGTGTGGGCATCTGAAGCTGGGCAGTATCTCTTCCTGTATTCGGTGCATGCTGGATACCCTGCCGATCTCACGCATGCGAGGTGCGGCGCGAGCAGTATAGGTCGGGTTTCAATATTAAATAACGCGATGCTATGACTCGGGATTGATGACACACATATCCCATGAGGCAATACAAAGCTGGAAATGATGCACGGGGCCGCAGCCGCACAGGAGGAAGTGAAATATTAAAAATCCTAAAATACAGTAGGTGATCCACCAAAAAAAAACAAAATATGCCAGTTCATTACAAGTGTACAGTTTAGTGCTGGATGGTGAGGAGTACAAAATGTGGGTGGAACTCTTTAAAGTATGACTGAAGGCAAAACTTCTTACTTTTGGTTAGAGTAGATGGATTTTTTAGCAGACAGATTAAAACACCTGTCAGGTCTTTATTGCTGTCTGTGCCCCCGTTAGAGATTCGCTGTCTCTATTTGACTTTGTGATCATTATCACCGAAAGTGAAAGTTGAAGAAAATTCCCAAATTTTGGGTCGTCACCAGAACATAAAGAACAAATCTATGAATGGAGACACTGTTTCTGGCGACCCTGGTGACTACCAGTAATGCCCTTATTTTAGTGGTATTCCTGTTGTGGTATTGAAACAGAAAGTGAAGGGAAATCTCTCTAATGGGACAGGGATGGCCAAAACCCACCCAAAAACTGATATGAGTTATAACCTTCCCTTATGCCCCGTACACACGATTGGAAATGCCGCCAGCAAAACTCCGATGAGAGGTTTTGGTTTGAAAAATGCGACCGTGTGTATGCTCCATCGGACTTTTGCTGGCGGAATTCCAGCCAGCAAAAGATTGAGAGCAGGTCCTCCATTTTTCGGTCGGAAAAAGTTCCTATCCGAAAATGCGATCGTCTGTATGCAATTCCGACGCGCAAAAAATCACGCATGCTTAAAATCAAGTACGAGACAGAAGCGCTCGGTCTGGTAAAACTAGCGTTCGTAATAGAGATAGCACATTCGTCACGCTGCAAATTATTGGATCTTAATGCAGAGCATTCTTTTGTTCTTTATAATGCTAGAATAATGAAGTTGTTTTGCTGCTGATACTCACACAGAGTTATGACAAACTGATTTCTTTATTATTTCTTGTGATCTCATGAATAATCTTTTTTGTTTTTAAAGCCAGATCTCCTAATAATGTTTAGAATTATTTTTTATAGTCATCTTTTTTTATTTTTGATCAAGATCTCCTGTTTTTTGGATTATTTTGAAATTATTTTCTAGTGATCTCCATAATTTTTTTTTTTTTTGGTGTGTCAAGTTTCCACAACAACATTATCATCTTGTATTTTTATAAAGCTCAAGGAGGTTGGTTTGTGTTGGTGTCCCTTGTTAATTTGACATTGTATTTTTGAAATGTACCTGCCTACTCACAAACAAACTGTCCTTTTTTGAAGAAAAACACATAGGCAAGTATTTTCATATAAAAAATCTACATTTATTCTGGCTCATAATAACAAAATAAAGAGTTATGCCACGTACACATGAGCGGACTTTATGGCAGACTTTGTCCGGCGGACTTTGACAGACTTTACGACGGACTTTCCGAATGAACGGACTTGCCTACACACAATTAACCAAAGTCCGACAGATTCGTACGTGATGACGTACGACCGGACTAAAACAAGGAAATTCATAGCCAGTAGCCAATAGCTGCCCTAGCGTTGGTTTTTGTCCATCGGACTAGCATACAGACGAGCGGACTTTTCGACCGGACTCGAGTCCGTCGGAAAAATTTGAAACAGGTTTCATTTCTAGGTCCATCGAACTTTTGGGGAAAAAAAGTCCGCTGGAGCCCACACACGATCGAATTGTCCGACGGACTCCGGTCCGCCGGACCAAGTATGCCGTAAAGTCCGGTCGTGTGTACGCGGCATAAGGCAATGCTGGAGAAACTGCTTGAATTTGCGAAGCCTTTGGCCCTCAGGGCACACATCAACTCTTTGTAAATTAAAATTGGTAGCCTAAGAAGTCCATTTTTAAAGGGAGCACAATCTGGTCCAGGACTCCCAGAGATCAGGAACAGCAGCAGATGACATATATGTCCCCAGGCTGTGGTACTACAACAGCCTGCGTCTTCTGTCAGACCAGACTGAACCCAGGCCATCACTTTCTTGTCTTCCCTACAGCCTTCCCTCCACGCTTCCCTGCAGCCTTCCCTGTAGCCTTCCTTAGAGGCTGTGGCTCTGGAGGTGGACTTATGGCAGGAGGAGGAGGATGGGCGAGTACACATAAGTGCATGTTCTCACTAATTTGGCCGCTCAACCCCTTCGGAAGGGCGTGAAAAATTAGATTCTCACACATTAAGCATTGGCCCTCCTCCATTGACTGCAATTTGGCAGCTACATAGCAGCCATAGGCCTCTTCAGCGTCGGGGGGTGTTTTCAGGGCCGTGTTAGCCTCCTTAATGAGGCCCAGTGCTGCCTCCTCCACGTTACTCCCCTTCCTGGCCCTTTTTGTTGTAAGGCGGAGGGGAGGCACCTGGGATTGGGTGAGGCTACAGGGCCCCGCCACCCCCTGGCTGACACTTACCCCCGCCTCCTCCTGTGTGCCACAGTCCAGAGCCTCGTCCTGGCTGAGGTCTTCCGGTGTATGAAAAAGGGACATAGTTTTAGTTTTTGTTTCATCAATCACACACAATTTTCAGCTCATGACTGTTGCAGATTGAATGTTAACAAATAGAAAAGACTATCATTCTGAGCCCAGCATTTTTCATTCTTGTCACAATCATTTTTGGCCCCTACTGTCTATTGATATGTAAAACACTGTTTGCTAAATCATTCATTTGTTATCAATAATCACATCTAGTTAACAATAATTTTCGGACAATAAATATGTTAAACAATACTATACCTGGCTCCAGCTGGGCTCCTCCACTTCTTCCAGGATGGAAGGCCCAGGTTGGTCCTCGGAAGCCTCAGCTGGGCTTGAGGGAAGGCTGGATGGAAGTGTAGAAAGCGATTCCCTGGCTTCCATCTGGCCGCATCCTGTTGTAGTACCACAAGGGTACATACACATCCTCTGCTGCTGCTCCTGATCTCATGGAAGCCTGGACCCTATTAAGCTCCTTCCTATACGTACTTCTCAAGCTACCATCTTTCTTCGCCACAAACTCGATGTCTGCGTCAGGGACCTGCGTCTTCACAAATTGAAGCAGTTTCTCCAGCGATGCCTTCCTAGCTGGTTTATTGCGATATAAGGGGTTTTTAACCTCCCACAAATTTCTCATATCCCTGTATTTGTCTATGAACTGGCCCATGAATTCAGGGTCTTTGAATTGTTTCATATTTGCTGCAAGACAAAACACAAGACAAAAACACTAATATCAGGCTAAACTCTCCTAGTCTTAGCCCAATCTAGGCCTCAGTCTAGAATCAGTATAGGCCACTGATGTCCCAAGCTAAAATGTTACCTTCGTTATAACTTTCGGCGCTTCCGGTCCTCCTTCCTCTGCACACAGAACACAGGAAAACACACGCGTGTTAGCTTTATATACACTGCGCATGCGTGAAACTCCGCCCGCGTCGCCCGCCCCTGACGTTCTTTCTAGAATATTCCCCGCCCCTTCTCTTTCGGCGCAGTGGGTGATGAACATGGCGGAGACACAGCAGGTGCATTATAGCAGTAACGAGGAGGAGGAAAGCCCAGAGCCCGAAACGTCCGGTCCCGGAGGAGAAGATTTAAGGCCTCAAATATGGCCTTTGTAGAGATGGTGGACATCTTGAAGAGGGCCGACTATGACGGGTAGTATGGACCGTACCTAAACTCAAATGTGAGAAAGGCCAAGATCATGTCTAAAGTTGTGAAGCGTCTGCACAGGAATTTTGGGGTACGACGATCCAAGGAGCAATTGAGGAAACGCTGGTCAGACCTGAAATTGAGGGAGCAGGATCAATACAGAAGAATCAAGAAAGTGCTTCTAAAAAGTAAGTAAGTCGTGTGTTCCGATTATTATTACTTGCATGCTGCTCCATGTGCTTTTCTTTACTGTTGTACAGTTTAAAATGGCAACTTTCAGGCTCATGGGCACAGTAATCGTTCGCAGTAAACATTGTTCATTCGCCAACTAAATACAATCTTTTTGGCAGGGTTAACTACATTTGGTCATGCTAATTTGTATTCAAAGAAGTTTAGGACATTGTTGTCTAGATGTGTTTGTAACTAGAATGAAATGCAAAGTTGATTCAGTGTAATGTAAGGAGAGGACACTCAGCAGCTGTTTACACATCTGGACTGGAGCACTAGTGTGGGACACAAGAACAGACTTTTTAGGGTGTCTCACACAGCACACAGGTGCTCCAGTGGATACTTGGAGTGTCTCCATGTGTGAAACTTGTCCAAAAAAGGTAAGTATTCCAGCTTTGGTAAGGGAAAAAATTATGTCTTCAGCTTGGAACTCTGCCCAAACAGACAATTGTACCCTACTTCCAAGCAATGTTTCATATTCCTATTTCTGGCCTCAAATATCGGTGTGCTAAGTATACCTTTTGTTTCATTCTCATAGGGGAGAAAAGACTTGGGACGTCTGAGGACACCAGGGACCCCCCACCTGCTAAAGAAGGGGAACTCAGCACACAATCTCAGTATGTGGAGGAAGGAGAGGTGGTTGAAATAGTGACCACAACAGGTATGTATCTGACACCACAGATTCAGGTAATAGATGTATGCCTGCATATTTATAATACATGGTGTGTATTTTTCTTTTAGGTGATGTGCATGTTGTGGAAGAACAATCTACTCATTTCACCACTGACCGTGCACAAAGGCTAATCCAGGAGATAATGTTTTGTAGTCGGGATTTAGACTTCATAAAGGAAAAAGACCAAGGAGATTGAACAAAGAATGAAGAACATAGTTGATGTACTAGGAAGAATCTAGATCCAAAAAAATTACACTTTTTTTTTTTATTTTAAGAAAATTTAACTAAAGTTTTAATACAGTTTAAAAGCCAAATTTGGAAGTGTGTCACTATGTGCTATCTGCCATCAGGGGATATCAATGTACGCGTTTTGTGGGTGCAACTCTAGTAGGTGAGAGGAAAGGATTGCACCCCCAAAACACATCCATTGATCCCCCATGATGAAAGATACCACATGTTGACATTAGGCATGGGATCAGGAGGGAAATCCCCATTTTCACTCCCAATTTGTGTGCATCTTCTAAATTTGGCTTTTACAGGGGTAACATCACCCCATCTGATGAAGGCAATATCAACACATTTTTAACACTATAATGTCTGATATTGCCTTCATTTTTTCAATGTTGAACTTTGTAAGTTCCTGAGTTGTGTATGCTATGTTTTGAAACATGCCTGTTTATGTAAAACAAAAAATTTTTCGAGGTAAAACTTTATAAAACCAAGATGTTATTTTTTTACTAAAAAAGGTTTTACAACGCACATGTGCATGTGCACGGAGTAAAAGGTTTTATACTCAACAATGTGTGGCTTCTTCTTTGAATGCTTCATACCACTTTTTGTATTAAGTTTGTGTTTACAGTGACAATGGGTGTTATTTAAAATAATGGAAAAACCACTTGGCACTACACGTGCACTAGGAGACAAATAAAAGAAACACAAGCAGTAAATCAAATTCAAGATTTTATTATATCAATTTTTTTTTATCTTGAAAATCTTTAAAAATGTGCTGGCATAGGAATGGCCCCCCTACCTGTAAAATAATCGACATATTTTTGACGCACTTAACGGGCGCCTTGGGGGGGCAAGCCAGGACGGCCAGCTTCCAGGGCTGTCAGTGTTGGTTCATGAAGTCCGGCCTCAGGCCCAACTAAGGCTACATAATTAGGAGCATTTTGCTTTAAAAAGTTGTGAAGTAGGCAGCATGTAAACACGATGTGGTTAAGTTTGTACTCCGCCATATTTATTGCCGTTAGAAATAGGCGGAACAGGCTGGCCATTATCCCAAAGGTATTCTCCATGACTCTTCTGGCTCTGGCCAACCGGTAATTAAAAACCCTCTTCTCTGGGGTGAGGGTCCTCTGGGGGAATGGCCTCATCAGGTGATCACCCAGACCAAATGCTTCATCAGTGATAAAAACAAATGGGAGTCCTTCGACATTCTCTTCCACAGGTGGCAATCCCAAGCCACCACTCTGGAGACGTTGGTAGAACTCAGTTTGGGCAAAGACTCCACCATCCGACATCCAGACCATTCTTCCCCACGTCCACTTATAAAAAACCCATATGTCGCCGACACCACCGCCATCAACACGATACTATTGAAACCCTTATAATTAAATTAAATTATATTAAAATAGCACGACCCCGAATGGGGTAGTGGGACGATGTGGACGTGTCTCCTATCGATTGCCCCTCCACAGTTGGGAAAGTCCCAACGTTCGGCAAACTGGGATGCCACAGTCTGCCATTCCTGTGGCATTGAAGGAAACTGTGGAGTCAAACCAGAAAAAAACTAATTAGTACTTGTGCACATAACATTGCAAGCAGATTAGACACAAACATTCTTGGCCAACATCAGTATAACATTTATTTTAAGGAGTATTTAAATACAAAAAGAGAAGGTCCACTTATCAGATTCCTCACCCCCTCTGATGGCCCATTGGAAAAGCTTAGGGGGGGGGGGTTCTAAATGAGTTTGGGAGCCAAAAAAAAAGGCCTCTTGCACTCTGCCTGAATTTAAGCACAACAATAACATTTGTACACATTTTAGGGAGTGTTTAGGGTAATATAAGGGGACAGCAAAGCCAACAGACAGTGAAAAATGGGGTCCGTCATCCTGAGAAAATTCCTGAAATCATCAGGTTTATTCTCCTGGATCTCACGCAGCAAAGACATATGAGAGAATTGGTCACACTGGAGTAACCAATTCTTGGTCCATGAACTCCTCCCCACCCTGTTCATGGACTGGGCTTGGGTCAAAGCAAGAAACCCAACACCAAGCCCCCGCACAGCATGAACTCTACGACGAGCAAGTACACGCAACATGGCTTCAAAGCGGTCGGCTGGTCAGAACGAACTAACAGAACGCACTGAAGAACAGCAAGGCCTGTGAAAAGCGAGCTGAAAATCAGAAACGAGCGGACAAGAACGCACTGAAAAACAGATACAAACTGACTACATGCACTGAAAACCAGATACAAACCCACAAGCACAAACTGAACAGCAGTAACGGACTGAAAATCACGAAAGCTGAAAAGCGCGAATCGTCTCTCACCAAACTTCTGCTAACGGGAGATTAGCAGAAGGAGCCCAAAGGGTGGCGCAGTGGCTATTGAACTTCCTTTTTTTCTAGTCCCATCGTACGTGTTCTACGTCACCTCGTTCTTGACGGTCGGAATTTGGTGTGACCGTATGTATGCAAGACAAGCTTGAGCGGAATCCCGTCGGAAAAGCCATCATACCTTTTTCTGACCAAAATTCCGATCGTGTGTACGCGACATTACTCTATCCAAAATGAAAAACAAGTTTTTCTTTTAGTTTTGCCTTAGCTGAACAAGCTGAAGATAGAAGCAGATTGGTTATTATGCACAGCTGCTTCAGATCCTGTCTTCTCCAGCTTTAGTAAATTCCCCCTAGTGCATTAAGGCTAGGTTCACACCGAACTGCTAAAGCACAGTGTGTTAAAGCACACACGTTTCTTCAGTCGACACAGGAAAAGCGTTCCTTTGAAACGTGTTACTGCCCATTCCATTAGTAGGTAGAGGCTCCCATGAGGCCACGATAGCAGTGCTGGACGCCAAGCATTGGTGGATTTTGACATCTGTGAGATCGGGGTTTGCTCTCATGACAGCCAGGAAGCAGAAGAGGATGCTTCATTTAGCCTGATAGTACCTCAATCCTGGTGGGTTCATATTTTTACTACATTGCTAATGAGGATCTTGCACTGCTGTTTCTTGTCTCTTGAGCTGCGTTAGATCTCCCCAGATCTCTCCTGGTAGCTGCAGGATCCTCTGTTTTGCGTAGCTCTGAGTTATACATCCAAAACCTTGGTGGTGCATTGGACTTTTGACATTGAAAGCTTGGACTATTAGTGCTCTGGACTGGTTTGTGGATTTGTGTCCATTCAAAATGAATGAGCTGGCATGAACCTCAGCTGCCCAGAAAGTGGACCTGCAACTTTTGACATTGCATACATTAGTGCATTACCACACTTTGCGGTGCTGTGCAGTGCACCTCTGTCGGCAGGGTGCACTGATGTGTTATTAAGGATGAATAGCACCAAATCGCACTGTTGCAAGAAGTGTGTGATGTCTCACATTGTGGCGCACAGAATTGTGTGTGTTCCCACAATGTAATATAATTAATATGGGAATGGGGCCTTAAAGACTTTCAAATTGGTCTTAAACATGCCACCAACGTGATCTATAAACAGCCACACACAAGTCCTTAGTGTGTGGTTCCAGTATACTTTATTTCATAATAAATCACAAAGCTTTAAAGCAACATTTCAGCAGTCGGCAGGTTTCCTGGCCCTTTGCATCTTTATTGGGCACTAGAGAAACCTGCCAATGTTACCGCCAATACTAATAACAGATTACTCCATCAGTGCTTAGCAAATATGTGTGCTAATATTTGGTGTTTTGGGATATAGGAACAACTCACAAAGTGTTTATTAAGTTGGGTGGTCTGGGCACCTGAAAGGGGCAGCTACAGCATCTTCTGCCAATTGCTTCACCTTGCCAGCAGTTCGAGTTGCAATGCTTCCGTATCTGTGTTTGTCCACGAGTGAAATGAATGAACTTTTCTCACTTTCAAAGAACACAGGGCTCTGCTACTTTGCACAGACACAAAGGACACTTCTACTGCCCAAATCAGGCTTCGGACATAAAGGCCGTTTCTTCTAGCTGTACCTCAAGACATGCTTTTGGACACAGAGAACACCTCAAATCACCTGGCAGCATCATGGAAATTGTGTAATCCATCACTTCAAGACATACCCTCTGGACACAGATATTATGTAGGAGGTGTAAGAGGGTGTTGTGCACGTGAAGATTGGTAATATTGCTACATGACAGCACAGGTAAAGAGGCAGCAATCACTTCCTGCTTAGCTGCCAGCAGTAAACACAGCAATCACACGATCACTGCCTATCTCTCCCGCTAATGGGTCCTGCAGAGGACTAACTTGTCCGCTGTACTGGGCTCCTGGTGACCATTTTCGGGGAGCCTGTGTCTAATTGGACAGAGAGCTCTCCTAAGATTTGGGCAGCCATCTAGGACTAAAAGAGACTATTAGCTCCTGCTATGTTGTTTTGGAACACCTGGAGTGCAGAGCTTTTACAGTATAGACAGGAACAGACAACGATCTACAAACTCATAGAGCCACTTTAGCATTGTCACTGTAGTATGCATCCTCGCCTACCAGTAAATAAATTGTGTATTAACTAGACATGGCTTCCTTCTAAGGTCATGTGACCATGTTTCTTTTATACAGAACATGATCAGGGCCTGGCGACATTGCTTCAGATTTTTTACGCCCTACCCCAAAACACAAGCATGTGACTGACTGCAACTTAGTTCAACCCCCAACCTGGGTCATGCTTATCTGTATAAAGAAACGTAACCATGTAACCTTAGAAGCAAGCAGTGTATAGTAAGTAATAGACTGCTTACTTCTAAAGCGGACGTTCACTCATTTTTTCAACTTTCCATCTATTAACCACCTTAAGACCGGGCCTATTTTTCAAACTTGTTGTTTACAAGTTAAAATCAGTTTTTTTTTTTGCTAGAAAATTACTTAGAACCCACAAACATTATATATTTTTTTCTAACACCCTAGAGAATAAAATGGCTGTTGTAATATTTTCTGTCACACTGTATTTGCGCAGCGCTCTTACAAGTGCACTTTTTTTGGAAAAAATACACTTTTTTGAATTAAAAAATAAGACAACAGTAAAGTTAGCCCATTATTTTTATACTGTGAAAGATGATGTTACGCCAAGTAAATTGATACCCAACATGTCACGCTTCAAAGTTGCGCCCGCTCGTGGAATGGCGACAAACTTTTACCCTCAAAAATCTCCATATGCGACATTTAAAAAATTCTACAGGTTGCATGTTTTGAGTTACAGAGGTCTAGGGCTCCTCTTTCTTGCTCTCGCTCTAACGATCGCAGTGATATCCACATGTGTGGTTCGAACACCGATTTCATATGCGTTCGCTTCGGCATGCAAGCTCAGTGGGACGGGGCGCGTTTAAAAAAAAATTTCTTAATTTATTTGACCTTTTTTATTTTTTATACTGTTTACATTCCTCCTCCACTGTTTATTCCTATTACAAGGAATGTAAACATCCCTTGTATTAGAAAAAAAAGCATGAAAGGACCTCCTAAATATGAGATCTGGGGTCAAAAAGACCTCAGATCTCATATTTACACTAAAATGCAATAAAAAATACATTTAAAAAAAAGTTGATTGAAAAAAAAAAAAAAATTTTAAAAAATGTTGCTTTTAGAAGTATGGGCGGAAGTGACGTTTTGACGTTGCTCCCGCCCTGCAATGGTATGGAGCCGGGTGGGGACCATCTTCCCCTCACTCAGCTCCATACCACAGAGGGGAAAGGAAACTATCACCTCCGCTGCTTCTGGCGGCTCCGGCAAGCGGCAGAGGGCCCCCCTCCCGCCGCCGATAAAAGTGATCTTGCGGTGAATCCACCGCTGAGACCACTTTTATCTGAAAGCAGAGCGCCCACTGAAGAAGAGGATACTGGGGTTATGGCAGCTAACTGCTGCCATAACAACAATACTCCTCTTCAAAGTACCGCCGTATAATGACGGCGGGTGGTCCGTAAGTGGTTAAATCTTCTGCCCTTGTTGTTTTAACTTTGGATAGTAAAACATTTTTTTTCTGCCAGTAAATACCTTATACAACCCACTACCTGTTTCTTGTCTAGTAAAAAACCTAAGCTTATGACATCATGTACAGCTCTCTCTCTCACTCTCATGAGAGTTTGCCAGGAAGCTGGAGGTGTGCCTCTGTAAATCCAGGAAGTGAACAGGCAGCAGCTTCAGCTGCCCACAGTTAAAATGGATGCACCCAGACTAAGGGCCCTTTCACACTGGGGCGGGGGCGTTGTCGGCGGTAAAGCGCCGCTATTGTAAGCGGCGCTTTACTGTCGGTATGCGGCCGCTAGCAGGGGCGGTTTTACCCCCCTGCTAGCGGCCGAGAAAGGGTTAAACCACCGCAAAGCGCCTCTTCAGAGGCGCTTTGCCGGCGGTATAGCTGCGCCGTCCCATTGATTTCAATAGGCAGGAGCGGTAAAGAAGCGGTATACACTCCGCTCCTTCACCGCTCCGAAGATGCTGCTGGCAGGACTTTTTTTACCGTCCTGCCAGCGCATCACTCCAGTGTGAAAGCCCTCGGGGCTTTCACACTGGAATGAAAGCAGCGGCACTTTCGGGTCGGTTTGCGGACACTATTATTAGCGCAATAGCGCCTGCAAACCGCCCCAGTGTGAAAGGACCCTTAGTGGAGGGAGATTTCGGCAGCATATTTGGCAAGTACAGAATCACAGTATATATAAAATAATATGCAAAGTGGTTGGAGGGAAACTTCAGAATGGCAAAGATGTTTTTATTATAAATTATGCGAGCAGACTGCAGTTCCTCTTAAGGTGATGTGACCATGTTTCTTCTATACAGAAACAGCATGGCCTGGGTTGGGGGCTGGGCTAAGTGGCAGCAGGTCATATCTCCTGGTGACATCACTCACAACTTTTTCACATCCTCTGCTAAACGCCAGAACACTTGGGTCCCTGAGGCTTAACCCAGGCTCTGACCTGGGCCATGCTGAACTGTATAAATAAACATGGTCACTTAGCCAAAGGAAATGAAATTAAAAAAAAGTTATCTGTAACATTAAAGAGGAACCACAGTCTGCTCACATAATTTGTAATAAAAATATCTTTGCCATTCTGAAGCTTCCCTCCAAGCACTTTGCATATTATTATACATAAACTGTACACACTTCCAGCTCAGAAGCTCTCTTTGGCCCTCCTATGACTCATGTGCATGATGTCATAAGTCTAGACTTTTTACCCGACAAGAAACAGGAAGTGGGCTGTATAAGGTATTTACTGGCAGAAAAAAAATGTTTTACTTTCCAAAGTTAAAAACAACAAGGGCAGAAGATTTAATACATGGAAAAATGACTGAAGGTCCGCTTTAAAAAAAAGCAGAACTAAATTGTATCTGAACACTGAAAAATGCAATATAATTCATTTCTAACTGCCTCCCACCCAGGCCAATTCTGACATTTCTCTTATAATATACATTTTTATTATTACAGGTATCGCACTGTCAATTTACACAGCACTTTACATATGCTTGTAAACTTCCTTTTGGTTTTTTTTTGCCAGAAAATCATTTAGATCCCCCAAACCTTTTATATATATATATATATATATATATATATATATATATATATATATATATATATATATATATATATATATATATATATACACACACACACACATATATACATACATACATACATACATAAAGTATATACTCATTAAAGTGTATTTTTAAAACAACAAGGGGAGAAGATTTAATAGATGGAAAGACGAAAAAATTACTGAAATTCTGCTTTAATGATCTTTAAAGTGATACTAAACACACACTGTTTAATTTACATTTTCCCTTCTATTTCTGAATGGAGATGATGGCACTGTAATTATTTTAATTAAAAAAAAAAAAGTACCTTCTTCCTATTTGATATACATCTGTCACATGACCCAGATCTTTCCCAGCCTGTCTGCAGGGAAACATAAGCAGGAGGAGGAGCGTCTAGTCCTCTGCTGCTGGTCACATGTTAAAAAAAAAAAAAAACAGTCTTTGGAATACACAGTAAAAATAAAAAAATATTATCAAACTGTTTTAAATTGTCATACAAATATATATTTGAAATCACATCTTATTATTTTGTGGATATAACATGGTGTAAGCAGATTTCTGACAGTCTCAGGCTGTGTCACTCACCTCCAGCCTGCGTCTTAGAATAAAAGGGAGATGAAGTCTCCATTAATCTACATGTAATATCCCGCCCCCATTGTGTTTAGCTGGTTAGTGGGCATGGAGGAAGCGGGAGGGAGTGGGCTGTTGTTTACCACTGTGTATACTGTGGGCTGCTCAGATGTGATAGGGAGGAAATGCTGAGCACAGAAACTCACTGAAAACCGAGCATGTGCAGAATTGCCACCACAGCTGCAAAATCCCTAGCTGAATTGGGGACATGAATAGAAGGGGGAGATAGAGAGCAGCAGGATCAACCAGGTTTTTTTTTTGTAGAATACAGAAAATGAATTTCATAATGAATGAGTGAGTCTGAACAGCATAAAATACATAATTTATTGATAGTTTTTTATGATGTGGGTTTAGTGACACTTTTAAGTAATCGTTGGTGCTATGCCCTCTCCTTACACAATGAGATAAATAGCTGGGTTTATCACTGTTTTGAAGCGGAATTAAACTCTCTCAGTCAATATGAACTATTTAATCCTTATGCTTCTAGCCTTAGTAAATACTTAGGAAAGGATTTCATATTATGCTTGCTTTAAACTTTTTTTTACATTTCTTTAGTTGCTTTCTGGCCAAAATAATGTCATACATCCCAGGAGTCTTCATGGAGCGAATTGAGAGGTTTTCCCAGCTAAGCACGCCCTCCTGTCTGCATGCCTAAGCTAAGGGCAGATGGATTCCAGGAAGTAAATGCTACAATGATCATCTGCCCTTACTCAAGATGGCCACTGCTACAAATGGTAGGGGGTGTTTTCAAAGTGATTTCTCAATAAAGTAAAGCATGGAGACATGGATGGATGGATGGGCGAGTTTAATTTGAATATTAACCACTTCCTACCTGTAGGATGTCATATGACATCCTGGACGTTCAGTATTTTCAGTGTCATCTGCAGGCATCAAAAATTTTCAGCTAGCGATTGATTCCCTGTAACGTAGAAGTGATTTGAGTGGGTATAGAGCCACTCGATCACTTCTACAGACGGCGGAAGGGGATGTTAATCCCTTGTGATAGCAATAAAGTTGATCATTTTTTTTTTTAAAGGCACAGTCTAAAAAAAGTTTTAAATAAAATAAATAATAAAATAAAAAAACATTTTTAAGCACCCCTGTCCCCCACGCTCACTTACAAATGCGAACGTATACGCAAGTCCCGCATGCATTTGTAAACGGTGATCACACCACACAGGTGAGGTTACGCCATGAACATCAGAGCGAGAGCAATAATTCTAGCTCCAGACCTCCTGGGTAACTCTAAACTGGTAACCTGTAAAGGCTTTTAACAACTTCCTGCCCAGCCTATAGCAGATTGATGGCCGGGTTGGACTTTCCTCCTTTGGACTGGATGTCAAATGCATCCTCTCAGAAGGGGCCGCACAGCGCCGCAATCTGTCACCGACTGTGTCCTCCAGACACAGCCAATGACTGATCACTATAGTGGCCTGAAGCCAGGTCATGTGATTGCTGTGACTAGTCACAGCAGATCACATGACAGTTGTAAACAATGGATGGCTTCCTTTCATACCATCCATTTTATACAATTGTGTTGCTAGCTGTGATTGGCCACAGTGATCACATGGTACAGACAGGGCCCATTACAGCTAATCACAACAAAAGACACTGAATGAATCAGTTTCCTTCAGTAAAAATGGTTGTTTATACCAATAAAATACATTGGTATATAAGCGATGAAGTAGACAGTCCAAGGTACTTAGTAAGATCCATGGCAAGTTTTTTTATCCAACAAAAAGGCTGTAATTTTGAAAGAAAGGTTAGTATACAAACAGTTTCAGTATTACATTGCAGAGCAACAGCGATCAGAGACACCAGATATCACCGCCAAAAATTCACATTATCCCTTGTAGACTAGCTTTCAATCAGCATTAAATCCGAGTAATCTATCCGTGATCAGATCCACCGGGGTAACCCCCGGAACATCCAACCATGGTGCCCATATTTTCTTGTATTCAAGTGTACTTCCCCTATGTTGATATTTAAGCTTCTCCATTCCTAACACCTCTCCAACATTATTAATCCATTCACGCAATGTCGGGGGATCCTCAGATTTCCAATAAGTCATAATCAATTTCCGGGCCTGGAATAAAACTCTATGAATGGCCTCTCTAGTGTGTACCTCTCAATCATATTCTTCCAATAACCCCAACAGACAAGATCTCGGGTCCTGAGGTAGAGAGACTTTAAATACTGAGTTACCTCTAGTCACCACTCCAGCCCAGTATGTGAGTAGTTTGGGGCACCACCATATTAGATAGATAAGGTCTCCATGATCATGTTTACAACATGTGCATGTATGGCAAGTTTTTTAAAGTTGTAATTTTTTTTTGTCACAATTTTTTGAAAAATTAAGATTTTTTTTACATACTGTCACAAGTGCAGTACAGTGTCATCATATAACTCGTGTGGCTGGTGATCAGGGACACTGACTGGTGACAGTATGCAAAAACAAAAAAAAAATATTTTTTTTTTAAACACTGTGACCAGAGCAGTACAGTGTTACCATAGTAACACTGTACTATTCTGGGGAAGTGATCAGGATTTTTTTTTAACACATTATCATCACTATATCATCTGCTATAAGCTGGGCGAGAATTTCCTCCTTTGGTCTGGACGGCAAATGACGTCCTCTCAGAAGGGGCCGCACAGGGGCACGATCTGTCACTGACTGTGTCCTGCAGGCACAGCCAATGACTGATCACTATACCATCCCGCTGCCAGTGTCATGTGATTGCTATGACCAGTCACAGCAGATCACATGACAGTTGGCTTCCTTTCATGCCATATTGTATACAATTGTGTTTCTAGCTGTGACTGGCCACAATGATCACATGGTACAGACAGAGCCAATCACAACTGATCACAACAAAAGACACTGAATGAATCAGTTGGTATAAGTGATGATAATGTGTAAAAAAAAAAAAAATCATAATCCTGATAACTTCCCCAGAATAGTACAGTTTTGCTATGATAACCAGGGCTTTTTTTCAGGGGGAACTTGGTGGAACTCAGTTCCACCACCTCTGGCTCAGACCCTTTGGTGCCTGCTCACCACAATCACTTGTAAACACAAAGTCTGGTTTCTGTGTTTACAAGTGACAGCTCTGCACTCTAGGTGTAACGCAATCCTTATATTTAGATGAATAAACGGTCCTTCTATGTGTAACGTCCCACATACACACGATTAACCACCACTGCGCCTTGGAACAAATCAGTTAAATGATAATGATCATCAATTAGTAAAGTCTATCTAAAGCTGCCACTTAGTGTATAACAGTGTATGGAAAATATTTTTAAATCTTGTGACGTGATAATGGTATATTGCAACCCACGTGAAGAATAAAAATGTGGCGCTATTCTAATCACTCTTTCCGTAGTATTACCATTGCTAGTGAATAACCTAATCTAATAACCCCTTTGTTAAAGGTGTGTAAATCAAATAAATAGTGGTGAAAAATAATAGTAATAAAAATACAAAGAAAATAACAAAGCAAAAAAACAAAAAAACACCAAAACGCAATATAATGACTTCAGTGACTCAGTGATATTGCTGAAAAACGCAAATGTGTCAATCCTATAATTAAGTGTGTGACTAATCAATATACACACTCAGCATGAACTTCGTGACTAAATAACATAAAAGTCCAACAATAGGTGCACATATGTGAAACAGAGAAAGTCCGTGATAAAGATGCAAAATAAATGGTGTCACAGCAAATCTTGGAAGTTCCTGAAGTAAACTTGAACTCTCCACCACACCTCAGTGTTCAGTGTTCCCTCTCCCAATAGACAGTCTCTTACCAACTCTGTATGCCTCCACTTTCGTATGAGGCTAGCAAGCATGAGAATATCCAGGCAATCAGAAGGGGTTAAAAGTATTCCATTCAGGGACTCGTTCCATATGCAAATGAGAAAGAACTCCCAATAGTGTGATAACGTAAAAACTTTAATATACACACTTCAAAATACACTTCAAAAGATGCACTCACATTGTGTCAACTTTATACCAGCACATCAAAAAAACTCCACGGCAATCTTTACACAGCAATCTCAACACAGCAACCTGGGTGGTCTATCCTAAGGCTTTCACATAGGGTGTGTGGTCACGGAGGACCTAAATGCCAATAGCGTGTATAAGGGTCTATCTCACCCTCTCCTCGCTCGCTCTTCCAATAAACCCTCCGTCTCCCCTGACAAGCGAACCGCAGCGCTTTGCTCTCTTAAGTCACACAGTCTCTGGTGTTTATCCTTCTCTCGGCCTTGCCCCCGACATGTTTCGCTACAACTATAGCTTATTCATGGGATAGGCCGCTTAGATTGTCAATCTACTTATATACCCTCCCTCCTCTCTGTCTAACTAGGGGGATCTCAGTGCGCATGCGCGTCCCGCGTGTCCCGCGCATGCGCAGTTAGAGTGTCCCCATACGCGCAAACCGCAGCTATATACAGCTGTCTGTTTATCCTACCATGTTATTCTCAGCAGCGGCTTCAAGATACTGATATCCCACTGCTCAATTACCATGGATAAGGGAATCCCACAGCCCGATGACTGTTTCAATGTTTTAATGAGTGTCCTGGAATGTATCTCAGAGCGCTTTATTCCAGGACACTCATTAAAACATTGAAACAGTCATCGGGCTGTGGGATTCCCTTATCCATGGTAATTGAGCAGTGGGATATCAGTATCTTGAAGCCGCTGCTGAGAATAACATGGTAGGATAAACAGACAGCTGTATATAGCTGCGGTTTGCGCGTATGGGGACACTCTAACTGCGCATGCGCGGGACACGCGGGACGCGCATGCGCACTGAGATCCCCCTAGTTAGACAGAGAGGAGGGAGGGTATATAAGTAGATTGACAATCTAAGCGGCCTATCCCATGAATAAGCTATAGTTGTAGCGAAACATGTCGGGGGCAAGGCCGAGAGAAGGATAAACACCAGAGACTGTGTGACTTAAGAGAGCAAAGCGCTGCGGTTCGCTTGTCAGGGGAGACGGAGGGTTTATTGGAAGAGCGAGCGAGGAGAGGGTGAGATAGACCCTTATACACGCTATTGGCATTTAGGTCCTCCGTGACCACACACCCTATGTGAAAGCCTTAGGATAGACCACCCAGGTTGCTGTGTTGAGATTGCTGTGTAAAGATTGCCGTGGAGTTTTTTTGATGTGCTGGTATAAAGTTGACACAATGTGAGTGCATCTTTTGAAGTGTATTTTGAAGTGTGTATATTAAAGTTTTTACGTTATCACACTATTGGGAGTTCTTTCTCATTTGCATATGGAACGAGTCCCTGAATGGAATACTTTTAACCCCTTCTGATTGCCTGGATATTCTCATGCTTGCTAGCCTCATACGAAAGTGGAGGCATACAGAGTTGGTAAGAGACTGTCTATTGGGAGAGGGAACACTGAACACTGAGGTGTGGTGGAGAGTTCAAGTTTACTTCAGGAACTTCCAAGATTTGCTGTGACACCATTTATTTTGCATCTTTATCACGGACTTTCTCTGTTTCACATATGTGCACCTATTGTTGGACTTTTATGTTATTTAGTCACGAAGTTCATGCTGAGTGTGTATATTGATTAGTCACACACTTAATTATAGGATTGACACATTTGCGTTTTTCAGCAATATCACTGAGTCACTGAAGTCATTATATTGCGTTTTGGTGTTTTTTTGTTTTTTTGCTTTGTTATTTTCTTTGTATTTTTATTACTATTATTTTTCACCACTATTTATTTGATTTACACACCTTTAACAAAGGGGTTATTAGATTAGGTTATTCACTAGCAATGGTAATACTACGGAAAGAGTGATTAGAATAGCGCCACATTTTTATTCTTCACGTGGGTTGCAATATACCATTATCACGTCACAAGATTTAAAAATATTTTCCAATCCTTATATTTAATGCCCCTTTAAGACCCTTCTACTGTTTGTGAAATATGACCACACCTACTATTTGATGTGATTTGGAGGGTTTGTGGGGGGGAGGGGTTTGGGGGGTCGTGGATGAGTTCCAGCACCTATTGTTTGAGAAGAAAAGCCCTGATGATAACACTGTATTGCTCTGGTAAAGAAAAAAATTACAATTTTTTTTTGTTTTTACATACTCTCACCAGTCAGTGTCCCTGATCACCGCAACACCAGTTATATGATGACACTGTACTGCACTGGTGACAGTATGTGTAAAAAAAAAAAAGTACCTTGGACTGTCTACTTTCCAAAAAGGGGTAATTTGGGGGATATTTGTACTGTCCTGGCATTTTCTGATTTGGGTTATTTTCACCAAAGAAATGTAGCAGAATACATTTTGACCTACAATTTATGAAGACAGGTTATTTATTTGCAAAATTTTATAACAAAAAGGCAGAAAAAGCATTTTAGTTTTTAAATTTTCTGTCTTTTTTTTGTTTAGTTAGCAAAAAATAAAAAAAAACCCAAACCCAGTGGTGATTAAATGCCACTGAAAGAAAGCTTTATTTGTGTGAAAGAAAATAGGTACAGTGTTGCATGACCGTGCAATTGTCATTCAAAGTGTGACAGCGCTGAAAGCTGAAACTTGGCCTGGGCAAGAAGGGGGTAAAAGTGCCTGGTGTTGAAGTGGTTAAAGTGTCGCCTATGGAGATTTGTAGTTTGATGCCGTTCCAGGGGCATTCAGAATTTTAAAGTGTGACATGTTAGCTATCTATTTACTCGGTGTAACAACATCTTTAGTTTCCCAAAAAATTAGGTATGATGTTGACACATTTGTTGATGTTATTTGAGAAGGAGTTTTGTTTTGATTTGCATATTTGTATTTAGTTGAGTAACATACAGTTTAGGTCTAAATTAGTTAAAGCGGAGCTCCAGGCTCCTTCAGACAAATACTGTAGCTGCTGAATTTTAATATTAGGACACTTACCTGTCCAGGGATCCAGCGGTGCCTTCACCATAGTTGCCAACAGTCCCGATTTTCCCGGGACAGTTGGGACCCTCGTCCCGATCGGAGGCTTTCCTGAATCGGGATTTTCATCAGGAAAATCGGGAATGTTTGTTTTTTAATTTTTGGAGCAGCTGGCTCCAGCAAAATGGCCGCCGGCGCTAGATCTTCCCCCTTGTGTTCAGTGCAGAGAGGAAGGGGGCTTGATCCGTGCAGCCAATTAATTGGCTTCTTTAGCTGCACGGATCGGCCCCTCCCTTCTCCACTGAACACACAGCGCCGGTGTCTATCGGCGCCTGCGCAGTACGGAGCGGACACTATCCGAGGGGGGGACACTTTGTCAGAACACCGGCCGCTCCTGGAGTTCATGGACGTGTGCAGGGGGGGCGTTATGGGAGGGGAGGGTCTGCACTGGCACTGATGGAGGGGGTGGTCTGCACTGAGGGGGGTCTGCACTAATGAGGGGGGGCTGCACTGAGGGGGTTCTGCGCTAATAGAGGGGGGGTCTGCACTAATGAGGGGGGCTGCACTGAGGGGGTTCTGCACTAATAGAGGGGGGTCTGCATTGAGGGGGGTCTGCACTAATAGAGGGGGGTCTGCACTGTGGGAGGGCTGCACTGATAGAGGGGGGTCTGCACTGAGGGGGGCCTGCACTGATAGGGGGTCTGCACTGATGGAGGGGGGTCTGCACTGAGGGGGTCTATACTGATAGATGGGGTGACCGCACTGAGGGGGTCCGTATTGAGGGAGAGGGGTCTGAACTGAGGGGGTCCATACTGATGAGGGGGGTCTACACTGAGGGGGTCTAAACTGATGGAGGGGGTCTGTACTTAGTGTGGCGGTCTGTACTGAGGGAGGAGGATCTATACTGCTGGAGGGGCGGTCTGTACTTAGTAGGGGGGTCTGTACTGACGGGGGACCATAGTTGGTGGAGGGGGGGTGACACTCATTTTTTTCCGCACCGGGTGACACCAGCTGTAGTGACGCCACTGGCTCTTGTCTCTGCAGCAATTTAACTTTAATGTACAGGAGGGGGGTTAACTATATACAGGAGGGGGGGGTTAGCTATAAACAGGAGGAGGGGGGTTAGCTACATAGAGGAGGAGGAGGGGGGTTAACTATATACAGGAGGGAGAGGTTAGCTATATACAGGAGGAGGAGGGTTAGCTATATACAGGAGGAGGGGGTGTTAACTATATACAGGAGAAGGGGGTTAGCTATATACAGGAGGAGGGGGTAACTATATACAGGAGGGGGAGGGTTAACACCTGATGCAAGGAGGGACTCTGCCGAGGGCACCTGATGCAAGGAGGGACTCTGCCGGGGGCACCTGATGCAAGGAGGGACTCTGCCGGGGGCACCTGATGCAAGGAGGGACTCTGCCGGGGGCACCTGATGCAAGGAGGGACTCTGCCGGGGGCACCTGATGCAAGGAGGGACTCTGCCGGGGGCACCTGATGCAAGGAGGGACTCTGCCGGGGGCACCTGATGCAAGGAGGGACTCTGCCGGGGGCACCTGATGCAAGGAGGGACTCTGTCGGGGGCACCTGATGCAAGGAGGGACTCTGCCGGGGGCAACTGATGCAAGGAGGGACTCTGCCGGGGGCACCTGATGCAAGGACGGACTCTGCCGGGGGCACCTGATGCAAGGACGGACTCTGCCGGGGGCACCTGATGCAAGGACGGACTCTGCCGGGGGCACCTGATGCAAGGACGGACTTTGCGGGGACACCTGATGCAAGGACGGACTCTGCTGGGGACACCTGATGCAAGGACATACTCTGCTGGGGGCACCTGATGCAAGGAAGGACTCTGTTGGTGGCAGGCGAGGTGGCTAGTGACACGCTCAGGGATCCCACTGATTCGGCATTATGGTGAGTTGAATGATTTCATTTTTTATTACAATGTAATAATAGAAATAATGCACTTCAATCATCCTGACACCATAACAATCATGGTGCCGGGATGATTGAAGCGCTAACACAAGGTGTTTGGAGTATCTTTATCTGCTGATTGTTAAACTTTTTAGAATACACATATTTCTATTGTTGTGTAGGATCTGGGCCTGCTGTCCCTTCATTCCTCTCTCCCCCTTTCCCTCTCCATCCCTCATTCATCTCAGACTCTAACCACACCCCCTTTGAGCCACGCCCATTTAAGCCACGCCCACTATTCACGTAAAACCACGCCCATTTTTCGCCGCGACGCACAGTTCTTTTTTTATTGCTATGCCACGCCCACAAACGCATGCCCCACCCCCTAATTATTATACAGCTCCGCCTACAGCCAAAAAAGTGTCCCACAAATTTTTTTTGCAATGTTGGCAACTATGCTTCACCCGAGCTGATTTTTCAATTTACCAGGTGCTGCCAGTGATTTCTCCACTGAGGCTGGGTGCCCACTAGCTGTGGCCGCGGTTTGCAACAAGGCAGTCCAGTGCGTCCCTATTCTCCGTTTCAAGTGCGAATCAGGTCTGAATTGTTGCCTGAGTTCAGACCTGAAACGGAGGCAAAAGATGCACAGGACCCTTTTCCAGTGCGGACCGCAGCCACCCCGGAGGTGTGTGAACGGCTCTATTGCGAGCCAGTCACAGTCTTCTGTCATGTGATCTGGATGCGGGGAAATCCGCATCCAATTCGCATAAGTGTGAACCCAGCCTAAGGGAAACCGGCAGTAAAGCCTTGGAGCTTGACAGCTAGTTCCCTATTGCGCATGTGCTCTGTCAATGGGCTAGCTGCGGAGGAAGGAGGAGGGGGCTGACCTTTTCAGCTGAGTTTGTCGCGGATCCCCTGATGTCAGCACCCCGAGTCGATTCATCAATCATCTACGGATACAGGTGCCGGCATTGTACGTAAGGGAAACCGGCAGTAAAGCCTTCAGGTTTCACAGCCTGTGTGTCCCAGAAAGCAGCCGGGGGAAGGAGGAGTGGCCGAAAATGCATGTAGATCACCGATTTAACCCGGAAGTGGGAGCGGGTACCTGTCAAAACCAGGTACCCCCCCCCCCCCCCCAAAGGGTGCAAAATGTGGGGGAGGGGCGGAGGGGCAGACAAGCGGAGCTCCACTTTAAGCACGGTTGCTGAGTTGTTTATTATTATAGTGTGTTTTTGCGCACCAGAACTCATTCAAGTGTATTTTTTTCCCCAAAAAATTTAGCCAAAGGCCTTAGAGAATAAAAAGGTGGGTGTTGTCAATGTTTTTGTGTCATACGATATTTTGCAGCGGTTTTTCAAACATATATATATATATATATATATATATATATATATATATATATACACAAGTTTACAAGCATATGTAAAGTGCTGTGTAAATTGACAGTGCGATATAAGTACCTGTAATAATAAAAATGTACAGTATTAGACCCCTTTCACACTGAGGCGCTTTACAGGCGCTAAAAATAGCGCCTGTAAAGAGCCGCTCCTGTGTGAAAGCCCGAGTGCTTTCACATTGGAGCGGTGCGCTTGCAGGACGTTAAAAAAAAAAACTCCTGCAAGCAGCATCTTTGGAGCGGTGTATCAATGTGGCAGTGCGGCTATACTGCCAGCATATCGCTGCTGCAGCAGCGCTTTGCGTGATTTTAACCCTTTGTCGGCCGCTAGCACGGGGGGGGGGGGGATAAAAGAGCCCCACTAGTGGCCAAATAGCGCCGCAAAATTGACGGTAAGGTGCTGCTAAAAATATTGGGGCTTTACCGCAGACGCACCCACTGCCCCAGTGTGAAAGGGGCCTAAGAGAAATGTCAGAATTGGCCTAGGTGGGAAGCGGTTAGAAATTAATTATATTTTGTTTTTCAGTGTTCAGATACAATTTAGTTCTGCTTTTTTTAAAGTGGACCTTCAGTCATCTTTCCATTTATTAAATCTTCTGCCCTTGTTGTTTTAAACTTTAGATAGTAAAACATTTTTTTTCTGCCAGTAAATACCTTATACAGCCCACTTCCTCCTTCTTGTCTGGTAAAAAGCCTAGACTTATGCATGCACAGCCCTCTCTCTCTCACTCTTGTGAGAGTTTGCCAGGAAGGGAGGGGGGGGGGGGTGTGAGTAATAAGAGGGCCAATGAGAGCTGCAGAGCTGGAGGTGTGACCCTGTGTGTCTGTGTAAATCCAGGAAGTGAACAGGCAGCAGCTTCAGCTGCCCACAGTTAAAATGGTTGCAGCCAAACTCAGTGGAAGGAGATTTCTGCAGCATATTTGGCAAGTACAGAATCACAGTATATGTAAAATAATATGTAAAGTGGTTGGAGGGAAGTTTCAGAATGGCAAAGATGTTTTTATTACAGATTATGTGAGCAGACTGCAGTTCCTCTTTAATAAGCAGCATTTCATAGTTGTATTTTCATACATACAAATTTATTTAAAAAAAACAAATAAATAAAGCACCATCCTTAGAATGTGTAGTCACAAAGTATCAGGTATCATCACAAAGCTGCCCATTGTGCACTCCTGCTGTCTCATCTGTACACTTGCACGCGCCAGGTAATGTCAGCCAATCACCGTTCCCAACACATTCACTTCCAGCCGCCCTTGATGGCAGCTGCGCCACCATTGGCTGGCGTTTCTGAGGCGGACAGCAGAGAGAGAGAAGCGCTCTATGACTGACGCTCCGACCAGTCCGCTGCGAACGAAGTTTATGCTTCGGGCTACTGGGGGATACAAGTGTGACCGTGTTTCTACCCTCCAGTGAGCGGCACATACAGGAAGAAGCCAGCACCGAGCTTCATACCCCCTAGTCAGTCCCCTCTCTCCTACCTCACACAACTGAGTGGCCAATGGAACGCAAAGCTCCTCCCCGGAACTGAAAGTGCCTGTGAGGGGGTGTAGCAGGGCCGATTTGACAGTGACACCAACAGAGCTGTAGCGCAGCTCGCGCTGTGTGACGGGGGGTGCGCTCCTCTATAGCGGGGAGACCGGAAAACCCCGGCATACACCCAACCTGGACAAGGGAGCCTTCTCAGAGTAGACGTCATAGAAGGACAGAGGAAGAAGAGAGGGCTAGGAAGGACCCCCACACCTGGGAACACAGTGGCTCGGCGACTTACTACGACACAGTCAGCGCCTTGGACTTCCCCATGGTGAGTAAACATCATGTCTCCGCTCATAGGCAGGACTTGTATGTGTGTGAGTGATCTGCATGTAAACAGAACTTTCCAATGCTGTGTTCTCACTGATCAGGTACCCTTGTGTGTGGGGGCACACATCAGAAATCACATCTACAATCATCAGGGGCTTTATACTACAACTATGGGCAAGGAAACGACAGAACTGCTGCCAGGAGCATCATTACAACCCCTTTCCCCTAAATAGTTCTCTTACCTGTTGATCCTGCCACAAGATCCTTTAGTTTTCCACTTCAACAGGGTGACCACTTTGTTTTGCAGTAAAAGGTATAGGAACAGGGTATCTTGGATAGACTTAAAGGGTTACTTCTTCACTTTTAGGAAGAAAAAAAAAAAGAGCCAGACGAGACTGACTTCTCTAGTGTAAATATAAGCGTTATGGTCAAAGTATACGTCTCTTGTGGGTTACAAGAGTGCACTTACTTTTGCTCCCCTGTGACCTAGAGTCAGCTTATAACAGACTATTGCCTGCTATCCGCTGATGTCACAGAGCCATTCCAGGCTCTGGAAGGATCTTGTAGAGAAAGACAGTCCTAAAAATCACAGCAAAACCCTGTAAGAAGGTGTATGGTGCACCTCCATATAGGGTTTTGCTGTCATGTGCAACTTTTAGGACTTTTTCTACTAGCTGTTCTGAGCTGGGACGAGCTCTGTCCTTGTCCACATGCCTAGCAGTTTGCCATGTAAAAGGACTTGTTGGCGCCTTGAGCAGCACCTGTCATTTTTGTTGTGTATTGTCGGGATTCACTCAGCTGAAACCAGCAACTCCTGTCCCCTCTGACATGACAGAGCCGCTCTGGAAGGAGCCCAACATAATTAACGAGATCCACCCAGTTCCCTGATCGACAGCTGTCTCAACCTCTCAGAGGGCGGCTGAAACCAGCTACTCCCATCTCCTTTGACATGACAGAGCCGCTCTGGAAGGAACCCAACATAATTAGCGAGATCCACCCAGTTCCCTGATCGACAGCTGTCTCAACCTCTCAGAGCGCAGCTGAAACCAGCTACTCCCATCTCCTTTGACATGGCAGAGCCGCACCAGGCTCTGGAAGGAGCCCAATATTATTGACAAGATCCACCCTGATTGACAGATGTCTCAGCCTCTGATGAGGCTGAGAGCCAAAACCAGCTGCTCCCGTCCCCTCTCCAGCCCAGTGTTTCTCAACTCTAGTCCTCAAGGCGCCCCAACAGGTCACATTTTCAGGCTTTCCATTATTTTGCACAGATGATTTGATCGGTTTCACTGCCTTAGTAATTACCACAGCTGTTTCATCTGAGGGAAATCTTGAAAACACGACCTGTTGGAGTGCCTGGAGGACTGGAGTTGAGAAACACTGTTCTAGTAAGTGCTGCAGACAGCAGTGACTGGCAGTCATTGCTCTCCACTCCAGGAAGACTGAGAACTGGGCGATCAGCAGGTATGTGGTCACTCAGTTCTCGGTCTTCAAGCCAGTGTGGGGCAGCATCATGCCGATGCTCATTGAGGTGTGTGTATATATAATATCGTTTTTTTTATTAACCCCATACATCTTCATTTAAAAAGCAGTGCTCAGGTTTTAAAAAAGATGTTTGATTTCCAGGGAATACAGGTGGCCTCTTCCCAGTGTGCTTACAAATCTAGAGTGGGCGACTCCCGCCATCAGTGCGGGAAGTGCTGTAGCTTGTTCAAAACTTGTGCATGCACAGTTCTCTTTCTCCCTGTTGCAGCAATGGCTGAGTTCAGCATTATGTGATAGATGGAGTTTTTTTTTTTTTCTTGCTCGGGTTTTGAACAAGCTGGAGCGGTCGTTCTTGTGCTGGGGGGGGGGGGGGGGGAGATATATCCCTAGCTTCAGCTACCATGTTTTCTGAAGCTGAATTTCAGGCAAATGGCTAAATACACAGATGAAATGCATACATGAGAATTTTTTTACCTGCCAGAAGTTTTTGTATTTCTGTCCTGTCAGTTCTGAGATTTACACAGCTGTGCCATGGAGCACAGTCCTCTGCTGCAGTTAAGTAATGCATACAGGTCTTGTCCCTCCCCCCAGCCCGTGACTAAACCGTAAAAAGAAAAGCAGCAGACTGATGCGTTTCCCTCTGTCATTTTGCTCTCTCCTCCTATCAACATGCTCAATGTTCGCACATTATCACTGAAGTACAATTGACTGGCTCCCTATGCCGCATTTTTCTCTCCTTCTTCAGCTCTGCTGTACAGGGACTGCAAGTGGCTTATATCAGGTAAATTTGGTCATCTACACTGCTTTAATTTTAATAGATTTAAAGCAGTGTTAACCCCCAAAGCAAACATTCTGTTGTAGCTTACCAATTCTTAGATATGATGGCTACATTTGTTTTCTTAGGCTTTCTTTCTTTCTTTTATTTTCAATCCGGTGGTCTATCCAATAAGTCTGTTGATTCTCAACAGAACAAGCTGTCCTGTAGATGTAGCAGTTAGAGGGTTGAAACAAACCATTTAACACTGGTAGGGTAGCTTAAAATGGCCAGCTTTTATTTATTAATTTAAAACCGTTATCCTATTAAGGAAAAAACAGTTTTCTGTAATTGATTAAAAAGTGTGATCTGGAGTCTGGGTTCAATTAGTTTAGTGCAGCCAAATCTGCTAGTACATCAAATACTGGAAACATTTTATATTATAAATCCCCACTCTGCGCTAAATATAATTCCCCTAGATGTGAAAAAAAAAATATTCATTTGTTAGAGTGGAGTGGATGTAAACCCCTTATTGTCTTCAGCCAAGGAAGCTGCCATCTTGGCCTCTGTTTGATCTTCAACTGCTACGATGCTGCACATGTGATCAGTTATGACACCAGTCATTGGATGGTTTTACAGTTTAGTTTAGAGCACAACCAATGCAACTGTTTTTTGAAATTGTTAAATCTAAGTGTTTACTTCTGCTTTAAGGCTCGGTGCCTACTGATGCGATATGGGAAATGCATAGGAATCGCTGCGCTTCCTGCATCGCACTGAGTTCATGGGATCTGTTGCGGGTGTCAATTAAAAGTTAACGGCCCAAAAGCAGGTCACAGAGTGTAGATCCGATTCCAGTGCTATGATTAAAAAAAAAAAAAAAAGGTTCCTGCACCTTTTTTTGTGTGGATGCTTTGTGATTTGAGCCATACAAAATGATGGGCTCAAATCGCAACACACAGAATCGCATGTGATTTGCACAGGAATGCGATGGGATTCCTGTGCGAAACATATGCAATGAGACCCCAGGCTAAATATGGAAAAAATGTTATGTCATATGTGTAGATATAGAAATCGTTTTTCAAAAATAACAATAAACAAGTGTATACATTGGAGTGATTTGTGAAAAAGTAATCCAATGTAACCATCCATCAACCAAGATAATGAATCAAGTCCACTGTTAATACTGTGTGCAAAAAGCTCTTCAAACAAAATACAAACGGTGTTCAGTGCCTTCACCACTCTCCAGTCACCCACCACAAAAACATGCATTTCTTGGTGGACTTCATTCATTGTCTTGGTTGATGGATGGTTTTATTGTATTTATTGATATTTACGTCACTTGAATGTATACACTAAAGCTGGCTATAGATGGATCAATTTTCTGCCTGCAACCACAGGTTACAGGAAAGAAGATTGCTTGGCTCCAACATCAACACTGACCACAGAGCTATTGTGTTCTCCCAGCGGGGGGAAGCCACCCTGGCAGGGAGAACACACGGTAATTATTGCTAGTGGCTAAAGCCGCTGGCAATCGCATGAAAAATCCAACAGGCTGGTTGTGCACAAGTTGATAGTTTGACCAACTAGGGTACATTCAGCCTACCCATACATGGTTCAAATCTCGGTCGTTCCTTGCTGAATCGGCCAAGATTTGAACCGCCTACACCAGAACGCAGAGCGAGAAACCAGTGTTCAGTGCGCATTTCCTGCACCATATTTAAAAGTGCACTGCAGGTGTTACAATGCAATCTGGTTGCTGTGCGTTTTTAAAAAAAGTGCATGCACTACTCCTTTGTCCGTTACCGCAGGATTTCAGCCTGTTCAAATGAAACTCGCACTGCACTGAATTGTATGTGCATCGCACAGGAATACACAGTGCATTCCTGTGCGATTCATGTTGTGAACCAGCCCTAACGCTTTTGTTTATTGTTGTTTACTTTGTATATCTACACATAGGACTGTACTGTAGGTCTACATCAGTCTGATTCATTTTTTTACATTCAATACTACTACTCTTCCCCAGACTGACAATGCTGCTGTCCAAAGGTGACTCTTGCACCTTTATCCAGAGTGGGGGCACTTTAATACAAGAGGTGTGTTACTGACCAGGTGAAACAGAGGGGCAAAAAGCCTAAAAAGAAGATAACAAACGTAGCCACCACATCTAAAGATTGGTATGCTACAATACATTTTTGTTTTTGGGTTTAATACTGCTTTAATGGCATACTCATGAATAGGGAGCTGAATTAATTTTGTGTCATTCATATCTGCTTGGAGTGAAACTTAAAAAAAAATTGTCCTATCTTGATTTTCATTATTTTTTTTTTCTGCCCCCCCCCCCCCATAAGACAAAGTACAGTGGACTGAAAGGATGAGCTCAGGCGTGTTCGCAACTCCACGTGCCCGCGCCCGCCAGGAAGCTGACACTCCGCAGCGCTAATCACAGGCAGTGAGGCATTTCCCGATCTGTGCAGCCGCGGATCTGGAAATGTCTTGCTGCCTGCGCTTTTTAGATATGCTGTTTGCAGTAAGAGGAGGATCAGTCATGTGGGAACAATCATCACGTGTGTGTGTGTGTGTATATATGTGTGTGTGTGTATATATAATTATATAATATATCTCTATCTATCTCTCTGACTCCAGCTCCCCTACTTGGTCTTAAGAATTGTGGCTTTAATGGCGCACCCACTAAACAAGGGGGTAGTTTCATCTCTGCTTTGCCACCTCTCCGCTCGGCTCTCTTACTCATTGGCTCAGACACAGCAGCAGGAGTCATACATTGGCTCCGGCTGCTGTCAAATGGACACACAGAGTTGGCTTGGGAGTGAGCATGCACGACCAATGGGAAGAATTGGAATTGTATTTGTGATACATTATCTTTGTTTTGAGCCTTGCTTGTGTTCTGAGCATAGATTGAATGACAATTTTGCTTCCATGCTGGTCCTTGTAAAACTGGCCTCAAAAATTGATGGTTATGTCCATTCACGTTATTAAAAGATTGCTTATTTTTCATTCCACTTTTGTTTTTTGATGATTCAACGGGGAAGAGCAAACACACTTTCTAACATCATAGTGTTCAAAACTGGTCTGCTTTTGTTCCTGGTATAGTGCAAACTGTGTTTATTTTTAATCTTTGCACAACAAAGGTAGTCTTTGTAGTAAGTTGGCAGGCAATTGGTGCACAACATGAGCTTTATTCAGCTTTGATGTTATTTGAAATGGCCAATGATTGGCACTCTTACATCGCAGGTCTGAGTCCATTTCCCAGAAGTGACAATGGCTGTATGGAGTTTTGCTTCTTCTCCCCATGTGTAATGTATAACCTAAAGCAAGGTTTTTGAAGAAGTGGTGCATTTACACAGTTGTGGTAGATGGTTATCACTAGGAGGCAGTGTTGTTTATGAGACGTACCCTTACATAATAATGTAGGTGAGCTTGCCAAGATAGTTACTCACATGCTGAATCGCCCTGTTACTGTTAAATTATTTGATCTTTTTTTAGGCAGCATTAAATGGAATGAGTATTTAAAACATAAACATATTATTATGTGCTACGTAATGAAGGAAGTCAGTCACACAGTCATAAGGATGCACAGACTAGAGCTACCTAGTGGGCAGTTTGGTTAGGAGCTAAGTAAGCATCCCTGTCGCATCAAGGAGTAATGCACCCAGTTAGTTACTGGATATGCAATATTCTTATTTGCACTGCAGCTGTGAGAAGGTGAAGGGGGAATCCGGCAACACATGTGGCACACAGGCTGGGGATCTGTTCTAGTGCATTTTCTATATGAATATGAAGCATGGGGTCCAGAGAGAGGGAACAGGAGGTGGGCACTAGAATAGAAAGTGAGAGGACACAGCACTAAAGCATTTTTCACTTGTGTGACTGATGAGCTCATTACTGCTCCAGGTGAATGTGTTTCTACAAAGTTAACAAGAATTGTTTTGGAAGTTAAAAACATACATATCATAAATACATGTTTTTTTTTACCCTGCATTCAGGTACTGACTTGCAGAAGGAAAGATCTTGTAGTATTTGATTTCAGTGAGTGCTTAAGGTGTTCCTAAAGTGTAATCTTTTGTAAATTAGCAAATTGTACTTGCAAAGTCTGTGAATGCTGTGTAGCAGTGCCTAAAATTTCCATCCCTAGCACATGCATTGTCTACATAGAGAGACTCAGAGCTATGGTACTCTCTCATTCACCATCTATTTTAACAATGGTCATCATATATAAAATGTTGATAGCACAGCCCTGGCTGGAGTTGCAGATACCACTTTTTTAAGAACGAGTACAAGTACCGATACTTTTTTTTTTTTTTTCAAAGTACTCACCAATCACCAATTTTAATGTCATGTGCAGCACTGATGATGCATGGACTGTATCATTTTTTTATTATTTTTTTTTTTACAATGCTTTCTTTTTTTTGGTGTGTGTGTGGTGTTTTTTTTTATTATTTTTTTATTTTTATTTTACAATTTAACCTTTTCAATATTTGTTTAATAATAATTTTTTTTTTTTTTTTTTAGCCCTGTTCGGGGTGGCTTTGTTTGAGATACCCCTGACATCTCCCTTTTGAGGTAGGGAAAGGGGCTGAGGACTGAGGACTTCCCCAGTCTCTGTAGCCTCAGCTGCACTGAAGATGAATGGACAGGAGACAGAGGCTCCTCTATATATACCGATACTAGTATTGATACAACCCTAGTCCTGGCTGTAGAGAATGACACAAATGTTATTTTCACAAATTCTGCTGCCTCAGCTTTTGTGATGCCAATTTGTATATACTCCGGAATATTATGAAGAGTGATCAGATGAATTGCAATTAATTTTAAGTTAATCAAAAAAAAAACAAAAACATTTTCAATGCATTTCAACCCTGCCACAAAAGGACCAGCTGACATCATGTCAGTGATTCTCTTGGTAACACAGGTGTCAGTGTTGACGAGGACAAGGCTGGAAATCACTCTGTATTGCTGATTGAGTTAGACTAACAGACTGGAAGCTTTAAAAGGAGGGTGGTGCTTGAAATCATTGTTCGTCCTCTGTTAACCATGGTTACCTGCAAGGAAACATGTGCAGTCATCATTGCTTTGCACAAAAGGGGGTCTCACAGGCAAGGATATTGCGGATACTAAGATTGCACCTAAATCAACTATTTATCGGATTATCAAGAACTTCAAGTAGAGAGGTTCAGTTGTTGTGCAGAAGGCTTCAATGTGCCAAAGAAAGTCCAGCAAGCGCCAGGACCGTCTCATAAGTTGATTCAGCTTTGGGATCAGGGTACCACCAGTACAGAGCTTGCTCAGGAATGGCAGCAGGCAGGTGGGAGTGCATCTGCACGCACAGTGAGGCGAAGACTTTCGGAGGATGGCCTGGTGTCAAGAAGGGCAGCAAAGAAACCGCTTCTCTCCAGGAAAAACATCAGGGACAGACTGATATTCTGCAATAGGTACAGGGATTGGACTGCTAAGGACTGGGGTAAAGTCATGTTTTCTCTGATGAATCCCCTTTCAGATTGTTTGGGGCATCCGGAAAAATCCTTGTCCTGAGAAGAAAAGGTAAGCGCTACCATCAGTCCTGTGTCATGCAAACAGTAAAGTATCGTGAGACCATTCATATGTAGGGTTGCTTCTCAGCCAAGGGAGTGGGCTCACTCACAATTTTGCCTAAGAACACAGCCGTGAATAAAGAATGGTACAAAAACATCCTCTGAGAGCAACTTCTCCCAACCATCCAAGAATAGTTTGGTGAGGAACAATGCCTTTTCCAGCATGATGGAGCACCTTGCCATAATGCAAAATTGATAACTAAGTGGCTTGGGGAACAAAGCACTGAAATTTTGGGTCTATGGCCAGAAAACTACCCAGACTTTAATCCCATTTAGAACTTGTGGTCAATCCTCGAGGCGGGTGAACAAAAAATCCACATATTCTGATGAACTCCAAGCGTTGATTATGCAAGAATGGGCTGCCATCAGTCAGAATGTAGCCCAGAAGTTAATTGACAGCATGCCAGGGTGAATTGCAGAGGTCTTGAAAAAGAAGGGTCAACACTGTAAATATTGACTCTGCATAAACCTAATGGAATGGTCAATAAAAGCCTTTGACACTTAAAAGATGCTTATAGTTATACTTCAATATACCATAGTAACATCTGAAAAAAGATCTAAAAACACTGAAGCAACAAACTTTGTGAAAAACTTATATTTGTGTCATTCTCAAAACATTTGGTCATGGCTGTACCAAGATTTGGTGCTTAACCACTTCAGCCCTGGAAGGATTTGCCCCCTTCCTGACCAGGCCATTTTTTGTGGTACGGCACTGCGTCGCTTTAACTGACAATTGCGCAGTCGTGTGACGCTGTACCCAAACAAAATGTATGTCCTTTTTTCCCCACAAATAGAGCTTTCTTTTGCTGGTATTTGATCAGCTCTGCGGTTTTTATTTTGCGACAATTTTGAAAAAAACAATATTTTGTAGTTTTTTGCTATAATATCCCAAATTAAAAAAAAAACATTTTTTTCCTCAGTTTAGGCCGATATGTATTCTTCTACATATTTTTGGTAAAAAAAATCGCAATAAGCACATATTGATTGGTTTGCGCAAATTTTAGAGCATCTGCAAAATGAGGGAATTGTCATTTTTTTAAAATTTATTTTGTTAAATTTTTTTTTAAATTTTTTTTTTTTTATATCAGGACTGCGATTTTGCAGCAGACACTTTTAACACTATTTTGGGACCATTGACATTTATACAGCGATCAGAGCTAAAAATAGCCATTGATTACTGTATAAATGTCATTGGCAGGGAAGGAGTTAACACTAGGGGTGATCAAGGGGTTAACTGTGTTCCCTAAGAGCCCTTTCACACTGGGGCGGTTTGCAGGCACTATTGCGCTAATAATAGCGCCTGCAAACCGACCCGAAAGTGCCGCTGCTTGCATTCCAGTGTTTCACACTGGAGCGATGCGCTGGCAAGTCGGTAAAAAAAGTCCTGCCAGCAGCATCTTCGGAGCGGTGAAGGAGCGGTGTGTATACCGCTCCTTTACCACTCCTGCCCATTGAAATCAATGGGACGGCGCGGCTATATCGCCGGCAAAGCGCCTCTGCAGAGGCGCTTTGCAGTGGTATTTAACCCTTTCTACCGATGGTAAAACTCTGCTAATAATAGCGACGTTTTGCCGCCGACGCCGCCCCCCCCGCCCCAGTGTGAAAGGGCTCTAAGTATGTTCTAACTGTAGAGGAGATGGGACTGACTAGGGGAGGAGAGAGAGATCGGTGTTCATACTTGGTATGAACACACAATCTGTCTCCTCTCCCCTGACAGAACCGGGATTTGTGTGTTCACACACAAAGATCCCGGTTCTCGCGCGGTCATGAGCGATCATGGATGCCCAGTAGACATCGTGCCCGCCGGGCACGTGCATCGGCTCCGGGGACATGTGCTGGGCGCGTGCGCTTGCTGTCAGGTCTCAAAGGAGCGACGTACAGCTATGGTGATTTACGCAGCTGTGCCAACCTGCCGCAGTATGATCTGCGGCGGCTGGTCATCTAGTGGTTAAAGAGGAGCTGCTTACATAATTTGTAATATCATCTTTGCCATTCTGAAGCTTCCCTCCAACCACTTTGCATATTATTTTATATATACTGTGATTCTGTACTTGCCAAATATGCTGCAGAAATCTCCTTCCACTGAGTCTGGCTGCAGCCATTTTAACTGTGGGCAGCTGAAGCTCCTGCCTGTTCACTTCCTGGGTTTACACAGAGGCACGCCTCAAGCTGTGCAGCTCTCATTGGCCCTCTTATGACTCACCCCCCCTCCCTTCCTGGCAAACTCTGAGTGAGAGAGAGAGCTGTGCATGATGTCATAAGCCTAGGCTTTTTTACCAGACAAGAAACCGCAAGTGGGCTGTATCAGGTATTTACTAGCAGAAAAAAAATGTTTTACTATCCAAAGTTAAAACAACAAGGGCAGAGGATTTAATAGATGGTAAGTTAAAAAAATGATTGAAGATCCACTTTAATAAAAAAAAAAAAATTTGACATGTCTTATCTGTAAACTGATGGCTCACATTTTGGTATATTTTTATGGTACAACCCCAATTCAAAAAACGTTGGGACTCTGCGTAAAACCTACATAATGAAAATAATAACAAATATTTTTTTTTCGCTCACTCAAAATACTTGTGACTATAAAAATGTAAATGAAAGAACTTGTGGAATGTAAAAAAAAAATATCAGAAAAGAGAGTTCATTTCCATAAATTGATTTAAACCACAAATCCTTAATCAAGACATTGGAATCATTTAAAAGTAATAAAACACCTCTTGATGCCTTTGGTGTTGCTCCTCACAATATTTGGGAAATCTACAAACGACATACAAATAGGAAAGAAGAGCGCACACTATGCACAGTAGAGTTAGAGGCTTTAATGGTAAAACCATATGCAAATTGGCCACTCTCACAAAATGAAAATAGAAAAAATATGTAGTCAACTACTCCCAGCATGGGCGCCTCTCAGTATTCACACGTGTAGTCCTGGACAACAGCGCTATCAGATGGAGGAATAACTGCAGCTGGAGGACAGACCAGAGCACTGTATACAACAAGTGTTTTAACTGAGAAAATTTACCATTTGAAGAAGGGGAAAAAAAAGGTAATTTTTGAAGTTGATGGCAGCAGCATGCCCCCAAAAAAGCTGGGACAGCAGGGCCATGTTTACCACAACGTAGCATTCCCTCTTCTATTATTAACTCTATAAATGTCTGGGAACTGAGGAGACCAGTTGCTGGGGTTTTGAAAGAGGGATGTTGCCCCATTCTTGCCTGACCGTAACTGCTTAACAGGCCTGGGTTTTTGTCGTATTTTTCATTTCAAATCTTTTCAATTGGTAAAAAGCCTGGACTTCAGACAGACCAGTTAAGCACCTGAACAATTCTGCTTATACTACGAAGCCATTCTGTTGTCATAGATGCAGTATACAGTTTAGCATTGGTCTGCTGAAATATACAAAGCCTTCCATGAAAAAGATGCTGGACGATGGGAGCATATGCTGCTCCAAAACCTGGATATATCTTTCAGCCTTGATGGTCCCTTTCCAGATATGCAAGCTGCCCATTTCATACACACTAATGCACCCCCATACCATCAGACATGCAGGCTTTTGAACTTGTCCCTCTCCTCTTTAGTACAGAGGATGTGCTGCCTATGGTTGCTTTCGATTCATCTGACCACAGAAGTTTTTCACTTTGCAACAGACCATTTTAAATGAGCGCAAAGAAGCGCAAAGAAGATGGCAGCGTTTTTGGAACATGTTCAGATAGGGCTTCTTCGCATGATAGAGCGTTAACTTGCATTTGTGGATGGCATGATGGACTGTGTTCACAGACAGTGATTTTTGGAAGTATTGCTGAGCCCATGCAGTGATGTCCATCACAGGATCATGCCTGTTTATAATTCAGTGCTGTCTGAGGAGCCGAATATCACAGGCATCCAATATTGCATTTCAGCCTTGTCCACAGAATATTTTTTTCAGATTCTCTGAATAGTTTCATGATATTATGTACTGTAGATGATGATATATTTAAAGTCTTTGCAATTTTACATTGTGAAACATTATTTTGAAGTTCTTTGACAATTTTTAGACGTAACTTTTCACAGATTGGTGTCAGGGCTGGGCTCAGCCCCTCCTTCTCTGAGCTGGCCGCTCAGCTGTCGGCTAATTGCCAGCTCCTATTTCTCCACATTTACTCAGCTATTGATGATATCCTACTTGTCAGTCCTGCCTACTTAAGCCATCCAGTCCAGAGGAGCTCTGCCTTCGCCTTGGTCACATCACAGAAACTATCTCCTGCGATCCTGTTCAAGACTTGCTTTGCTGACATCCCTTCTGGCCCCAGATCCTGCTTGCTGTTCTACTACATTGATCCCTTACTTCTTGATTGGATGACTATCCGTTCCAGTTACTGAACTTTGGCTATGTTTTGACTACGTTTTGTTCTTTTTACTTTTATTATTAAAGAAGTGTAATTTAACTGTACTTCTGTCTCGGCCTGATTTCATGGTTTATGACAATTGGTAAACCTCTGCCCATCTTTAAATCTAAAACACTGACTCTCTAAGATGCCCTTTTTATAACCAATCATGTTACTACTGACCTGTTGCCAATAAACCTAATCGGTTGCAAAATGTCCTTCCAGGTATTTCTTGTTAGTACCACTTATTTTGCCAGCTTCTTGTTGCTAGAGCTCTTTTTGAGATGTGTTACTGCCATCAATTTCAAAATTACTTTTTTATTTTTATTTTTTTGAAATGGTACATTTTCTCAGTTTAGACATTTGATATGTTTTCTTATTGTGAATAAAATATTGGTTTGAGATTTTCAAATCATTGCATTCTGTTTTTATGTAGATTTTACACCAACTTTTATTTTTTTGGGGAATTGAGGTTTGTATATTTAGCTAGGACATTGTATATTCTCTGTTTTTCTTTTTTTTTATCTGGGTTTTCTCTGAGCATTCTACTTTTCCTTCCATGAGCCAAAAATAATAGGGTAAATAGAATCATCCTAAATTGTCTACAGTAGGCTTGTGAGTACAGGGACCTTAGATTATGAGCTTCTTTAGGGAACAGACTTATGTCAAATGGGTACTCTGTAACGTACTGCATAAATTGTCAGTGCTATATAAATGCATTGAGTAAATCACTTCTGGGATTTGTCCAACCTTATGATTATTAGTGGTTGGAGGTATCTCCATATAATTTTGCAAAGACAGCTGGAATAAAAATTGTGTGTGTGTGTGTGTGTTCAATGAGGGAACCATGAATGCCAACATGTACTGTGGCATACTATAGCAGAGCATGATCCCCTCCCTTTGGAGACTGGGCTGCAGGGCAGTATTCCAACATGAGAACCACGCAAGGTCTCTAGCATCCACCAGCTCCGTGGTGTCATCATGGAGGAGTGGAAGAGTACTCTAGTGGCAATCTGTGAAGCTCTGGTGGACTCCATGCCCAAGAGGGTTAAGGCAGTGCTGGAAAATAATGGTGGCCACACAAAATATTGACACTTTGGGCCCAATTTGGACATTCTCACTTAGGGGTGTGCTCACTTTTGTTGCCAGCGGTTTAGACATTAATGGCTGTGTGTTAAGTTATTTTGAGGGGGACAGCAAATTTACACTATTATACAATCTGTACACTCACTACTTTACATTGTAGCAAAGTGTAATTTCTTCAGTGTTGTCGCATGAAAAGATATAATAAAATATTTACAAAAATGTGAGGGGGTGTACTCTTTTGAGATACACACCTATATACAGTATCTCAGAAAATAGAGTCCACCCCTCACATTTTTGTAAATATTTTATTATATCTTTTCATATGACAACTGCCCGCAGACCCCCACAACCACCGCCCAGGGTTGTGAGGAAGAGGCCCTTGTCCCCATCAACATGGGGACAAGGTTCTTTCGGGTGGGAGCCCGAAAGCACCCTCCATGTTGAGGGCATGCAGCCTGGTATGGTTCAGGAGGGGGGTGCTCGCTCATCCCCTCCCTTTTCCGACTTGCATGCTCGGATAAGGTTCTGGTATGGATTTTCAAGTGAAAAAAATTGCGAAATGCATGAAAACTGCATGCAAAAACATGGGTTTCAAAACACGCCTGAAAACTGCATAGATGTGAACCTAGGCTTAGGCCTCATATACGCTAGGGGTGTTGAATATAATCACAGCATCGATGCATCGCGATTCAGATGTTTGCGATTCTGCATCGCTGTTGCAACTCGGCCGAATTGATCTCCGATTACATCATCTGGAGCTGCGTGCTGTGCTCTGCCTCTCCTGGAAACACACAGGGGCAGAGCATGCCTGGTGCATAAAGCCCCCTCTCCTTCCCCATCCACAGAGATGCACACTGAAGCAGAAAGTCAGCCGTTGAGCTGACAGCCAGTACAGTGCAGGAGGAGGAGAGGCTTCACTGGAGGCACCGGAAGGGAGAAAATACACTGAGCAGCATGGAGGAGGGGGGAATTGACTGACCCTGAGAGCTGGTGATTGCCAGTGTCGCTGATCCCATCCCTCTGCCACTGATCCCACCCATCTCTCTGCCACTGATCCCATCCCCCACCACCATCTCCCTGTCACTATCACTTATATTTTGTGCATTTCAGGTCTTTGTTTTAACAATCTACTGAGCAGCCCAGAACTAGTTTGTGAAAGTCAGTCTGTTCCACATTTTCACAGCTCTTACGGCTAAGAATCCTTTCTGTTTTTTCTCCTAGATGTAATGAATGCCCCTTTGTTCTCTGCAATGAACTGAAGGTGAATAACTTTTAGCCCTCTTTTGGGATGGTTATAAGATTTAGGCCCCTTTCACGCTGCTACGACTTAAATTTTACGGCCACAATTTTGACGCAATTTCAGTGAATGCCTGTGTAAATTTGAGGTCTGTGGACCTCAACTCGCATCAAAGTTGGACCAAAGTAGTACAGGGACTACTTTGAAGTCGGTGTAACTTGAAGTCGCACAGATATGAATGGTTATCGTTGGGAATCATGGGGTACGACTTGTCATGCGACTCTGATGTCAACAGTCGCAGCAAAAGGCACACAAGTGTGAAAGGGGCCTTACCGTCTCCAAACAGGATATTGCGCTAAGAGCCGATGAAAATAAAGAAATGGAGTTCTTCTGTTTGAATTTTTGAATATCAAAACCCATGCGCTGCAATTATGATGCATTGCCAAATCAGATTGAACCGTGAGACCAGTGTAGATGCGCACCCCTAATATACACGGTTCGTCTTTTTTCTGCTGCTCCAAGGGGCGTTTGGTGTTTTTTTATTTTTTTATTTATTTATTTTCCCAATAAGCGCGTATTGATTGGTTTGCGCAAAAGTTATAGCGTCTACAAACTATGGGATATTTTAATTTAATTTTTGCTAGTGATGGTGGCGATCAGCGACTTATAGCGGGACTGCGATATTGTGGTGGACATTCAGACTGACACTTTTTGGAAATTGGTGATGCTAATACAGTGATCAGTGCTAAAAATATGCACTGTCACTGTACTAATGACACCGGCTGGGAAGGGGTTAACCTCCCTGGCGGTATGGTTATTTCGGATTTTAGGTGCTGAAAGCGGTACAATTATTTTGCATGAAAATTTGGCAAAATTTTTATATTGTAGGCCTGTAATTCTTAACAATAACACACTTAGATCTGTCCACCAAGAGTCTAGTAGATATCCCGGGTATGATGAAGTTTGAAACACAAAAACATAAATTATAATATAATAAATAAATATAAATAATTAAAAAAAAATATAATAATAATAAAATAAATTTCCCCACAATTCAGTATCGCTCAATTCTGCAAGTGTTCTAATTTACTATCGCTGTTTTCTAGCTGGTCTAAAGCCACTTTTGACGTAAAGGGACACTTTTTGGTTGCTATGGACAATCTCCAGTTTCCAGGCAGAAAGAACAGTTTATATAATATAAAACTGCATGCAGGGCACTGGACAAAGCACTGGGGACAAAAGGAATGTGAAATAATTTCATACAGTACTGTAATCTGTAAGATTACAGTACTGTATGTGTTATGATTTTTACTTTTTTTTTTTTCTTTTAAATTTGCCGCCAGGCTCTGCCCCCGTGCGTCGCGACGCTCGCAGGGAACAGAGCCTGGCACAGAGAGGCTTCGGAGGAGACAGAGCCCGCACACAGAGCGGGGGACATCGCAGGATCCTGGAGACAAAGTAAGTAACACCGCACCAGGATCCTGCAATGCAATCCCGAGTATGGCTCCGGGTTACCGCTGATGGTGCTGAAATTTAACCCCGAGCCACACTCGGGGAAAACTGTCAGGGAGGTTAACATCGGGTGCAATCAAAGTCAACTGTGTGCCTAGCCAGTGTTTTTACTAGGGGAAGAGATGGAATTTGTGTGCTGTGCAGTGCGTGCTGCTTTTACTAAGGGAAGAGATGGAATTTATTCCCTGCTTTGCAGGGAAATAAGTTCCATCCCTTACCTTCTGTCAGACTGGCGATCTTCCTTGTTTCCTAATGATCAGCGGATGCCGGGGGACATTGGGTACTGTGCACCTGCCGATCAGCTTCTACTGCGTGTAATCGCAGCAGAAGCGAGCCGTCAAGGCACGCATGTGCATCTCCTACCCAGAAGTGTCAGATCACGTGTGTGTGTGTGTGTGTATATGTGTGTGTGTGTGTGTGTGTGTATGTATGTATATATATATATATATATATATATATATATATATATATATATATATATATATATATATATATATATATATATATATATATATATATATATATATAATGTGTATGTATGTAATGTAAAATTATGTGAGTTGAGTTATTTTGACGGGACCGCAAATTTACACTGTTATACAAGCTGTACACTCATTACTTTACATTGTAGCAAAGTGTCATTTCTTCAGTGTTGTCACATGAAAAGATAGAATAAAAAAATGTGAGGGGTGTACTCACTTTTGTGAGATAAAAAATAAATATATATAAGTGTGTGTGTGTGTGTGTGTGTGTGTGTGTGTGTGTGTGTGTGTGTTCTGATGCACAGGTGCCGCCCTGTGACAGTATAACTGCTATAGAGTTGACCTTTGTCCGTTAAGGAAGGCAGAAAGTAGCATTGTTAACCACTTACCGCCCACCCACCATCAAATTACGGAAAGACAGTGCGGCTTTCGTTCTGGGTGGATGTCGTGTGACGGTGCACCCGAACGGCTGCTCCCGTGCCACCCTGGGGACACGCAACGCAGTGGCCGCACCGTGTTGCTAGGACACGGCGCGACCCTGATCTCTGTTAAGAGCCGCTGACGTGGCTTTTTTTTTTTTTTAAGTTAATTTTTTGTAATTTCAAGGTAAATACAACAACAAAACAGAGCCTATTGGGCATACCCAGGCTCGGTCATAAGAACACACTAATACAAAAAAAAAAAAGAAAACACATATATATATATATATATATATATATATATATATATATATATATATATATATATATATATATATATATATATATATATATACCTGTGTGTGTGTGTGTATATATATGTGTGTGTGTGTATATATATATTAATATGTGTGTATATATGTATATAATATAACTAAACCACTGTACACTCAACCACCTGCACAGAATATTCGAAGTAGTCCTCTAATTCCATGTATATCCTGTAATGCCCACTTTAGTCATTCATGAAATGAGATGTACGTTACAGTAACTGACGTGGCTCTTTAACCATGTGATCAGCTATGTCCAATCACAGCCGGTCACATGTAAATACTGGATGTGCCGTAATCGGCTCTCATCGCCTCACACTGTCAGAGTGTGTGGCGAGGAGAGCCGATCAGTGGCATCTCCTTGCAGGGGACAGCAAGAGATTTAATCGGGGCACTGATCATCAATGCCCTGATTACAGTTAAGTGCCAGAAATCAGTGCCCATTAGTGATGCCAGTCGGTGCTGGCTTTCAGTGCCCATTAGTAACGCCTAGCAGTGCCACCAATCCATGCTGCCTATCATTGCCCACCAGTGCCACCTATCAGTGCTCATCAGAATGTGTGATAGCGCTGGAAGCTGAAAAATGGCCTGGGCAGGAAGGGGGTAAGTGTCCCGTATTGAGGTGGTTAATCGGGGGGGGGGGGGGGGACTAACCAAAGCCAAAGTCCATTTTGCACTGCAGTTACACAAACCGTTACAGCTAACAATTCTTTTTTTTCTTTTGGGATAAAGGTTTTACATAAATAAAAGCTGATCATTGTAAGTGTCAGTTTAAAATGGTTTGTCTGAATACTCTTAACTGATGCCTTTTGCAGCAGAGCTGGTTCTGTTGAAAAATAAACCTACTATCCAAATTACCAGGCAAAAATGAAGGAAAGAGCCTAAAAAAGAAAACTAATGCAGCTATCACATCTAAGAACTGATAAACTGCAATATAATGTTTGCTTTCATGTTTTATACCACTTTAAAAGGCACCTGTAGTAATAATTGTAGGGGGCTTGGTCTTGCTCACGTACTTCTGAAACACTATTGTGCATTTTTCAGTGCTGATAAATGTACCTTCTCTGGAGACTATTCAGTTAAAAGGAATGTCTAAAAAACAAAAAACTTGTGTAGTACATCTTTCAATACATGCACAGTTTCCCATGCTATGTCTTTTAAAAAATGTTGCACATTACAGGTACTCCTCACTTAACGACGAGGTTCTGTTCCAATGACCAGGTAGTTAAACGAGCGAGCCACAAGTAATCAATATTTTAAGCATTGCTAACAACTGTATTGTGAAAGGTCCAAACACAAAACTCCAGCTCAATAACGTTTTAATTTGCATGAGTACAGAACACAAACAAATTCTGTACTGTACCATACAATACAATGATGTTTAGCGTGTCGTTCGGGTGGGGAGAGCTGGTCATTAAACAGTGAAGTTGTTAAGAGGAGTATCTGTAAAGAGTAATTGTTGAGTGTGAAAAAAAAAGAGTGAAGTCTTAACTCCCTATTGTGAGCTGCACTGAAATCCCAAGTAGGTTTTATCAGCTCTGCCTGCGTTCTTCTGTTCTTGACTTCAGAACATTCCCCCCTCTCCTCATTTTCATTACATGATGGGTGGGGCATTTTATAATTCTGTAGGAAAGAACTCTGGCAGGCTGAAAACATTGTGTGAGATTACAGTGCAGCAGAGGTAGCATAACCATTTTTTTGACAAAGTTAGGAGCACACTGACTTTCTGGTAGGATCAGGAAAGTGCTTGTTATTATTTGCAGCACTTTAAAAAGAGGAAGCATAGGGAAATGTGAGCTGTATTACTATTTTATTTTGCCCAGACATAGGGGTTGATTTACTACAACTGGGGAGTGCAAAATCCTGGCAAATGCCCTAGGTGCATGAGGCCTTAATGTGGTCCTAAAGGCAGATGGTTTTTTCATCTTAACCTAAAGACCAGGCTTTTTTTTTTCTGACATTTGTTACTTCTAAGTTAAAATCAGAATTTTTTGCTAAGAATCCCCAAAAATCCCCTAAAATATCGGTCGTTGCAATATTTTATGTCACACTGTATTTGCGCAGTGGTCTTTTAAACGCAATTAAAAAAAAAAAAAACACTTAAATGAATAATAAAAAAAGAAAACAGGTTTGCCCAATTTTTTGTATAATGTGAAAGATGATGTGCCGAGTAAATAGATACCTAGCATGTCATGCTTTCAAAATTGCACACACTCGTGGAATGGGGACAAACTACGGTACTTAAAAATCTCCATAGGAGATACTTTAAAGAATTTAGCGGTTACCGGTTTAGGGTTACAGAGGTATTGCGCTAGAATGGGCGTTTTTGAATACTTTGGATTTTTAAAAACTGGCGCCGTTGGCTCCTGAGTAAATCGGAAGGGATGTCATGACGTTGCTTCCGGGGTAACTACATCCTTGACCCAATCAAAGCCAATTCTGGCTTTGTTCAGGTCTCCGGCCGGCTGATCGCTCGGGTCTCCTGGTGGGACGGGAAAGCCCAGGTGAGCGGTGGAAAGCGGCGGGTAATAACAGCTGAGCAGCTGCTTGGCCGCATCGGTTGTTATTACAAGAGAGCCGACCATCAGCTCTAAAAAAAAATGTACCGAGGTGATAGCTGCAGGCATCACTCCGGTACAACCACTTGAAGCCAATGATGTACATGTATGCGATTTGGCAGTAAGTGGTTAATGTATTCAATGCATTAAGATACAAAACCTATGTGCAGCAGCCCCCCTAATACTTAGCTGAGCCCCATCTCAATCCAACGATGTTGCACGAGAACCTCGGCTGCCTGAAACTCTTCCTCCTGATTGGCTTTGACACAACAGTGGGCGCCATCGGCTCACGCTGCTGTCAAAGTCAATAATGAGAGAAATTGGGGTTGGGGCCAAGCTGCAACTTCATGTCTGAATGGACACACAGAGCAGTGGCTTGGCTTGGGTGCCCCCATAGCAAGCTGCTTGCTTTGGGGGCACTTGGCAGGAGGGAGGGGCCAGGAGCGCCGCCAAGGGACCCAAGAAGAGGAGGATCTGGGCTGCTCTGTGCAAAACCACTGCAACCGAGCAGGTACAGTGGATATAAAAAGTCTACACACTCCTGTTAAAATGTCAGGTTTCTGTGACGTAAAAAAATTAGACAAAGATAAATCATTTCAGAACTTTTTCCACCTTTTTAATGTGACCTATAAACTGCACAACTCAGTTGAACAACAAACTGAAATCTTTTAGGTGGAGAGAAGTAAAAATAAAAAACTAAAATAATATGGTTGTATAAGTGTGCACACCCTCAAACTATAATACTTTGTTGAAGCACCTTTTGATTTTACTACAGCACTCACTCTTTTTGGGCATGAGTCTATCAGCATGGCACATCTTGACTTGGCAATATTTGCCCACTCTTCTTTGCAAAAACACTCAAAATCTGTCAGATTGCGAAGGCATGAAGGCATCTCCTGTGCACAGCCCTCTTCAGATCACCCCACAGATTTTCAATCAGATTCAGGTCTGGGCTCTGGCTGGGCCATTCCAAAACTTTAATCTTCTTATGGTGAAGCCCTTCCTTTGTTGATTTGGATGTATGCTTTGGGTCGTTGTCATGCTGAAAGATGAAGTTCCTCCTCATGTTCAGCTTTCTAGCAGAAGCCTGAAGGTTTTGTGCCAATATTGACTGGTATTTGGAACTGTTCATAATTCCCTCTACCTTGACTAAGGCCCCTGTTCCAGCTGAAGAAAAACAGCCCCAAAGCATGATGCTGCCATCACCATGCTTCACTGTGGGTATGATGTTCTTTTGGTGATGTGCAGTGTTGTTTTTTCACCAAACCAATTCTTTTGGAGTTATGGCCAAAAAGTTCAACCTTGGTTTCATCAGACCATAACACATTTTCCCATATGCTTTTGGGAGATGTTAGATGTGTTTTTGCAAAATTTAGCCGAGCTTGGATTTTTTTTTTGTAAGAAAAGGCTTCCGTCTTGCCACTCTACCCCATAGCCCAGACTCATTAATTTTAGTCTATACCAGCCCCTCTAGAGCCTGGCATAGCACATTGTATTAGTCTTTTATAAAAACTAGGCATGTAAATACCTGTTTAGAGCTATCTTTAGGCTGGTCACATGACTCGTGGCTGCTGTACAGCCCCGATGAATGGCTTCTGCAAGAGATCTACCTCTGATGGCAGCCATGGAGATCACATGGCTGCTTAGCCTCTCCTGCAGTAGCCCTGTAACCCAACCGAGAGCTACATGACTGGCCTGAAGCTCATGGTAAACGGGTATTTACAAGCTTACTTTTTATAAAAGAATAATGCAGTGTGCTATGCCTGGCTATAATACAGGGCTGGCAGTGATCTTTTCAATTTTTTTTATTTTACAAATAGCAGGGGGGGGGGGGGGGGTGTGCGAGGGACGGAGACAGCGACACAGGCACAGAGCTGACAGGCAGGAAGGAGGGGAAGAGGACAGGAGAGCTGCGGATGGTGGTCAGAGGGGGATACAGGAAGTGGCAGGATCAGCCAGGTTTAGAGGGGGCAGATTAGACAGCACAAGCACTGTGCTGCTTTAAGGGATATATATATATATATATATATATATATATATATATATATATATATATTATTTTTATTAATATTTGACATATCCATTAAAACAAACTTAATATCATATTCATTTTTATCACAAAAAATAAACACATCTACTTTCCACTATTTCCCCCCCAAAAAAACAAAAATAAAATAAAAAATATCTCCCCTCCCTCCCCTCCACCCCTCTCCCCCCTTTTCCTCCACCCCTCTTCCTTCTTCCAACTACCTTATATTAAATGTGCTCCCGAAAAGAAAAAAAAAACACAGCACCTTAATTTATAAGAGGCTTCTATGAGCCATACCATATCACTCTAAACACCCCCTCACCCAAAAAAAAATAGATATAATTACTATACAAAGCTTCTATAAGCCATACTTCACCTCTTGCCTGTCTGTAGTGAATATACACCTCATCTTCCCTTAACCATATCTACTCCTTCTACCCCCCTCCTCTGTGTCCACCTTCCCTTACCCCTCCCTCCTATGTGCTCTATCCCCTCTTTCTTCTCCCTACCCCTTATCCCCTCCCGTTATTAAATCCCCCCCCTTCCACCAATTCAAATGCATCACTCCTTCCCACTACCTATATTCCCTGGAGGAACGGAAGAAAGGACAGGGAGATGGGAGGAAAAAAAATTAAAAAATAATAAAACATCCCCCCCCCCCACAGGGCAACCGCATCCGAACCCAGAGACCACACGGCTCTATATATTAACACTCTACCCAATCTCTATAGAGCAATGTTCCCAGCCTGCCCATATTACCCTAAAATTTTACTTTCTGTCTTTAATTGCATGCACCTATCTTTTAGCCTCCATTATTAAATTAACCTCTCTCTTCCAGTCCAACAAAGTTGGACATCTAGTCTGCTTCCATAGCCTAGGTATTAACAATTTGGCTGCATTCAAAAGATGTGGAATAATACTCTTCCTTTTTGATCTAATAGACATTGATGTCCCATGAAATAAAAAAAATTTAAAAGGCGTTAATTCCATGGGTCCAGAAGCTAACCTCTCCACCCATGGAGCAATTCTGTATATATTTTGTTAACCAAAAAAAAAACAAAACGCTTTTTAAGTTGAAAAACCTGTGCTGCAGCTGCCCCCAGAGCCCCCCTTTTCTTACCTGAGCCTGTCTGTTCCAGCGATGTGCACAAGCCCATCAACTCCCAGCCACTGTCTCCGTTCTCATTGGATAGATAGCAGCAAGATCCATTGGTTCCCGCTGCTATAAATCAAATCCAGTGACATGGGAGCGTGGCCGAGTCCTGCTGTCTATGTCAATAGACGCAGCAGCAGTATTCGTGAGCGTGCCCCCATGGAAAACGGCTCTCTGTGGGGGCACTTGATGAAGGGGGGGGGGCCCAGGAGTGCCGTCTGGGAACCCCAGAAGAAGTGGATCAGGGCTGCTCTGTGCAAAATCCTTGCATAGAGCATCTAAGTATAACCTGTTATTTCTTCTAGAACGCTTAGTGTACAACCGTCTTAACTCCTACCTCAGTGAAAATAACCTTTTTGACCCATTACAGTCTGGCTTTCGCTCGCAGCACTCCACGGAAACTGCCTTACTAAAATCCACTAACGATTTTCTAACTGCTAAAAACAACAGCCAATACTCCATACTCCTACTACTTGACCTCTCTGCGGCCTTTGATACTGTTGATCACCCACCCGCTCCTTCTCAATAAACTACATTCCCTTGGCCTCCAAGCTTCTGCTCTATCCTGGTTCTCTGCCTATCTATCACAGCGCTCCTTTAGTGTCACCTACAACTCTGTCTCTTCCTCTCCATTGCCCCTTTCTGTGGGGTCCCCCAAGGCTCTGTTCTTGGACCCATTCTCTTCTCTATCTACACCTCCTCCCTTGGTCACTTGATAACTGCCCACGGCTTCCAATACCACTTATACGCTGATGACACCCAAATCTATCTGTCTACTCCTCACCTCACTCCTTCAGTCTCCTCTCGCATTACTAACTGACATATCAGCATGGATGTCACACCACTTCCTTAAACTAAATCTCTCTAAAACTGAGCTATTAGTATTCCCCCCCGCCCGTGCCCCCCTCCATGACTTTTCCATCAAAATCAGCTATGCAACTATCAGTCCCTCCCCTCACTCCAGGGTACTAGGTGTAATCCTAGACTCTGACTTGTCATTTCAGCCCTAAGTCCAATCGTTGTCAAAAGTTTGTAGAATTCACCTCCATAACATCTCTAAAATTTACCACTTTTTAACAAATGAAACCACCAAGCTCCCCATTCACTCCCTTGTTATCACTCACCTTGCCTATTGCAACTCCCTTCTCATTGGCCTGCCTCTCCATAGGCTATCTCCTCTTCAGTCTATCATGAATGCTGCTGCCAGACTTATCCACCTTACCAACCGCTCAGTGTCTGCCAACCCTCTCCTCCAATCCCTACACTGGCTCCCAATCACTCAGCGAATTAAATTCAAAATACTAACCAACATATAAAGCCATTCACAACTCTGCTCCGAGCTACATCACCAATCTTGTCTCCAATTATCACCCAAATCGACCTCTCCGCTCTTCTCAAGACCTCCTACTTTCAAGCTCCCTCGTCTCCTCCTCCCATGCTCGTCTCCAGGATTTCTCCAATTCTCTGGAACTCGCTACCTCCACTGGTCCGGCTATCCTCTACTCTTGCTACCTTCAGGCGATCCCTGAAAACTCATCTCTTCAGGAAAGCCTATCACATCTCCAACTAATCTTTTACCACTTTCATTAGCTCCCCTTAGTTACAACCTTTTGTACCACCTGCCCCACCCTATTAGATTGTAAGCTCTTCTGAGCAGGACCCTCTTAATCCTCTTGTATTTTATTGTATTGTCTCCTTTTATATTGTAAAGCGCTGCGTAAACTGTTGGCGCTATATAAATCCTGTATAATAATAATAATAATACTATTTTTAAAAAAAACTAACCTTTAGGCCTCATACACACTGGATGTTAAAATAACATTCTAAAAACGCCAGTAGCTTTGCAGTGAGTTTTTCAAAGTTTGTTTTTTTGTAATGTTTTTGCAGTAGCGATTTCATCTTTTTTTCAATGGATCAAAAACGTTAAAACAGCTGAAAAACTCCTCTCAGAACCTACTAGTTTTTTTTTTTTTAAAGCCAAAAAACACCCCAGCCAAAAACTGCTGATAACAGCCTATGTGTGCATGGACACATAGGATAACATGATGGGGAGTTTATTGACTGTAGAAAAAACCGCCTGAAGCCAAAAACAGCAGCTGTAAAAACGTCCAGTGTGTAGAAGGCCGAACAGTCACCTTGATTTGTGAAACCCTACTAATTTTCTGTTGGTAGGTAGCTTGGAAAAATATGGCTGATTTCTGCAGCTTTTTTTTTTTTTTTTTTTTTTTTTTTTTTTTTTTTTAACCGGTTTTAAATCTATTAAGCCTGGTACACACGATGAGAATGTCAGACGAATGTTCGTCTGATTATTATTATTTTTTTTTTTTTTGTATGCTAGTCTCATATCGAAAATGAAGAGGTTACTAATATTACAAAAATTCTCATACAACAGAATATAACTTCTGAAGTGATGAAATTGTGATGTATTCTTTTGTTTCTGAGCATGCATGGTCTTGGTCTTCTGATTTTTTTTCAGATGAATATTGTACTGCTTTGTTCTGGTATCATTTGAGAAAACATTTTTTGTGTTTTTTGTCCATTCGGATAATTTTGCATGGACTGTCGTGATCAGCTGTCGAAAGCTGCGTACTAACGATCAGATTATCGGATGATTGCTCTGAAAGCTGTATTTTTCAGACGATTTTCTTATCGTGTGTACCATTTTTTTTTTTTTTTTTTTTTTTTGTGGTGTCTGCTTTACAGGGGCTACATTATTTTGCTTAGCTAATCTCATTACAGAATCATGGCAAGCAGAAGTGCCTCTTAGATTATGGGTCTATGCTAGTGGTGCAATGTGTTCACAGAGAATTACTAAACACTGAAACCTCTGTGAACTAGAAGGGTCAGGGCAAGTTTGCTCACTTCTTACTAATCTACGCACATTTTTGAAATTGTGTACTGTCCCTTAATTGACTTGCTGACTTATTCTTCAATTCCTCAGAACTCACATTTCCCTTTCTGCACTAGTCATAGATAAAAATGATATCTCTATTCAGTCCTTGCGTGTCAGGTTTCTATAAATCATGGTATGTGTATCCTCAAGGGTCCATACCACAGGCTGTCGTATGCTCATCTTGTTTTAAGGATTTTTTTTTTTTTCGTTAAACAATATGCTTAATGTAGGTAATACAATATATATTTTGGTGTCTAGATGCTATCGTGCTTTGTAAAATGTGGGAAAATGTTGTGTTTTTTTTTTTTTTTTTTTTTTTCTTTTTTAATATGCTAAGGTTGCAAATAGATAATCCCGGGAAGTGTTTGCCACCTTCTGGATCATTGCTTATTTACAATTGACACTGAGCACAGAAGGTATAGCTTTTACAATGCTTCTGGTGCTCCAACCGCAGGCATGCAGCTCTGCTTCACAGCAGCCATCCTGTCATTTGTCCGCCTCTTCTCTTGTCCATGCACAAGATACAAAGTATTCCAGAAATTGCTGCTTATGCAACTAAAAGCCGTCATCCTGCCATCCTGGTTTCTGAAATCTTGGTCCAACATAGCCATTCATGGGAATTGTTCCCAATAATAGTATGCAGCAGCAGCCCTAGAGAAGGGGAGTATATTCCCTGGAAATGCATTGGCTTAATTTACATGTTACTACTTTATAATAAATGTCTATAAACCATAGTTTAGAGGTTGCAATTCTCTGGACACCAGGCATTTCTTCCTTTTTATCCATAAATAGACGGGAGAGGTGGGGTGGACAGCGTGTGTGTGTAAAAATGGCAAGTCTGCTGCCTGTGTGCCGGAAGTATAGTGAAAGATATACTGTCAGTGCTAATTAAAAGTGTTAAGGGAAAATAACAGGCCATAATCCAGGAGGTCTATTTGTAACCCAGCAAATTCTTAAACATGTTTCTTGGAGTTTTGTCTTATAAAGAAGGAATGTTGCTTTTGCCTTAGAAAAACACTTGAGCTTGATTTATAAAAAAAAAAGTGCTTTGTGAATGTCTCACTATTTGTGCAAAAGTAACAAATACCCATCGTGTTTGTAGTATTATGTAACTGTTTCATTGTTGCCTTTCACTGGGCGAATGTAAAATTCCCTAACATTTGGTCCTAAGAGAAAAATGGCTGTACGAACATTCGACTTAACATTTAGCAATAAAGAAAATAACCACTATAGGCTAAGAACATTGGACCAGCGGGGAAACTATTATTGGGGAGGTCACATATTCAGATGCAGCAAATTGTATGAACATAAGAAAATACATTAATTGTGTTAGGCATGGCTGGAGGTGACTTTAGACCCAACATTTTTATTATAAATTTTATTTATTTATTTTTTTCCCAGTACTGCGATGTTGTGGCGGACAGATCGGACACTTCTGACACTTTTTTGGAACCATTGACATTTATACAGCGATCAGTGCTATAAAAATACACTGATTACTGTATAAATGATATTGGCAGGGAAGGGGTTAACATCAGGGGGCGATCAAGGGTTTCAATGTGTTCCCTGGGAGGTGTTTCTAACTGTGGGGGGGATGGCACTGACTGGAGGAGTGAGATCGCTGTTCCTGATCACTAGGAACAGCAGCTCTTAAAGCGGCCGATGTAAACCTATGGCGGTTTGCGCAGCCGTGCCAACCTGCCGCCGTATAACGATGGTGGCTGATCGGCAAAAGGTTAAAGATCTGCATTTTGTAGATGGCCGGTCTCAGAATGAATTACTGGGTCTCAGTGACAGGAAGTTTCTACACCTTGTGTTTCTGCCAGACTGTGACAGGTAGTTTAAACCCTGTGTATCCTGTTAATGGTTTGCTTTATGCTCACCGTGAAAGTTTGTTATAAGGAAGCCTGTTCAGTCCAAAGGCAAATCTGATAAGGTGTGTGTAACAAAACCCCTCTATACTATACATTTACTAAAGAAAAAAAAAAAAATAGTTGTTGCCAACTGCTCCTCTTTTTTAAGAATATGGTAGCCGAGTCTCGGGCTCCCCCGAACCGAGGTGAGACAGAGAAGGTAAAGTTATATCCAATAATGAGAATAGGCCCTGGGCTGAGATGGACGGAACTCGCATATCCACATGTGCAGTGGCTACACTGGTACAGGGTGTATAAATGACAGTCCTAACATTTAATGCATCTTGGCTCATAAAAATTAGCATTTTAGGTTCTCATTAACATGGATGTTTAGAGACTCAAGCAGGGTCTGGCATAAAAATCCCAGTGTTTTCCTATGGCCAGGGGGCCACAGGTTGATTATACAGAGGCTCTTGGAGGTAAATAGCTGTACACTCTTTTACTGGAGTAAACGCCTATTTGCATTGCCATTTACCCGCTTGTGTGTATGATGTAATTCCCAGAAAACTTCATTCACACGGATGTTTGGAGGTGGAGTTAAAACTCTGGTGGTTTCCTATGGAAATTTGCTTGTGTGCATGTGAAGCCCACAAGCACAATCTTTCTGGTTACGGTGCTGCTGCTGGACCAGCATGCACCGGCCCGTTCTCGCGCATGTGCAGTAATGTGCCTTAGTGGCGCTGTAAAGTATACAGGTTGCCATAACAATGGGCGTCGTCGTCGGAAGTGCCTGTCCCGTTGTTATGGCAACCTAGCCCTCGGCGCAGCCCACTGACTCCTGGAAAATGATAACACACATCTCCCAGGAGCAGTAGCGAGCGGAGGCGCCGAGGGAAGTGACGTCAGGAGCCGAGGTGATGGAGGCAGATTTCGAGGGACCACATGGCAACGGGCATAAAAAGTTAAGTAAAAAAAAAAACTTTTTCTCCAAATGTTTTTTTATTTATTTCATGCACATTTAATAACTTTTTTTTTTTTTTGGGGTGGAACTCCACTTTAACCACATATGAGTTATTCCCGAAAAGCAGAGGTTTTTGTGTTTGAAGGAAATACATCAGGTGCACACGTGCAGGAAAACACTGATATAAATAAACATCAACGTTTACTCGAGTACTAATGTGTACAGCCATTAATCTCCATGGCCAGTTGTTGGCGCAACCTGCGGCTCCTCAGCTGCAGGAAAAAGTCCATATTTTACACCAGACCCTGCTTGCTACTCCCACATTTTGTGTAAAAGAAGCCAAACATGAAGGTGTTTGGGGAATATGCCATAAGTGCATGCACAGGTAAACCCTGATGCTAGAGACCACTGGGGTTTACTCAAGTACCAGTGAATACAGCCATTTATCTCTATGGGTGGCTGTACTCATCCCCTAATCCCCCTACAACACCCATTTATACACTAGCTCCATCTTTTGCCTCCAAAGCTCTGCTTCAAATTTTAAGACCTTCAATGAGTGTTGAGAAGGCTAAAGATACTCAGATAAATTCTGAATTATTTTTTTCTTGAGTATACCTTCATGTTAAATTTAATTTGCAGTGAATGGCAACAAGAAGATCCTTTAATCTGTCTCTTTGCTGTTGATGAAGAAGACAAAAAATTGTACAAAATGTCCTAAGACAGATGGCAGTCTTAACTAGAAAATATCACTTAACCTTTAATGATACAGAAATCCTTAACCAGTTGAGTGGTAGGTTGTATTAACCCTTTGTTACCAGGCCATTTTTTCAGTTGCCAATGCGGTGATAGTTTGACTGGCAATTACTCTGTCATGCAACTCTGTACAAAATACATTTTATATCGCCACTTTGAGACAGACAGAGCGTTCTTTTGTTGGTATATAATAATCATGGTTATGCTTGTTTCTGTCATTGCCTGTGGTAATTGTATAGCTTATAAAGGTTGGTAATCTTATAATACAGGGATATGCAATTAGCGGACCTCCAGCTATTGCAAAACTACAAGTCCCATCATGCCTCTGCCTCCGGGTGTCATGCTTGTGGCTGCCAGAGTCTTGCTATGCCTGATGGGACTCGTAGTTCTGCAACAGCTGGAGGTCCGCTAATTGCATATCCCTGTACTATACGATTAACAACCTTTTATAAGCTATACAATTACCACAGGCAATGACAGAAACAAGCATAGCCATGATTATTATATACCAACAAAAGAACGCTCTGTCTGTCTCAAAGCGGTGATATAAAATGTATTTTGTACAGAGTTGCATGACAGAGTAATTGCCAGTCAAACTATCAACTATCTAATTGCATATCCCTGGTATAGTATATGGTCTTTGAAGTAATCATTTGAGATTTTCCAGTGTGAAAAAAAAAAAGTTTATTGTAGAGCAGCAAACAGTCATTACACTTAGCATTCGTCAGAAGAAACCTACATTAGTTTAGAAAAAAGTTGTGGTGTGTTTGGGGAAAAAGTAATCTCTGAAAATGTGGCAGATCTTGTACTTTTGAAGATGGTCAGAGCTCTGCTATGTCTAGTCAATTACAAGGTAAGTGTGCACATGTATATTGCAGTTCAGCTGTCACTTTTTTTATTTATTTTTTAGTGCTAAAGCTGGATACTATCTATTATGCATTTTTGCTTGGTTATTCAATTATTATTACTATTCTAAATGTCTGCTTACAATGTGTTGGGGGGGGGGGGGGGGGGAGAGAAAGTGTAATAATTATTTGCACTGCATCCTGGTCAGTCCACCCAAACCTATTTTTTGGTAATAGGTAGATGCTATTGGAAACCATCAACTGGTGAAATAATCCTAAAATATGACAGTGGCAATATATCCCCACTGGAGCTTCATGATCTACTGCCCCTTCAGGCATAAAATATGCAGAATTTTATGTATGTATGTGTGTGTATGTATGTATGTATTGTGTGTGTGTGTGTGTGTGTGTGTGTGTGTATGTATTCAACCCTGCAGGGGTTGAACGAAAAAAAAAACGTAGGCGCTCGCTATACCAACTATGCGATGTTAGTACAGTGATCCCCATACCGAGCCTTTGTGTTCTTGGCTTCCCCCCCCCCGCCACACCGGTCAGTGCTCCCCGGCATTGGTGATCAGAATGCCTGTTCGACAGAAGCTGGCCAGGCTGGTGTACACACGTGCTGAATGTCGGCCAGGATTTTATTAACTCTTTCTGCTGCATTGTCCATGTTGCATATCAAATGATGTTAGAATGAGCGTGCGATGCCCTTATAATTGCTGCAGCAGATTAGTTGACCTATATGATGCAAAGATCTGAATGCCAAATACTAGAATGGAACTGGAATTTAATTGGCATCTTTTCAAATGGGTTGGGTTTTGGGAGGATTGACCCATTTTTAAATCGACCAGAGCAGTGTTTAATCACTATATTTTAAAATTAACCGTGTGTGAAATAGACTTTATTTTTAGTTTGCTAATAAGGTACTTCTGATGTGTGTCCTGTTGGTGGCTGGTGCTTTTTTTTTTTTTTTTTTTTTTTAATGTTACTTGCAGGCTATGATGGTGGTATCACCTGGAGCACAACAATCACAGCAGATTGCTTGCTGTACAGCACCTCTATTCAGGAAACATCTTGTATTCTTTTCAGTGAATGCTGCACAGCAAGCCCCTGCTGTCGGTTTCACTGCTGGGACTTCAACGATGACATCACTGTCAGGGGCTGCATGTAAGTAACCTTCTTCAGGAAAGAAGTAGCACGCACCATTAGACGTAACTTACTGGTGCCTAGCTATCGCCTCATTGTTTTTACCACACTACAGCTTTAATGTTGAGCTAGCTGCCTCTGAAAACTTGTTTTCACAATACAGACCTGTGCACATTATGACATGATATTATATTTAATTACAGATACAAATGTAGTGTGGTTTAGCAATGAACTGATACATCATGGAAGAATTATGTCTATACATACAGCTGTACTTGTCTCTTGTGCTTGCGGTTAGGAAACTCTCCCTCTGGTTAAGCTGTGATAAGAAAACAATGGCTAGTAGCTGATGTGAGTACTTGTTGTTTAACCACCATATTGATGAGCCACGCCCAGCAAATGACATGCTGAAACAGTAGGAAATAGAGTAGCAAGAATGTAAGTTTTCTAGGATCTATTTATAGTTGAAGATCAATACTAGTGATTGTAGTTTTATTGTTCTACAGGCCTAAATGTAGGACTATACAAGCATTACAAGCTAAAGTGCATATCTTTTTCACTCTAAAAAAAAAAGAGACCTATATTAAAATGCAACACAAGTGAGCTAGATGTCTGCATGTATCAGCTTGCGCTTATCAACACAAGGGGCCGTGTGATTATATGTGCAATGTTGCTCTTAAAGTGATACTAAAGTCCCCCTTTTTTTTTTTCTTTAAAAATAACAAACCTATTATACTTGCCTGACCTGTGCAGTGGTTTTGCCACAGCTCTGTGTTCATTCAGACACGAAGCCACGGTTCGGCCCCGCTCACTCTCTATTCTCATTGGCTAACTGACTTTGACAGCAGTGGGAGCCAATGGCACTGCTGCTTTGTCTCAGCCAGTCAGGAGTTAGAGTCTCGAACGTGACGGCTGAGGCACGCGTGCACATCGGTGCAACAAGATGGGGCTCAGGTAAGTATTAGGAGGGCAGCTGCACACAAAAGGCTTTTTATCTTAATGTATAGAATGCACTAAGCTAAAAAAAACCTGCCTTTACAACCATTTTAAAGTGCTTGTAAAGGCAAAAGGTTTTTTACCTCGGTGCATTCTCTGCATCAAAGAGGAAGTAAACCCTGATGGGTTTTACTTCCTATTTTCCCCTGCTTTCTCCTGCAAAGTAAAAGCATAATGGGCTAGTATGCATCGCACCTAGTGTCTATTTGCACAGTTTGCTGAAGACAAGCAGACTAAGGACATGGATTACTGGAACCATGCCCTGTGGTCTGATGAGACCAAGATAAACTTATTTGGTTTAGATGGTGTCAAGCTTGTGTGGCGGCAACCAGGTGAGGGGTACAAAGATAAGTGTGTCTTGTCTACAGTCAAGCATGGTGTTGGGAGTGTCATGGTCTGGGGCTGCATGAGTGCTGCCGGCACTGGGGAGCTACAGTTTTTTTGAGGGAACCATGAATGGCAACATGTACTGTGACATACTGAAGCAGAACATGATCCCCTCCCATTGGAGACTGGGCCACAGGGCAGTATTCCCACATAACGACCCCAAACACATCTCCAAGACGACCACTGCCTTGCTAAAGAAGCTGAGGGTAAAGGTGTTGGACTGGTCAAGCATGTCTCCAGACCTAAACCCTATTGAGCATCTGTGGGGCATCCTCAAATGGAAGGTGGAGGAGCGCCAGGTCTCTAACATCCACCAGCTCCGCGATGTCATCATGGAGGAGTGGAAGAGGACTCCAGTGGCAACCTGTGAAGCTCTGGTGAACTCCATGCCCAAGACGGTTTAGGCAGTGCTGGAAAATAGTGGTGGCTACACAAAATATTGACACTTTGGGTCCAATTTGGACATTTTCACTTAGGGGTGTACTCACTTTTGTTGCCAGCGGTTTAGACATTAGGGGCTGTGTGTTGAGTTATTTTGAGGGGACAGCAAATTTACACTGTTTTATACAAGCTGTACACTAACTACTTTACATTGTAGCAAAGTGTCATTTCTTCAGTGTTGTCACATGAAAAGATAGAAGAAAATATTTACAAAAATGTGAGGGGTGTACTCACTTTTGTGAGATACTCTGTGTGTGTGTGTATATGTATATATATATATATATATATATATATATATATATATATATATATATTATACACATATATATACACACTACTCGCAGTGGTCTTGCTGCGGCATAAAACACAGGCGCAACAACACGTGACAGGACCACCCACCAACACCGTAAATTTCATGAATCAGGTTTACATCCACTTTAAGTGTAGTGTTTCATGTATTATAAGACTTTAACACCAGCATGATGGGATTTCCCTGTTGTAGCACTATGCAATTGGGAGAAATTGCCCTGATACTAGCGCTTAACAAAATTAGGGATTTTCATTTTAATGGGCATTGCAGTTTCTTTTTAAAATCATTATTTAGTTCTGTCTATCCTCAGCTGAATTAATATACCTAAGCTATCATAGTAATTTTTTTTTTTTGCCCCCCTTTATTTTTAGCAGTATGTAGCAAGTGTGATTTGATGGCAGACCACTATTTTCTTAAATTTACGCACAAAAAAATCCCAAAAGCTGTTCACTATTTTAAATATTGCATGATGAGTATTGCACAAAAGTTGTATCATTGTTCAAGTTCTGCCTTAAGAAGTTTCACAATATGGGCTGGTTGCACAATACAAAGGTAATCTGTCATGCTTTGTTTTGTCAGCGCAGACTTTAAAGGATTTTTTAAACCAGTCAAGTGTTTGCTCTTCATTGCTACTGTTCACCAGTGGCCAAATCACTGGGAGTTTTTGAATGTAGCTGCATGTCCAGTTTTTGGTCTGTACCTGTGCATTGGCAGAAAAGTTAAGGTGACCACTCATGTTAATGCAACACACAGGAGACGTGTGAATGGACCCTGACGATATTAGGCTATAATAAGGGGTATATTGACCGTGGAAATCAGTTTGATTAGTTATTCTAGGAAACTGTAGCATGATCATTTTTGAGCAAGTATTTGCTCCAAAGCGCCCACCCCCCCATGTTGAGGGTATGCGGCCTGGTACGGTTCAGGAGGGGGGGTCCTCTCGCTCGTCCCCACCCCCTTTTCTGACCGGGGCTGTGTGCTCGGATAAGGGTCTGGTATGGATTAGGGGGAACCCCGCGCCATTTTTTCGAAGTAGGGGGTGCCCCTTAAAATCCATACCAGACCCAAGGGCCTGGTATGCTCTTGGAGGGGGAACCCATGCCGGTTTTTTTATTTAAAATTTGTCGCGGAGTTATCCCTCATGATCATCTGAGCACAAGTGGCATGCCAAAGTCGGATCATGCGAGACGGCGATCCGACTTTGGTCCGACTTTAATGATAGCCAATGGGCTGAAGTAGGATCAAAGTCGGACCAAAGTAGTACAGGGAGCATTTTCAAAGTCGGACCGACTTGTGTCGGACCAGTTAGGACGGCTCCCATAGGGAAACATTTATTTTCACACGTCATGCGACATGAGCTCCCAATTTCAGAGCGTTTGTCGCACTAGTGTGAACCCAACCTTGTTTGTGTGTTGTGATTAAACTTGGCAGGCTGCCCAGATTTTTTTTTTTTTTCCCCAGCTGTGAGAACTCGCTGCACTTGTTAGAAAGAATCGTGACATGCTGTTTTGAAGATCGGGAACAGAAAAAGATTGCGATTTTGATTTTTAACGCTTAATCGTGCAGCTCTTACATAAATCGATTTAAATGCATTCATTGATTGGTTATTCTGTGTTGCATTCGTATATATTTATCACACATGGTTGAGTGACATGCAACTGTTTATTGGACTGTTTTTTAAATCCAAAATTGCTACCACATAGGGGGCTTGTCAGTCCCCTTGCTATAACAGAAAAGTGTTTTGTGTTTGTGTTTGTGTTTTGTCATGTAGCATTCACTCTGTAGATAACATAGAAATATAGAGTGACAGCAGAAAAAAAGACCCAAGTGGTCCATTGAGTCCTCCCCGTTTTTATGTATTTTTTTTTTTAACTTTTTGGCTGAGTATAGATCTATATTGTGTCCCAAGCATATTTGAATCCACTTGCTGTTGACTGACTCATTACCTCTGCTGGAAGTTTATTCCATATATCAACTACTGTTTTGTTTTTGATCTTTGCTTTATATTAAAAATACTGCCTTACTGAACCTTATTCACCCCCTTTTATCTATTTAACCCTTTCATGACCAAGCCTATTTCTGACATTTGGTGATTGCAAGTTAAAATCTGTATTTTTTGCTAGAAAATTACTTAGAACCGCCAAACATTATGTATATTTTTTTAGCAGAGAATCTAGAGAATAAAATGGTGATTGTTGCAATATTTTATGTCACACGGTATTTGTGCAGCGGTCTTTTAAACGCAACTTTTTGGGGAAAAATGACACTTTCATTAATTAAAAAAAAAAAACGTAAAGTTAGCCCAATTTTTTTGTATAATGTGAAAGGTGTTACGCCGAGTAAATAGATACCAAACATGTCACGCTTTAAAATTGTGCACACTCGTGGAATGGCGACAAACTACAGTACCTAAAAATCTCCATAGGCGACTTTAAAAAAAAAAAATAGAACGGTTACCAGGTTAGAATTACAGAGGAGGTTTAGTGCTAGAATTATTGCTCTCGCTCTGACGATCGCGGTGATACCTCACATGTGTGATTTGAACACTGTTTACATATGCGGGCGCGACTTCTGTATGCGTTTTCTTTGCTGCGTGAGCTCGCGGGGACGGGGGCACTTTAAAATTTTTTTTTTTTTTTTTATTTCATCTATTTTTATTTTTTTACATTTGTTTTTTTTTTTTACTTTTATTGCTGTCACAAGGAATGTGAAACATCCCCTGTGATAGTAATATGTGGTGACAGGTACTCTTTATGGAGGGATCGGGGGTCTAAAAGACCCCAAATCCCTCCTTTGCACTTCAAAGTATTCAAATCGGCGAAAACGACGATTCTGAATACTGTATATTATTTAAAGCGGGGTTCCACTCAAATTTTTAACTTAATCTTGCCACCTTCAGTTAATTGCATATATGTTCAAATGCCGCACGAAATTTTTTTTTTATCGCTGTAATTACCTTTATATTGTACTTTATTGTGGCACTTCCTGTCTCTCCTCCCATGGGAGTAGGCGTGTTTATTGCCTTTCCCCGGCGCCGCACTGTCTCCTGGGAGCGTGTCAGGCTTCCCAAGATTCAGTGCAGAAACAATGGTCATGCGCGTGAACAAGCTGTGAATGAACAGCATTCACCGCATCCAGGAAATCCAATGCTTGTGGGCTTCATATGTACAAGCAGGATGGAAACAGCCAGCATCACATTTTTTAAGTTATTCTTCAGTACGAAAACAGACAGAGGCGGAAATATTACTCCCAAACTATGAGTATTATTATAAAAAGATTGGTCGCCATACTCCCGCTTTAAAAACTGGCGCCATTGGCAGCCGAGTAAACAGGAAGTGACGTTGTGACGTCACTTCCGTGTATACAGAGAGAAGACTGGAACAAAGCCGTTTCCGGCATCCTGCCAGTCTCTCTCTAGCCACCGGAAGAGGCGGATCCATGATCGGGACTCCTCCCGGTGGGACGGGAAGCAGCTGCGGGCATTATCCCGGTATAGCCCCCGAAAGCTGAGGTCGCGTATCTGCGTACGCTCGGTGGCAAGGGGTTAAAGGTTTCTGTCATGTCTCCCCTTTCCCTTCTTTCCTCCAGACTGTACTCAAGTCTCTCCTGATATGGTTCAGGTTGTTCTTCCTGCAGGTTATCCCTTAGGGCCCTTTCACACTATTGTAAGCGGCGCTTTACCGTCGGTATTCGGCCGCTAGCGGGGTGGTATTACCCCCCGCTAGAGGCCGAGAAAGGGTTAAAAACCACCGCAAAGTGCCTCTGCAGAGGCAGTATAGCCGCGCTGTCCCATTGATTTCAATGGGCAGGAGCGGTGAAGGAGCGGTATATACTCCGCTCCGAAGATGCTGCTAGCAGGACTTTTTTTTTTTTTACCGTCCTGCTAGCGCACCGCTCCAGTGTGAAAGCCCTCGGGGCTTTCATACTGAAGACAAAGCAGCGGCACTTTCGGGTCGGTTTGCAGGCGCTATTATTAGCGCAATAGCGCCTGAAAACCGCCCCAGTGTGAAAGGGCACTTAGTGATACACCCTAGAATTATATTTGTTTTCCCCACTGTCTGGTCACACAGTTTGCTCATTTTGCAATCATCTGTACCCTGAAATCTTTTTGCTCTGTAACTCTGGCCAACTGACTTCAGATGATTTAACCATGACCAGTGTACAGAAAATAGACATTGAACATACAGTAGCCATATTATAAGAAAACAAATAAATGCATTAGTAAAAAGTACATCTACTGAAATCATTTCCCCTCCACTAGCAGTCCGTTATAGATTCATAATGGCATCACAGAAACTGCACATTTCTGTTTGGCTAGACCCTTACAAGTAGCCATTCTTTCTTTGTTCTTTTGCGCGCTTTTGGACAAGCTCCACATAAAAAAACTCTGAAGTCGGTCTGAGCACATATGAGAGAAGCACTGTTTATACTGACCCAAATATTTGTGCAGTAGGAGCGTTAAGGACTTAAGCAGAAGCTGTCGATGGGTTCAGCATTTAAAAGCGTGCGTGTAAGAACAAAGCTTTTCATGATTTGTTTTATTTTTTATTTTATTACAGGTACTTGTATAGCGCTATCAATTTATGTAGCGCATTACATATTTATTATAGGTTCACATTAGTCCCTGCCCTCAAGGAGCTTGCCATCTAAGGTCCCTAACTCACATTCATACATACACATACTAGGGTCAATTTCGACAGGAGCCAATTACCTATCAGCATGTCTTTGGAGTCTGAGAGGAAACTGGAGTCCTGGAGGAAACTCGCCCAGGGAGAACATGCAATCTCTGTGCAGGTGTCATGGTTGGGGATTTGAACAGATGACCCTAGTGCTGCCAGATGAAAGCGCTAACCACATAGCCGCTGTGCTGCTAAAACTTTTTGTATAATGCTGTGATATTATTTTACTTTTATATGCTGGATCATGTTTTAACACTTATCCATGATTTTAGGGTTAGCTAACCAGAAAGGCACATGAGCAACAAAATGAGGGAAATTAACCACTTCAGCCCCAGAGGGATTTACCCCCTTCCTAACCAGGCCAGTTTTTGCGATACGGCACTGCGACGCTTTAATTGACAATTGCGCGGTCGTGCAACGCTGTACCCAAACAAAATTTGTGTCCCCTTTTCCCCACAAATAGAGCTTTCTTTTGGTGGTATTTGATCACCTCTGCGGTTTTAATTTTTTGCGCTATAAACAAAAAAGTGCGACAATTTTGAAAAAGACACTATTTTTTTACTTTTTGCTATAATATACCAATTAAAAAAAAAAAATTCTTCCTCAGTTTAGGCAGATACACATTCTTCTACATATTTTTGGTAAAAAAAAATCTCCATAAGCGTATACTGATTGGTTTGTGCAAAAGTTATAGCATCTACAAAATGGCGGATAGGTGTATGGCATTTTTATTATTTATTTATTTTTTACAAGTACTGGCGACGATCTGCGATTTTTTGTTTTGCTTTTTTTTTTTTTTTTACATCAGGACTGCAACATCGCGGCGGACAGATCGGACACTTTTTTTGACCTTTTTTTTTTTTTTTTGGGACATTTATACAGCGATCGGAGCTATAAATAGCCACTGATAACTATATAAATGTGACTGGCAGGGAAGGGGTTAACACTAGGGCCGATCAAGGGGTTAAATGTGTTGCCTCAGCGTGTACTAACTGTGGGGGGGATGGGACTGACTGTGGGAGGAGACTGATCGTTGTTCCTATATACTAGGAACACACGATCTGTCTCCTCTCCCCTGCCAGAACATGGACGTTTGTGTGTTCAGGCACGCGCATCGGCTTCTCAGTGACACGGTGCGCCCCCCTATACCCCTTAAAGCGGCCGCCATGCAGTTACAGCGATCTGCGCAGGGGAGCTATTCTGCCGCCGTCAGATGACGGCGCACGGTCGGCAAGCAGTTAAGTAACTTGCCCACTTTTGGTAGAGGGAAGGGTCCTTTTAAGTTGACCTCTTGTCACACTTGAGCAAAACAGGACCACAGTGTATATAAACATTACTAACAAAGTGCTCTATCATTCAAATAATCGGAAAGGCTGTCGCATGAATCTGGTCCATAGCCTCAAGTTTATTGTTTAAAGGCAAGAGCAACCAACAAGACAGCTAAAGTTTTTAGACTATACAGCAGTTAAAGGGTCACTTCACTTTTACTAAAGAACTGCCTATGCAGATATGGGGTGTCTGTAAAAGGAACTGTGAAGCTTTGACTGAAGTTGCAAAATGCCATTGCTATAGGTGTAGTCTATTTACGTACCCCATGAAGCCTGACTAGAAAGCTCCGAGGACATTGCTAAAAAATGCCCAGCTATTACTGTTCATCTTCACCACAGGAGCGAGCTATCAAAAGCTGAGCTCAGAGCTACTGCATCAGGGGTGAGAATGCACATGTAAGGGTGTTTGAATCTGAGAAAGAGCTCTCTCCTGTGACGGTGAACAGTAACTACTGGGCCTCTCTTAGCAATGTCCTGGCAGTTTTCCAGTCAGGCCTTAAGAGTGTCGAGTTTTCTGACATTAAATTATAATTAACCATATGTTTTCTGAAGGAGATATGCAGAATAACTTTTTGATAAACCACAGATGTGTCCATTTTAAAACTAAAAAGACCTTGAGAGTCTGCTGGGAAGGTAAGTTTGTTTGAGCTTCATGCTCATCAAAGTTGCTGCTCATCTTTGGGTCTGCTGGAACTTTGTCCAAGTGGAACTGGTCTAAGTGGTGAGTTAAAACCAGAGTTGAAAAGAGGTTATAAAAGGGGTCATAGTACCTGTGTAGTGTGAGTACCTGAGTTTTGTATGAGTAGTGTGTGTGGATCATTAGTACTTGTGTATTGTGTACTGTATATTTGGTATTGTGAGTGCACGTAGTTCTGCGAGTGGTCTGAGAGTGCACGTAGTTCTGCGAGTGGTCTGAGAGTGCACGTAGTTCTGCGAGTGCAATGACCCAAAGCGCACAGCAAAAATGACCACACAGTGGTGAATGTCCTTGCAAGGCCTAGTCAGAGCCCAGACTTAAACCCCAATGAAAATCTGTGGAATGACTTGAAGACTGCAGTCCACAAACGATCACCATCAAATTTAACTGAACTTGAGCAGTTCTATAAAGAAGAGTTGGAAAATATTGCAGAAATCTAGATGTGCAAAGTTAGTAAATACATATCCCACCAGACTAAGGCTGGCCATACACCTATAGATTATCTGCAGATTTTCTATGGTTAGATGGAAAAAGTGGGAGATTCCTCCATCCACACAGTTTAGCGAACATGGAGAGATCTGTTGCACATTTTCTATCTAACCATAGAAAATCTGCAGATAATCTATAGGTGTATGGCCAGCTTAAGGGCTGTAATGAAAGCAAAAAGGTGGTTTAACAAAATACTGATATAGGGGGATCATCCTTTTTCCAACTCAGTGATTCTGTTTTTACATTTTTTTTTCCTGACCTGTTGGTGTTCTATTTTTTACTTGGATGTTATAAGGCAGGCATTATTCCGAAATCATTTTTTTCAGCTGGTGATTCCCTGCACCTTAAGAACAGTCATATAAATATGTTTAATCATTTGTGTGTGTATCGATGACTTCAGACAGAGCAAATACAGAAACATTTGACTTTTTTTTTTTTTTTTAAATGTGCATAAGGAAAATAAAAATGGAAGAGACACTTGTAGCAACCAGATTTTCTTAGCGGTATAGGTTATATGTAGGAAAGCATCCTGAGTTTTTTTTTTTTTTTTTCTCTTTTGGGAACGAACAACCTACATGTAAAGACCAGTGTTCAGGTAGCCTCATATTTCTGTATTGTACATATTGTGTTCTTTAGCATCGTCCTAATGATCCAAAATTGTAGAAAACATATTTGTGAATGAATGTAACTCCTCTCCAGCTGATTGACTTGGTAATGTATCCTACAGTATGCATTATAAGCAATGTTTGTCCCACTAGTATTATATTTAGCATGTGCTCATATTAGCAGAGTAAAAAAAAAAAAAACATGCATTCAGTAGTCTATTTTCAATGTACTACATCTATTTATAGCTATTGAAGGGAGCCTAAAATGATTTGTAATGCTTTATTTTTGATAACAGTAAGTTCCTTTTATGAAATAAAAATCATGATGTATACCATTGAAAGCATTGAATTATATCTGTTCGACAATTGCAAAAAAAAAAAAAAAAACATTGTCAGACTGTTATCCATTAGCATTTTTTTCTTGCCATCTCTATAGACTACAAAACACCTCTACCTGTTACGGCTAAGATGGAGGTGTTATGTAATCCTACAATCTTATAATCTTACAATATAAACCACCAGTGTTCTTGTGCAGTCATCCAATGTTATCAATATATACCAACATAATATCACTCCCTTTTTAATATTCATGAAAAAAAAATCACATCACTTACAGTATATACGTACACATTACGCAGTTCTTCTACAGTAGTTGTAGTGCAGATCCAGGCTGGGTGACGTACCTACATGTTTCTGCCTTTTTTTACAGGTTTGCGCCCCTCCTGACCCGTGCTGTGATTGGACACAGCATAAGTTTACCAGCTGATTTCAGCCAATGATTTTGGCTGAAGCCAGCTGATTGGTCATGGCCAATCACACACAGAGTTCTGCGTTTTGAATTTGTGAACAGCGATCTGTTTCTTTTCTCTTAAAAGCAGCACATATTACACACATTCCATATTTGCTTAGTACACATTTAACCACTAACACCTTCCCAGCCAGTTTCATTAGTACAGTAACAGTGTAGAGCAGTGGTCATCAACACTGTCCTCAGGGCCCACTAACAGGCCAGGTTTTATGTATTACCTTGGGGAGATGCAGACTAGAATACTGCAATCACTGAGCAGCAAATGAGATCACCTGTGATGTATTTCAGTTATCTTGCAAACCTGGCCTGTTAGTGGGTTCTGAGGACAGGGTTGATGACCACTGGTGTAGAGTACAAGCACGAATCTCTGTATTAGTGTCACTATTGATGTCAGTTAGTGTACCTCCTGACCAGCATCAGCTAGCACCAGATTGGTCGCCACACTATCACAGTCCCATTTATAAGTCACTGATCCCCACCATTACCAGTATAGTGCCATAGGTGTGTAAATTCCAGTATATACAGTATCTCACAAAAGTGAGTACACCCCTTACATTTTTTTAAAATATTTTATATCTTTTCAAGTGACATAACTGAACTTCCAGTGACCAGTATGAGAGAGTGAGACCCCTTTAACACTGTGCCGCCACTGGCACTGTTTTTAGCGCCGCTTTACCGTCATTTTATCTGCGCTATTCGGCGGCTAGCGTCTGAAAAAGGGTTAAATCCGCCTGCAAAACGCCGCCAGTATCGCAGCGCTGCCCCATTGATTTCAATGGGGAGCAGTGGTGGAGGAGCGGTGAGTTCACCGCTCCTTCACCGCATCCAACGAAGCTGCTGGCAGGACTTTTTCTGACGCCCTGCCAGCGCACCGCTCCAGTGTGAAAGCCCGAGGGCTTTCACACTGGAGTGAATGGAGCAGCTGTTTAAGGGTGTTTTGCAGGCACTATTTTTAACACTATAGTGCCTGCAAAACGCTCCAGTGTGAAAGAGGTCTGAGAGCGATAACACAATTTAACACACCTGCTCACCATTCACACCTGAGACCTTGTAACACTAACGAGTCACATGACACCGGGGATGGAAAATGGCTAGACATTAATGGCTGTGTGTTGAGTTATTTTGAGGGGACAGCAAATTTACCCTGTTATACAAGCTGTACACTCACTACTTTACATTGTAGTAAAGTGTCATTTCTTCTGTGTGTTCACATGAAAAGATATAATCAAATATTTACAAAAATGTGAGGGGTGTACTCACTTTTGTGAGCTACTGTAGATAACCGTTTGTAGACGCTATAACTTTCACACAAACCAATTAATGTACACTTATTTGGATTTATTTATTTTTACCAGAGACATGTAGCTGAATTCATTTTGGACTAAATATATGAAGAAATTTAGATTTATTTATTTTTTTGGATACATCTTGTAACAGAGTAGAAAATATTATTTATTTTTTTTTCTCTTTTTTTTTTTTTTGTCTTTTTCAAAAATTTCAGTTTTTTTTCAGTTTATATTGCAAAAGGAACCCAGTGGTGATCAAATACTGCCAAAAGAAAGCTCTATTTGTGTGGAAAAAAAATGGTAAACATTTAATTTGCATACAGTGTTGCATAAGGCCCCTTTCACACGGGGGCGGTAGGGGGCGTCGGCGGTAAAACAGCGCTATATTTAGCGCTGTTTTACCGCGGTATTCGGCCGCTAGCGGTGCGGTTTTAACCCCCCGCTGGCGGCCAAAAAAGGGTTAAAACCCCTCGTATAGCGCGGCTATAGCCGCGGTATAGCCGCGCTGTCCCATTGATTTCAATGGGCAGGAGCGGTGAATACACCGCTCCTTCACCGCTCCAAAGATACGGCTTGCAGGAGATTTTTTCTTCTCCTGCCAGCGCACCGCTTCAGTGTGAAAGCCCTCAGGCTTTCACACTGAACAAACAGCGGAGGCTGTTTTTGGGGTGGTTTGCCTGCGCTATTTTTAGCGCAATAACGCCTGCAAACTGCCCCAGTGTGAAAGGGGTCTAACCGAGCAATTGCCAGTTAAAGTTGTGCAGTGCTGAATAGCAAAAAATTATCTGGTCATAAAGGGGGTAAAACCTTCCGGAGCTCAAGTGATTAATAAAAGTTTATCATTGTAAGCAGTATTAATTTTAGTCTTAGGACTAAAATGGCATTTTAGTTTTAGTCCCATTTTAGTCTTCTGCAATTGTTTTAGTTGTGTTTAGTAGACTAAATCTCCAGTACATTTTAGTCGACTAAAATGTCCTACGTTTTAGTCGACTAAAATCTCCAGTACATTTCAGTAATTGCAATTTAGTTTTAGTCATAGTCTTTTGACTAAAATGGCTTTTAGTTTTAGTTGTATTTTAGTCATCTATTTTAGTCGACTAAATTAACACTGATTGTAAGCATCCCTGTCAGTGGTAAATGGTTTATCTCAACCCTCTAGCTGCTACATTGTCTGGGCAGCATGAGCTGTTAAAGCAAGTTGAAAATAACAGACTTACTGACTAGATCACCAGGTAAAAATAAAGGGGGTAAAAAAGCCTTAAAGAAATAAAAACTAATTCAGCCATCACATCTAAGAATTGGTAAGCTGCAATTTAATTCAATTTTGTTTTTTAATTCTGCTTTTAAGAAGTCACCAGCATGCAGCATTAATTTGATTTCTTTTCACTAGATGGTGGATCTGATCTTGTTGTAGATCTAGTAATCTTGTCAAAGTCACGTTTTATGTTCTGTGTATTTTAGTGATTGCAGTGCCAGCAGAAACTGTCAATGTGGGTGTAACCTTTTGCAAAATAGATGACAAAAGCTATCATGCAGTTAATAGCCTGTTTTTAATATGAACTAGTAGTTTTTAAATAATTTGTTAGTCATTTGTATTTTTGTATGTGGTCTTTGCAGAGATAACAATTATAGCAACTTTCCTGAGAACATTGTTTTTTATGTATATATGTTGACTTTCGGATTATTATCATAGGTACATTTTTTTTTTTTTTGCAATAGTAGTATACTTTTTATTTAGTCATCAGCTCTTTAAGCAGAGAAGCCCTGGAATGCGATTAAACAAGATTATAAGTAAATTAAATCTTAAAAAGAAAGCATGAAGTCTTTCTAATGAGCACAGAGCTAGGCCCTTTCACACGGGGCAGATTGTGTTAGATCAGCAGGGTATCTGTGAATTAATCCCTGCTGATCAGGTTGTTCCGTCAGATTAAGCGACCCATCAGATTTTGTGACAGAAGTGACGTTCCGTCACGGCCATCTTGATACACCCTGCACTGGCCCAAACTAAGCCTACAGTCTGAAGTCGGCAAGCGGACATCTTTTTACACCCACCGAAGTCTTGCATTTCATACTTTTTTTTTTTACTAGTAAACTGAGCTTATATCGTGAAATACAGTACAGTGTATTTTGAAATCCAAGACACTGTTTTGATGTTGAATTTTAAAAGCAGCGGCAAGCCTGCTGATCTCACACGATTGCTAATCTGACAGAACGCTGCTGATTTTAAAATTCAACATCATAACAGTGTCACAGACTTCTAAATACTGTATTTCACGATATAAGCTCAGTTTACTGGTAAAAAGAAGTATGAACTGCAAGACTTTGGTGGGTGTAAAACGATGTCTGCTTGGCGACTTCAGACTTTAGGCTTACTGCGGCTGAGTGCAGGGTGTACCAAGATGGCCGTGACGGAATGTCCCCTCCGTGACAAGATTTGACGGGTCACCTAATCTGACCGAACAAGGACAGAGTAGGGGGATGAAACATCCATGTCCGCTCAGTATCTGCAGAGTGGACACGGGCAAAGCCCGCGCTGCTCCACGGGCAGTCGGGAGTAAACGGACTCTACTGTCCATGTATACCCAGCTATCTCCATTTTGCCTAAAGAAAGAGTCCTCTCCAATTATATGTTTTTCTTTTAGTGGGGCTGATCGGATCTGGAGGTAGGTGGGTGTAAATATCCGTTTACACCTGCCTGTCCATAGGGATAAAAGGGCCTTCCTTATTATTCAAGTGGCATGTATGCTTATCCAAAATGTTTGTTGTTTTTTACTGACAAATACAGTGAGGGAAAAAAGCATTTGATCCCCTGCTGATTTTATACGTTTGCCCACTGACAAATGTTCAGTCTATAATTTTAATGGTAGGTTTATTGTAACAGTGAGAGACAGAATACCAAAAATTTCCAGAAAAACACATTTCAAAAAAGTTTTTTATAAATTGATTTGCATTTTATTTAGTGAAATAAGTATTTGATCCCTTATCAGTCAGCAAGATTTCTGTCTCCCAGGTGTCTTCTATAAGCCTCATTCACATGAGGTGGATCCGTTTGAGCCGGCAGATGAAGGTCTGTCTCTGCTCACCGAGTGGGTAGGGGCCTGTCAGAGTGCCGCTGTTTCCTATGGAGGGATCAGACGAAAATGGACAGCATGTCCGTGTTCATCAGATGTCATCCGATACGTTCGCCATCCGTCTGGGCCGAGCGGATGGCAGACGGGTGTTAGCTGACACATCTCCCCTGACATCCATCTCCCCATAGGAGTCAATGGGTGGCTCGCTCGGATGCACCTGAAAAATGGACAGGCGGATCCCGCCATGTGAAAGGGGTCTTAAAGGGAGTGCTCCTAATGTCAGCTTGTTACTTGTTTAAAAGACACCTGTCCACAGAAGCATTTGACCAGTTTCCAATCTCTCTTTCCATCTCTCCAATCTACCATGACTAAGACCAAAGAGCTGTCCAAGGCTACCAGGGGCAAGATTGTAGACCTACACAAGGCTGGAATGGGCTACAAGACCATCACCAAGCAGCTTGGTGAGAGGGTGACAACAGTTAGTGCGATTATTTGCAAATAGAAGAAACACAAAATAACTCTCACTCTCCGTCTGTCTGGGGTTCCATACAAGATCTCACCTCGTGGAGTTTCAATGATCATGAGAACGGTGAGAAATCAGCCCAGAACTACATGGGAGAATCTTGTCAATGATCTTAAGGCGGCTGGGACCATAGTCACCAAGAAAACAATTAGTAACACACTATGCAGTGAAAGACTGAAATTCGACAGCGCCCGCAAGGTCCCCCTGCTCAAGAAAGCACATGTACAGGCCCGTCTGAAGCTTGCTAATGAACATTGTGTGTGATATCATCACACACATAGGTTGGACTTGATGGACTTGTGTCTTTTTCTTCAACCTCACCTACTATGTAACTATGTAACATCTGAATGCTTCAGAGGAGAACTGGGTGAAAGTGCTGTAGTAAGATGAGACCAAAATCGAGCTTTTTGGCATCAACTCAACTCGCCGTGTTTGGAGGAGGAATGCTACCTATGACCCCAAGAACACCATCCCCCACCGTCAAACATGGAGGTGGAAACATTATGCTTTGGGGGTGTTTTTCTGCGAAGGGGACAGAACAACTTCACCGCATCAAAGAGACGATGGACGGGGCCATGTACCGTCAAATCATGGTTGAGAACCTCTGTCCCTCAGCCAGGGCATTGATAATGGATGGCTTTTCCAGCATGACCATGACCCAAAACACACGGCTAAGGCAGCAAAGGAGTGGCTCAAGAAGAACCACACTAAGGTCCTGGAGTGGCCTAGCCAGTCTCCAGACCTTAATCCCATAGAAATTATGTGGATGGAGCGTGAAGGGTTGAGTTACCAAATGTCAGTCTCAAAACCTTAATGACTTGGAGAGGATGTGCAAAGAGGAGTGGGACAAAATCCCTCCTAAGATATATGCAAACCTGGTGGCAAACTACAAGAAACATCTGACCTCTGTGATTGCCAACAAGGGTTTTGCCACCAAGTCATGTTTTGTGAAGGGGGTCAAATACTTATCTTTTTTCAAAAAAATGCAAATCCAGTTTTTAACTGTTTTTAAAATACGTTTTTCTGGATTTTATTGTTCTGTCTCTCGCTGTTAAAATAAACCTACCGTTAAAATTATAGACTGATCATTTCTTTGTCAGTGGGCAAATGTACAAAGTCAGCAGGGAGATCAAATACTTTTTTCCCCCTCACTGTAGAAGGAGATAGAACCTCTGTTAATATTTTGTTTCAGTCTGTGTTTACCTGGTAAAGTTTATCCTGGTAGCCATTGTCATCAAGACAGAATTTTAAGGCTACATTCACACCGAGCGTTTTCAGCTCATAAAGCACCCGAAAAAACGCCTGGAAAACGCCCAACAAGCAAAATCCCCATAATTTCAATGGCACCTGTTCATGTCTGAGCGTTTTGTCACCTAAAGCAAATTGCCTGAAAAACGCCTTAAGCGCAAAAAAAGTACATGAGCATCTTTGGGGCAGATTACAAGCGTTTTTCTGCTTTTTACATTGATGACCTGTACAAAATCGCAGTAAAAATACGCGACTTTGAAACGCTCAGGTGTGAATGCAGTCTTAGTTGTTACTAGAGGTGAGCATAAAGCTTGCAGTGAGGACACCTGTTCTGATGACTACTTTTTCAGAAAGCCCCCCCCCCCCCCCCCCTCATGTTTTTAAAAAAATCCTCTTGCTTCCTTTTGCTTTTTAGAGACTGGAACAAAAGAGAAATCTCCCTAAGCCTTCACTTTAATCATTCTGCACTCTATCCAAAACCAAAAATGCATACACTGGCTTTATGGCCACTTTACAGCATATCTAAACCCCCAAAGCAAAAATGTAATACATATTGCAGCTTACCAATCCTTCGATTGTGGTAGCTGCATTTGTTTTCTCACTTTTAGGCTTTTTTTCTTTCACCTGGTGATCCGGCCAGTAAGTCTGATTTTTTTCAACTTCATTTAACAGACCAAGCTATCCAGGCAAAATAGCAGTTAGGATGGTTGCGAAAAACCATTTACCATTGATAGGGGTGCTTACAATGGTCAGCTTTTATTTACGTAACACATTTATCATAAAAGGGGGGCCGAACTTTGCTTGGATCACATAGGCCAGTGATGGCGAACCTTGGCACTCCAGATGTTTTGGAACTACATTTCCCATGATGCTCATGCACTCTGCAGTGTAGCTAAGCATCATGGGAAATGTAATTCCAAAACATCTGGGGTGCCAAGGTTCGCCATCACTGGCCTAGGCGATCTGGATGGGAGCGGGTACCTGTCAAAACTAGACACCCAATCCCCTAAAATAAGTGTCCAAAACTGATAGAGGGAGGGAGGAGGCAGAAAAGCGGAATGTCCCCTTTTGGGTAAACGTCCGCTTTAAGGCCCCTTGCACACGGGCTATCCGATCAGTCCTGCCTGTCAGTTTTTCAGGCGGACCTGATCGGACCCTCCAATCTCTTCTATGGAGTGCCGAATGTCAGCAGACAACACGCGCCGCGATCCCATCCTGTCTGCCAAAACAAAAGGTGGATGGTGGTTCTATTCCTCATCCATATGGCGGATCAGATGGAAATGGACAGGCGGTCCGTTTCCATCTGATTGGCCTATAGAGGAGAGCGGGCTGTGTGTCTGCTTGGTGGAGCAGACACGGACCTGCCATCCACCTGCTTAGTGGGGATCATCTTAGAAATCCCCTGCTGAGCAAGCAGATTCAACTTAGGCGCCCGTATGAAAGGGGCCTGACGACTCACAGCATATTTTGTGAACTCTGGTTTGTTGGCCTTTCTAATCGTCTTTTTTGCTAAACTACTCGGCTACTCCCGATCTTAATCTCTACAACGTAAATGCTAATCATTTTGAAGTCCAGAATTAGAACTAGGAGGGCTGTTTAAAATAAGAGGGAGTGCACACAGGACAGCTCTGAGTGGTTGAGGTACTAAAACTGGAGAGTGCAAAATCTGGTATCAATCGGCTTCTCACTTCAGACAAAATAAAATCCTGGAAACTGAGTTTTAGTTGGATATGATGTAGAGGGGTTAAAACACCTGCCAGGTTTTATTGCTGTCTGTGCCCCCATTAGGCACCTTCTCTATTTGTCCTGTTTACCATTATTAAAAATGAAAGAAAAACCAAAATTTTGGTATGACACCAGAACAGGAATAGAGGGGAAATCTTCCAATGGGGACACTAGTGTTCTGGAGACCCTGGTGACAACCAGGAATTGCCTTACTTTTGAGGAATTTCCTCTCAATTCCTGTTATGGCTTTGGGACCAGGAAATCTCCCTAATAGTTACAATGGCAAAAAAATAAATAAACCTGACAGGTTATAACCCTCCCTTACTCTATGCAAAATGGGGGGGAAAAAGTTTTGCCTTTTAGTTACACTTTAACGAACTAAAAGAAAGTAAAGAACTTCATTGTAAGCGTTTCCATATACTTTAACGACCCTGGAGATGACACATAAACCTCATAGACATAGGGCTTATGTAGACAGGTGTTATTGTTAACCAATGATGTATTTTGCATTTATACACACAGCTGCTCAAATACATGGTCTGAAACAAAATGTTACAAAAGGCTAAGTTTTTAACCTGATTTTCCTGCAATGCATTTTTATTTCAATGTAACCTGCTGCACCTAAAGAAACGCAGTGCAAAGCAAGTCAGACAAAGCCTAAGAAATGTCTACACTGTATCCAAGGTAAAAGGGAATCTACTGATCTGTGCGTGTGAAACACAGGAAGACAACTCCTGCCTACATAAGCACTTCTTTGTCAGTTGCCCAGCCATGATGTAGCACTACCGAGCAGGAAACCAAGCCGAAGTATCCAATGAGCTAATATGTACAATAAAAAAAAAAAAATACCTCAACATTTGCAGTGATTAGTGATCACAGATTTTCACCAATTCAAATAGAAGCATAATGTACTCTGCCCAGAATTGAACTTCAGGATTGAGATTCACTGACCTTGCATTCTTTAACCGCTTCAGCCCTGGAAGATTTGGCTGCTGAATGACTGGGCCATTTTTTGTGATTCAGGACTGCGTTGACTTTCTTTTTCTTTCCCACAAATAGAGCTTTCTTTTGCTGCTATTTGATCACCTCGGCGGTTTTAATTTTTTGCTTTATAAACAAAAAAAAGCGACAATTTTGAAAAAACACAATATTTTGTACTTTTTGCTATAATAAATATCCCCATTTCTTTTTTAAAAAAGCTAATTTTTTTTCTTAGTTTAGGCCGATATGTATTCTTCTACATATTTTTGGTAAAAAAACCCAAAAAAACCCCCGCAATAAACGTATATTGATTGGTTTGCGCAAAAGTTATAGCGTCTACAAAATAGCGGATAGATTTACAGCATTTTTATTATTTTATTTATTTATTTTTTTACTAGTAATGGCCGCGATCTGCGATTTTTTTATCGGGGCTGCGACATTATAGCAGACACATCAGACCATTGGCATTTATACAGCGATCAGTGCTATAAAAATGCACTGATTACTGTAAAAATGTCACTGGCAGGGAAGGGGGTTAACACTAGGGGGGCGATCAAGGGGTTAACTGTGTTCCCTATGTATGTTTCTAACTGTAGGGGGAGGGGACTGACTTAGAGGAAGTGACGGATCGTGGTTCCTAGCTAATAGGAACTCACAATCTGTCACGCCTCAAAGAACAGGGATTTGTGTGTTTACACACACATGTCCCTGTTCTGCCTTCCGTGCCCGCAATCGCTCGTGGCCGGCGGCGACGAGCATCGGCACCACCCGCGGTGCAGTGGGCACGTGCCTTTGGTGGCGCGCTCAGCTGCTATCTTAATCCCGCTAGCCGACATATAGCTACGACGGCTCGGCTTGCAGGATCGTGCCCACCTGCCGCAGTAAAACGTTCGCGGCTGGTCGGGAAGTGGTTAAGAGGTTGATGGTTGGAAAATTTAAAGTGCAATGAAAAGCACCCTAAGATTAGAGGACAGGCATATGAATGAAAGGTCCACTTCTTCCATTAAAGACTTTTTATTGTGGGAAGATATAGTACAGCTGTTTGAGAGCAGGTTCTCAAATTTTCCGACAAGAAGACTTGTTGTCGGAAATTCTGAGCGTGTGTACACGATTCCGACACACAAAAGTCCACGCATGCTTGGAATCGAGCAGAAGAGCTGCACTGGCTATTGAACTTAATTTTTCTCGGCTCGTCGTGCGTGTTGTACGTCACCGCATTGTTGACATTCGGAATTTCCGACAACATTTGTGTGACCGTGTGTATGCAAGACAAGTTTGAGCCAACATCTGTTGGAAAAAAATCCACAATTTTGATGTCGGCATATCCGATCATGTGTACATAGCATAAGTGTGGTATTTGCATTTGGAATCTATTGCTGTGAACCTACATCATGCGTTCAAAGGATCCGTCCATGCAACTGATACAGGCTATGGTAAGGCTTCGAAAACTAAACAAATCCATGAGAAAGATAGCAGCAACATTTAGGAGTGGCCAAATCAACAGTTTGGTACATTCTGGCCTGGACGTCCATGGAAGAAAACAGTGGTGGATGATTGCAGAATCCTCTCTATAGTAAAGAAAAATCCAGTCACAACATCCAGACAAAGTGAAGGACACTCTCCAGGAGGTGGGCGTATTGTTGTCAAAGTCTGCAATTAAGAGAAGACTTCACAAGAGCAAACGCAGAGGGTTCACCACAAGGTGCAAACCATTCGTAAGCCTGAAGAAAAGAAAAGCCAGATTAGACTTTGCCAAAAAAACATCTAAAAAGCCAGACCAGTTCTGGAAAAATTCTTTGGACGAATGAAACTAAGGTTAATCTGTACCAGAATGACTGGAAGAAAAAAGTGTGGAGAAGGCTTGGAACAGCTCATGATCCAAAGCACACAACGTCCTCTGTAAAACATGGTGAAGGCAGTGTGATGGCATGGGCATGCATAGCTTCCAGTGGCACTGGGTCATTGGTGTTTATTGATGTGACAGACAGAAGCAGCCGGATAAATTCTGCAGTGTTTACAGATATACTGTCAGCCCAGATTCAGCCAAATGCAGCAAAGTTGATTGGACGGCTTTACAGTACAGATGGACAATGATCCAAAACACACTGCAAAAGCAACCCAGGAGCTTTTGAAGGAAAAGAAGTGGAATATTCTGCAATGGCTGAGTCAATCACCTGAAGAAAGCTCCAGTTAGAGCCTGGCAAAGCTTAAGAAAGGAGGAAACACAATCTTTGGTAATGTCCATGGGTTCCAGACTTCAGGCAGTCATTGCCAGTAAAGGATTTTCAACAAAATATTAAATAACATTTTATTGATTATTTTATTAACTTGTCCAATTACATTTTGAGCCCCTGAAAATGGGGGCCTGTGTAATAAAAATGGTTGCAGTTCCAAAAATTTGTACTTGATATTTATGTTCGACCCCTTGAATTAAAGCTGAAAGTCTGCACTTCAAATTAATTTGTCTGTTTTTCATTTTAATTTTCTGGTGGCCTACAGAGCCAAAAGTATGAAAATTGTGCCTGTGTCCAATATGTGTGTGTGTGTGTGTGTGTATGTATGTATGTATGTATGTATATATATATATATATATATATATATATATATATATATATATATATATGGACCTAACTGTATGTGAACTCCATAGAAAACCGGTTCTGTTTATGTCATGCGAATCTGATGCGGTTCACAACTCTTCCTATTCGCATATATGTGACTGAGCCTTAAACAAGCAGATCAGCCACCAGCACAAGGGGCACTTCAATGCAAGTTTTATAGCCCTTGTGCTGCTTTAAAAAAAAAATAACTTAAGCTTTAAAGTGGTTGTAAAGGCAGAAGGCTTTTTTTTAATCTCAATGCGTACTATGCATTAAAATAAAAGCCTTCTGTGTACAGCAGCCCCCCTAATACTTACCTGAACCCTCTCTCTATCAAGTGATGTCCACAAGTCCCTTGGCCATCCTGAAGTCTCCCTCCTGATTGGCTGACACACAGCAGGGGCAAAATTGGCTCCCGCTGCTGTCAGTCAGGTAGCCAATGAGGAAAGAGGGTGAGGGGCCGAAGCGCAGCTCCGTGTAAATCGGTCGCTTAAAGAGTGATAGGGAGCGCGCGCCTGACGGCTGCGATGTCCGCTGTCCACCCGCAATCTCTATATAGAGAGCCAAAACGGGGATCTGTGTGTATAAACACACGTTCTGACAGGGGAGTGGAGAGAGATCTGCTGTTCCTAGTGATCAGGAACAGCGATCTCTCTCCTCCTCCAGTCAGTACACTCCCCCCACAGTTAGAAACACCTCCCTATGGAACACTTAACCCCTTCTCTGCCAGTGACATTTATACAGTAATCAGTGGCTAAAAAAAAATAAAATAATAAAAATGCCATGAATCTATCCCCTATTTTGTAGACGCTATAACTTTTGCGCAAACCAATCAATATACGCTTATTGGGATTTTTATTTTTTTAACCAAAAATATGTAGAATGCATTATGGCCTAAACTGATGAAGAATGTTGTATTTTATTTTACGGATATTAAACCAAAAAGTAAAAAAAAATAAATATATATATATATATATATATATATATATATATATATATATATATATATATATATATATATATATATATATTATTATAATAATTTTCGTTTTTTTCAAAATTGTCACTTTTTTTGTTTATAGCGCAAAACATAAAAAATGCAGAGGTGATCAAATACCACCAAAAGAAAGCTCTATTTGTGGGGGGAAAAAGGACATACATTTTCTTTGGGTACAACGTCGCACGACCGCGCAATTGTTAGTTAAAGCGACGCAGTGCCGTATCGCAAAAAATGGCCTGTCATTAAGAGGGCAAATTCTTCCAGTCCTTAAGTGGTTAATGTCTGCTCTACTTTACAGTCAGGTCTTCCAAGCTTTTTTTTTTTTCCATTTATTATGATAATTTGAATGCAAACAAAGATTTGTTACAAAAACCTAGACTAAAGGGGAAAAGGCATTGCAATGGAGAACAGAGACAGCACAACTGCTAGATGCAAAATAGAACACCTTGTGTAATAAGTATCACCAGTTGTGCTTCGCAACTTAGAAACTGGGACATCATACAGTTTTTTTACAGTTAAATTGATTTTTTTTTTTTACTCTAATCGAAAAAGGTTTTGTTTTTCTAGTTTCCTATTATTTAATTTACAGAGCCAATGATGAAAAAAGGTTCATTGCCCCCATTCTTAACAAGTTCAATAGTGTAATTGTCTGTCCTTGTTTGTTTACCTTTTGTCTGCATTACTTTCCAAGTGTGTGCAAGGCAGAGATGAAGCTGGCAGGTACTGTTTATGAAAACCCTCATTACAAAACTATAAGCTAGGTAAAATCGTAATATCAGGTTTAGATGGTTATAGGCCAGTGATGCTCAAATTTGGTCCAAAAGGCCTACTTAAGCAATGGATACAAAGGTACTGGATTTAAAAGTATATTTAGTACCCGTGAATGCTCTATTGCATTACACGGTGCTGTCTAAAGCTGGGTATACACTATACAATCGTACAGCCTCCTTTTAGCTCTACTGACAACTGTGTAATAAGGGCCTGTGTGATTTGTATAGAAACTAATTGATTTGTTTAGGTTTGTCCTCCTCGTATCATAGTTTCGGTAAATGTAAGTGAGATTGAGCGTCAAACATGAGCTTACTTACAGCACAGGGATGATCTATTACGCAGTCTACCTTTGACCCCCATTGCTGTAAGCAGGAAGATGAAGATGACTTCGAAAGCAGAATTTGTTTTTTTTTTGTTTTGTTTTGCCAGTTGGATAAAGGGGAAGGAATGTGTTGAATGCGTAGATGGTGAATTCTGTCAGCTGTATAATGATGATGTAGGACATATATTTAGGGCAAAAAAAATAAGATTCTGAGGTTGATGCCGAGCGAAGCGTCCCAATAGCCCTAAAATCAATTCACAACAGCAGCAAGTACCAACTAGTAACAGCCGCCGGAGATAGCCGAAGCTCAAAATCCACAATCGGCTGTACACAGCGCCTGCGCTCTGGGTCCAGGTTCCTTCCCTACCATCCAAGTGGACCTAGAGGGGGAATCTAAAAGAGCCGAGCGCAGCGAGGCCATGCCCGAAGCGTGGCGAGCGGCCCTCTTACAGGCGCCGTCTACAGCTGATTTGGACCTATTCCCCTTCGGCTATTTCCGCCGGATCCTACTGCGCAGGTGCAGCGCCTGCGCAGTAGAGGGGGTCCTTATCCGCCCGAGTGGAACTTTCTCGGCAGAACACAGGCCATAGATGGTGCGAATTGCAGGTACAGGAAATAAATTTGTACGATTCCCTTATCAATGGTGTGGGGGGGGGGGGGCTGGCAGCAGGCGAAGCCAACCCTGTTGGACGAAGACCGTGATTGTTGCCAGCGGCTATAGGAGCCTCTAGCAATAATTGAAAGTGAATCTGATAGGCTGGTTGTACCCAAATTGATAGATCGATCTACCAACTTTGTACATTCAGCCCGCCCACACAGGGTTCGAACCGTGTATGGCTGGCCTTTGTTGCAATGCAAAATGCAGCTTTGACAAGAAAAGTTTGTCTGCCTTGCCTGTAGTTCAAATGCACCTCAATAGGGCATGCTGCATCTGAAGGAACACAAAGCAGTCAAACGCAGCCTCTGTACCCTCCTCTACATTACTCCATTGACGTCAATGGGGATTTACTGACCTGCATTTGACATGCATTTCGAAACACAGGAAAAGCCTATCTTCATAAGCCCAAAAAGTGATGATAGAGGGCTACTTTTTTTTGTAAACATTTCAAAACTTTAGTACCAGCAGCAAGTTCTACAGTCTTCTGCTGAACCATTTACTCAAATCGTAGAAGTGTTTGTGCATTTTAGAAGTTCACCGCAAATGATGCCAGAGCTTTCTTTGCTGCCAAATGTTTTTATCCCTAAACATACACTAATTGATTTCTCAGGTGGGCACTGAATTTGTATTTTAATTTGAAACAAATCACATAGTGTACTGGCAGCTGCAGCTTAAACAGATACTGAAGTATTCTATGCGTATGACCTAAAAAGCAGTAGTTTTCCATGAGCTACTGCAAAAACGCAAGTATTTTTCCATGTGTAGGGCATTCTCTGTGTTGTTTGATTGCACAGGCTATCTATGCTCTTGCTTTCCACTGCATTCTGGATTGAAGCTTGGCACCTCTAAACAATTTAGGCTGCTGGCTGGAAGCTATCATGCTCAGAAGCATACAGCCTCACAGCCATGGGTTATATAGTTAACCAAACTTCATAGAAATACCTACAGATTTTTATTTGATAGAAACTTGTTTTGCAAGTGCTTGCTTTGAAACCCAATGTTGATTTTAGCAGCACATTGTAATGTTTTTATAGATCTTGACCTGGATACGATCTACGTTTAGGTTCTCTTAATGTTTTGCTATGGTTTCATTTGCTAAAATAACCTAAAACAGCCCTGCCACATTTCATACTCATTTTTATGTGCACAAAACCATGCTTGATTGCCATGGTTGAGGTGCCAATAACAAGAAATGGCACTACAAGCATGAGCCTCGTCTTTTTTGCATGTTCATGAATGTGCGCAGTAATGCATTTTGCATTCACAAAGCAAAAACCGTTCATGCGCTACACAAGTGTAAATGCAACCATAGATCAATAGGTCAAATGGTGTTTTTGGAGTGTAAAAATGCAGCTTTTAAGGGATATTTATTTATTTATTTTACTGATGTAAATGCAGACCATTGTTTTCAAGGTGCATAAACATGTGCTGCTTATAGATCAGTAAAAAAACATACATGCAATTATGCGCAGTCGCCACACTTTCTTTATTAAAATAAGGCTAGAAGAATTTTACGCTTGTGTGTATGTACACATTCACAAATGCTATTCAGCCCATCCTCACATTCTTATTTTTTTTTTCTGCCAGGAATGTCTGATGTACATACATCAGTACTGTGTGCAAGAAGCCTAAATCTTCCCAGAAAAATGCTACAGGATCTGTGGATATTCTTCAAGGATGACCTTTATTTTATGGTGTTAAATTTGCTAGTTGTCATGCATGTCTCTCTCTTCCATGCGATGGATAGCAGTAATGTTAAAGTGGAAGTAAACTTCCATCTATTGCTTTTACCTAGAGGTAAGCCTATGATAAGGTTTACCTATAGGTAATGTAAATATCCCCTAAACATGCACCATTTAGGAGATATTTAGTGTACATGCAGCCAGTGACATCACTGGCGCATGCGCTCTGAAGGAACGGCCACCCGTGCCGTTTCTTCAGAGCCCTGTGACGTGAACGGCGGCTCTCGTGCGCACGCGGTGGAGTGGTGTCATCGCGGTTCCAGACAGTCACAGAACCGGAGTTCGCAAACCCCGAAGCAAGACGGGTGAAGATGAGAGCCCGAGCTAGTCCCTCCTGCCCCCTCCATAGCCCAGCGCTCCAGTGAGCCCTGAAGGGCCAGAGAAGAGAGCCGTAACTGACGGTCACGGCTCTCTGCTCAGAGCGGAGGGGAGAACTTGATTCATCAGCGGTAAGTTTGATTGCACGGTGGGGGACAGATGTAGCATCAGATCAATACTGCATCCACCTAGGGGAGTATAAATCCATGCTTCTATTTGAAACAAAAACGCAGTCATTTAATATATTGCAGCTTACCAATCCTTAGATGCGGTGGTTGCATTCGTTTTCTTTTCTTAAGATCTGGGGTTCTGGCTGTAACACACCTCTGTATTAGAGTGCCCCCCACTCTGGATGAAGGATACAGGGGCAGCTTTGGACAGCAGCACTTTTAAAGTGATTCTTCACCCTAGGAACAAAAAATTAAAAGCCAGCAGCTACAAATACTGTAGCTGCTGATTTTTAATAAAAAGACCCTTCGTTGTCCAAGGATCCAGCACCAGCCTCACCTGAACCAGTTCTTGCATCGGTCTTTGGGGCCCCAGTACCTTTTTAGTGTGTGTATAGTAAACATCAACTGAGGAAATGATTTAAATAACATGTTAATTTTAATACAAAAAAAAGGTTTAGGACCACTTTAAAGTAGAATCCAAGGCGGAGTCGCTTTTTTTTTTTTTTCTGCTGCTTGTGCTCAAATATTGGTCAAGTAAGGCTATACATTACATTTATTAAACAAGGAGTGGTACACTGGGTGGGCCAGCCCTCAGCTTTTATTTTTCTTAGATGCCCTGGAAAATAGTGATAAGTATACACAAACACCTAAGGGCGTCAGCACTACATTCAAGCTTCTAATGTACTTTAGTTAATTGTGATAATTAACCCAGTGCATAATTAAACTATTTATCAGAGCGGCTAAACAGGAAAGGCTACACGTGGGCGGAGCCTGCCTATGATGTCTCAAAACTTGTAGCCACACCCCACGCTGACATAGTGATGTCATCACTGAAGATTCCCGAGGCGAGCTGAGTGGAGCCATCCCAGGCCGAGCTGCAGAAGCGATCCCAGAAGCCGCTCAGAGATCCATGTGAATGTGGCCTTAGTTTTGCAGTTGATTAAAACTAAAAAATAGAGACATTAACTGTGAAATGTAAAAGCATACACAAAATCCAGTTTGTTTACATAGCCACAGCTTTTTTTTATAACTTTTGAATCCAGTAGAGAAGGATTAGAATGTAACATTTTTGTTGCTGCTCGGTAGTTTCACCTTCTTCACTTTGGTGAGCATCGCCATCGAGATAAATATTGGTTGATAATCCAGATTCTCTCACTATGTAGAGATTTCCTCTTGGTTTATGTTGTGTCTCCAAAGCATGAAGTGAGCCTAGGTTTAAACACGTAATTCCAGTGCCGGTTCCTGCATCGCATCACTCTCGCAGGCAGTCCACACTGCCCTTTGCGAAACGCTGTGGGTGTCAATACAAAATGAATGACACCCCCAGATCAGTTCACAGATCGCAGTGCGAACTGTGAATTGGGACTGGAAAAGGATTGCATGGGTGTGAACTCCCATGCAATCCGATTCCAGTGCAGCGAAAAAGGTTCCCGCGCCTTTGTGCGAATCCAATGTGAGTTCAGCCATACAACTGGCTGAATTTGCATTGCACATACATCGCATGTGATCGACATAGCAATGCAGCGCGAATCACTTGCGATGTCTGTGTTCCCATATGTGTGAATCCAGTGGGACACAGATGGCAAAAATAAAGAAGCAGGCCTCTTAACGAAGGATGAGCTTGGGCTTGCTGCAATTTTGGCCTCCGACTGAACCTGGCAAGCCACTGTCATACTTGCCCCAAATCAACTGCTTCCAGAACATTCCCTGCCTCACAGCTACAAATGTGCTGGGGTTTACTAAAATTTACTCTAATATGGCCACAACTATTAAAAAAAAAAAAAAAAAAAAAAAAAAAAGATGTTTAGCTGCATATACTTTTGCCAAAAAACCCCACTCCAAAATCGTTTTGAGGGGGGAAAAAAATGTTTTAGGCCTGTTTCACATAGGCTTCATTTTATTTAAGAGCCGTGTGAACAACAACATTTGCCAAAGCATTTGCAAAGCTTTCTGTATCATTCAGCTCCAGTTTGTAAATATTGAACATACACTATATTGTCAAAAGTATTGGGACATCTGTCTTTACACGCACATGAACTTTAATGGCATCCCAGTCTTAGTCCATAGGGTTCAATATTGAGTTGGCCCACCCTTTGCAGCTATAACAGCTTAAATTCTTTTGGAAAGGCTGTCCACAAATTTTAGGAGTATGTCTATGGGAATGTTTGACCATTCTTTCTAAAGCACATTTGTCAGGCACTGATGTTGAACAAGAAGGCCTGGCTCCCAGTCTCGGCTCTAATTCATCCCAAAGGTATTCTATCGGGTTCAGGTCAGGACTCTGTGCAGACCAGTTAAGTTCCTCCACCCCAAACTTGCTCATCCATGTCCCAATGGACCTTGCTTTGTGCACTGGCCCACATTTGGTGGAGGGGGGATTATGGTGTGGGGTTGACCTTGGCCCCTAATTTCCAGTGAAGGAAACTCTTAAGGCATCAGCATACCAAGACATTTTGGACAATTTCATGCTCCCTACTTTGTGGGAACAGTTTGGGGATGGCCCCTTCCTGTTCCAACATGACTGCGCACCAGTGCACAAAGCAAGGTCCATAAAGACATGGATAAGTGAGTTTGGGGTGGAGGAACTTTGGCCTGCACAGAGTCCTGACCTCAACACGATAGAACACCTTTGGGATGAATGCCTGGCCTCACCAATGCGCTTCTGTAAGAATGATCAAACATTCCCATAGACACACTCCTAAACCTTGTGGACAACCTTCCCAGAAGAGTTGAAGCTGTTATAGCTGCAAAGGGTGGGCCAACTCAATATTGAACCTTACTGACAGACTGAGATGCCATTCAAGTGTATGTGTGTGTAAAGGCAGGTGTCGCAATACTTTTGGTAATATAGTTAAGAATCTACTATAAGTGCTGATTTCCTCTTTAAACAAGCTGCTAGCAGACGTCAGCTATTCTTGAAGCTTGTTAAAAGCCTGCTGAAGCCTACTAGCAGCTTGCTCAAAGTGGCAATCAACTCTCCCACTGGGATCTGAGTTCAACATTTACGAACTGGTGTTGAATGGTACTTTTAAAAGCTTCAACAAAGCTTGCTGAAAACTCAGATGCTTTGTCAAAGCTTGCTGTTTACACTGCTCTTATACAAGCTGAAGCCTGTGTGAATCAGGCCTTAGCCCCGAGTAGAGTTTTAAATTTAAGGGGTGTGCTTAAAGTGATTGTAAAGTCTCATGTTTTCAAAAAAAAAAACATGTTATACTTACCTGCTCTGTGCAGTTGGTTTTGCACAGAGCAGCTCAGATCCTCCTCTTCTTGGGCCCCTTCCTCCTGTTGAGTGCCCCCACAGCAAGACGCTTGCTATGGAGGGCAGCCAAGCTGCAGCTCTGTGTGTCCATTCAGGCACGGATCTGCCTTTAGCCCTCCCCTTCTCCCGATTGGCTAACTGACTTTGACAGCTGCGGGAGCCAATGGCGCCGCTACTGTGTCTCTGCCAATCAGAAAGGAGAGTCGGGGGTGGCTGAGGGGCACGTGGACATCGTTGGACAGATATGGGGTTTAGGTAAGTATTAGGGGGGCTGCTGCACACAGAAGGCTTTTTATCTTAATGCATAGAATGCATTACGTTAAACATTCTGCCTTTTACAATTTACAAGTAACAAACATGTCATACTTACCTCCACTGTGCAGCTCGTTTTGCACAGAGTGGCCCTGAGCATCCTCTTCTGGGGTTCCCTGGTGCCTCTCACGGCTCCTCCCCCACATCAGATAACCCCCTAGGAGAGGCGCTCTCCTGAGGGGCTTACCTTGCGGGCGTGCTCCCGAGTCCAGCATTTGCGTCCACAGATACGAATGCCGGACTCTGCCCCGGGGCCCGCGTCATTGGATTTGATTGACAGCAGCGGGAGCTAATGGCTGTGCTGCTATCAATCTATCCAATCAAAAGCTGGGACCCTGTGGAGAGAGCGACAGCGCGTCCCCGCTGAACAGATGAAGGGGCTCAGTTAACCTCCCTGGCGGTATGATTATTTCGGATTTTAGGTGCTGAAAGCGGTACAATTATTTTGCATAGAAATTTGGCGTTTTATATTGTAGGTCTGTAATTCTTAACAATAACACACTTAAATCTGTCCAAACAAGAGTCTAGTAGATATCCCGGGTATGATAAAGTTTGAAACACAAAAACATAAATTATAATATAATAAATAAAAATAAATAATTAAAAAAATAAAAATAAATGGTAATAAAATAAATTTCCCCACGATTCACTATCGCTCAATTCTGCAAGTGTTCTAATTTACTATCGCTGTTTTCTAGCTGGTCTAAAGCCACTTTTGACGTAAAGGGACACTTTTTGGTTGCTATGGACAATCTCCAGTTTCCAGGCAGAAAGAACAGTATAGATCACATAAAACTGCATGCAGGGCATGGGCCAAAGCACTGGGGACAAAAGGGATGTGAAATAATTTCATACAGTACTGTAATCTGTAAGATTACAGTACTGTATGTGTTATGATTTTTACTTTTTAAATTTGCCGCCAGGCTCCGCCCCCTTGCGTCGCGACGCTCGCAGGGAACGAAGCCTGGCACGGAGAGGCTAAGGGTAGAGGACGGAGCCCACGGACACTGCGGGGGACATCGCAGGATCCCGGGGACAAGGTAAGTAAAGCCACACCAGGATCCTGCAATGCAAAGTGTGGCTCGGGGTTACGGCTAATGGTCCTGAATTTTAACCCCGAGCCACACTCGGGAAAACCACCAGGGAGGCTACGTAAAACTGGGGGGCCGGTGACTGCCAGGTGTTTTTTCACCTTAATGCATAGAATGCATTAAGGTGAAAAAACACAAGGTTTTCCAACCCCTTTAAGGCCTGGTTCACACTAGGTTGGCTTACGATGCAAACAGAATTTCATGACGAGGGAAGTATAATTGTTTTTGGTGTCCGACCGTCCTAATCAATGTGACACAGACGGCACAGTGCAATTTCGGAAAAGGTTCTTGCACTACTTTAGTTCGATTTGCATTACAACTTGGCCCCATAGAATATGCAGTCACTTCAAAGTCGCACCACAAGACACACTGTAAATCGTATCAGTCGCATCACAGTAGTTCTAAAATAAATATTACCACACAAGCCATGTTGTAATTGAACGTGCAACACTTGTACTGCAGCATGTGAGACCGGGATTATTTGTTTCCTTTAGTGCCTTGTTACAAATGTGACCATTTTTTTAATCATTTTTCAGTTCTTTTTTTAGAGTGGTCCGTTAGGATTATGATGATAGCAAAGTGCTTTTTGCAGCTTTAGGAACTTTTCTTTCTGGATCCAAGTGCAGAGACAACCCATATATGCATCACTGGGCAAATGCTGTTGATTTCCATTTTTTTGCTGTAATAATTTGTTCTAAATATAATGGTTGTTTTGGGTTTGTGGTATTCATTCTTCTGACAGTTTAAATGCTGTTTTCTTTGATTCCAGAAATGTATTCAACAAAAAACATGGATCAAAAGAAAATTAATGTTTTCTGTCTTCTGTTACAGGTAACCCATATGAAGTAATGTAATGGCTTGCCTCACAATGACTGAAATGAGCATGAGTACAGTTTCTGCTGTTCGTCCGAGTGGAGATTCTTTGCTGCATTGTGTGTCGAAACCAAGTGATCCTGGCTTCTACGTTTTTCTGTATCATGCATTGGGAAAGCCTGATGGAGACTATCTTGCATTACCCCAAGGGGAATATGTTGCGGAAGAGATTTGTATCACTGCAGCAAAAGCTTGTGGTAAGTGCAGTTAATCTTTATGGATTTGTGAGCAGAACTGGGAGAAGTAGAACAATCAAACAAGCACCTTTTTTGTAACATTATTAATGGTTTGGAAATTGAGCTGCCATGCAGGTGTGTTTTTAGCAGTGTGCATTCATGTCTATGTTCATCATACCTGGATTGGATAGTAAAGTGTATCTATAGCCAAAACGTTTTTAGTTTTGGATAAAGTGGATGAGGTTTCGAACTCCTGTAGGGTTAGGGAGTAGATACCTAGTTTTGTCAGGGACAGGAAGTACACAGTTAATTGACAACGCAGACACGGATAAACCCAATACAAGTGTTCACATTAGGCTAAGTTCACACTGGCATTGAAAGCAGGCATTTAAAGGGTGTTTTTAACACTCCTTAAACACCTAAGCAAATGATACTATGGACAGCTTACAGGACAGTTTACATTATCAAAACATGAAGCGTTAGTGTTGCTTTGCTTCAAAATTGAAGCCTTGTGTCGAGTCTGGTGGAGTTTGAAGCCTTTCAGTGCCTCCCATTCAAGTCTATGGTTGCAGTGTGGTTGCGACGTGTTTAAAATGAGTTTTAACAAAAATCATGCAGGAGGAATATAATGTCTCACAATGACCCACAATGCCCTGTAATGATAGAGGAGAGCATAGAGTGTCCTGCAGTCACTTCCTTCTATGCACTTCCTGTTTGTGCTGCTTGAAGATGGCCAACATCAACTCCTGAGGGTAGGTGCATAAATCATAATCCAAGGCATGAAAGTGCCATTTAGAATATCTCTGAGAGAGTTGGATGTACCCAATAGCTACTGGAAGCCCTTCTCTTCCTCTGGTCAGCCAATTGCTCATACATCCGCACCAGGAAGCCAAACATAAAATAAAGCATAGCAAAGGAATCCATGCTGCTGACGCGTTCCCTGCTAACCGATTATGTGCAGGATACTTTCACCATGACAAGCCACGCCTCAGATTTTTTATTTCCTGTAATATCACCTCCCTTAAAAAAAGAGGCATTTGTGAAGTTGTTTTGACACGCCTTAAAGTGGTTGTACACCCTGTACAACCACTTTTACCTACAGGTAAGCCTATATTAAGGCTTTACCTGTAGGTGCTTGAAATATCTCCTAAACCTCCATGGTTTAGAAGATATTTACTAAAAAGCTGAGCGCCAATGTCATTGGTGCATGCGCCCTTTAGAAAGGGCACATCGTGCCGTTTCTAATAGGGGTCATGCCGTGACTGGCAGCTCCCGCACGCATGCGGACCTGGCTAGTCACAGAGCGGGAGTTTGCGGCCCCCAGAAGGAAGAGGGGCGAAGATGGACGCTCCCTGCTCGTGCGGACAACGAAGACATCGCGGGCTTCGGTTTCAGGTAAGTGACACATAATGGGCTACTGTGGGATGCATAATAGCCCATTATGCTTTACCTTTGCAGGGAAATAAAGAGGAAGTAAAACTGACCAGGGTTTACTTCCTCTTTAATGTGCATCAAACACATCAAAATCGTGTACAGGGCGTTTGGGGAGCGTTTTTAAAGTCACATTATCGCTTGTAAAATACCAGTATAATGCCCATACTAGAGCGGATTTACGCTAGTCTTAACGCCTCTACTGAAGCGCAGTACCTTTTTTTATGTGTGATAGACAGCTGTCACATGACCCAGCTCTTTCCCACTCTGTAGGAAAACATAAGCATGAGGAGCTTCTAGTACTCTGCTGCTGGTCACATGTTCAAAATAAAAGAATAAAACACACTTTGAAGGATGCAGAGTCCTTAAAATAAACTATTTTAAATTGTCATTCAAATATATTTGAAATTAAATCTTTATTATTTCTATTGGCAATGACATGGTGTGGGCGGATTTCTGCCAGTCAGACTGTGTCACGCCCCTCCAGTCTGTGTCTTAATTGTGTTTAGCTGGTTAGTGAGCATGGAGGAGGGAGGGAGTGGGCTGTCATTTGACAGTGTATATGCCCACATGTGACTCTATAATCACTTAGGCCACTCAGTTGTGATAGGGTGGAAATACTCGGCATAAAAAACTCACTGAAAACAGAGCATGTGCACTATCTGCCAACACTGCTCTGTAAAATCCCCAACTGTAGTGGGGACATGGACAGAAAGGAGAGATGGGGAACAGCAGGATCAACCAATTTTTTGTAGAATACGGAAAACAAATCTCATAGTGACTGAGTGAGTGAACAGCATGTAATAAGTTTTGCTGCTAATAATCAAGATAAAATAAAGATAAAATCAAGACAAACCGTAGCTTTAAAATAATGATCACTAAGGGAAAATATTGCAACTTGTTCTTGTAATTCCTTAACTGTCCTACTGCCATTTTATAGGGTAGCTGTGTATAAAACATTTTTTATGGCAACACAATGAATATTGTTTTAGATGGTTTAATATTCTACTAAAGAGTGTAACAAATACATATTTAAACTAAGACTAATCAGCTAACACTGATATCAGATTTTTTAAAATTAATTTTAATATGTGTACTTCAATGCACATAGATCACATAAAACTCCATTAAGTGGTTTATATGACAGATTTTTATTAGCCTTTGCTGATTACATTTATTTTCAAGAGCAACAGTAAAAAATATTCTAAAAAGCACCACTACCATTCGTAGAATATTTTCTTAACATGCCCAGCTAGCATAATCCCTCTAATCCAAAAGAAAAGAAACTACCCCCTGATGCATTATTGTTTTATTTTACCAATAGCAGCAGTATGGCACACTACAAAAAAAGCAGGCAAGCTATAAAACATAGTAATCACATTTTGCATGTACTGTAAGTTTTTTTTTTTTCCAGCTACATAGATCCTCTAAAAATGTATTAAGGCTTGGTTCAGATAGGTGCGATGTGGTAACGCTGCAAATCCACTGTGGGTTCCCGCATAGCACCTGGCGCGCAAGGCAATTCACACTGCCCTTTGCAAACCGCTGCGGGTTTCAATACAAAGTTAATGACCCCCCAGATCGGTTTGCATATGGCAATGCGAACTGTCAGTTTGGACATGAATCAGATCGCATGGGTGTGAACACCCATGTGATCTGATTCTGGTGCGGACCAAAAAAGCGTCCTGCACGACTTTGGTCCGAATGCGTTGCAAATTCAGCCAAACAATCTATGGCTGAATTTGTATCGCACAGACATTGCACGTGCTTTGCACTGCAGTACCGTGTGAATCGCATGCCATCTCGCGCAGCGCACTAGTGTGCACCCAGCCTTTAAGGACATCTGTCATTAAAACTAGAATCTGTGTGAGAAGGCTTATGATAGATAGGTTTAACTTTAGCACCCCAGAACTGGTATGTGGCACTTGAATCAGGAATCACCCTCCATTAATATTTTTGCTTCATGATAGATTCACTTTGATGGTGCAGAAAAAACAGTGATGTTGCAGAGATGGTGAGAGAAGCCAAAACATGTCCTTATGGGGAGATCGATTCTCCCTTCCTGTCCTGGTAACCACTGTCGTTAAGACACAAAGTTAAGAGAATCTTCAAAAAGGAAAAGCATAACACAAAAATCTGTCAGGTTCTAATCCTTGACCACTCAATATTGTTGAGTAATAGAATGTTTATTAATGTGTCCCTATTAAAGCATCTTATCTCATTTTCTGACTCGGTCAAAATAGATGTTTTAACCCTTCCCACTCTATACAAAAAAAGTTTGGAGTAGAGTGCTACTTTAATTAATTGTATAGTGAAGTATAGCAAGATGCAAGCATTTTTAGAGTCTGAACTTGAAATCATGAAATGTTAATTGTTTGTTTTTTTTGTTTTTTTTTGTTTTTTTTTTAGCTTTCCTAATACCAGTCTTAGGTTTCAATAAAATGCATACTAAATTAAATCAGAAATATCTTATTGAATATATTCTGTGTTTAGTAAGGCTTGGTATCTCGCTCAATAATGGATAATGGTTCGACGGACACAGCGCCTCCTTAATCTTGATATTTGGGTTATATCGCCTCTGCAGGAGTAGGACTAGGCAGAACAAAATACACCTGGCTATGCCCATTAAAGTCAGTATATAACCCCCTCCCTGCTCTAGGTTTCATTTTTTTTTCTGTCTAGTCAGGAGAAAGGACCTAGCGCAGTGATGACGAACCTTGGCACCCCAGATGTTTTGGAACTACATTTCCCATAAACTACACTGCGGAATGCATGAGCATTATAGGGAAATGTAGTTCCAAAACATCCGGGGTGCCAAGGTTCACCATCACTGACCTAGCTCCTTGCTGGGATCTTTTGGTCCTAGCAAATTTTAGTTTGTCTCTTTTTTTTCCATACATTTTCTCCTGGGAGATCTGCAAACAACTGCCGGGCTGGGCGACGGGCTATAATCTAGATCCAGTGGTCTCCCCAGTCCAGCCAGCGAGCGTGTGCAGACCACGGCTACGCGCTAGGTTGGCCATGACAGCCTCAACGGACGGAGGCTGACCTGCGAGTTAAAGGTCTTGCAGGGTCGCATACGAATGGGCTCTGGTCTGAGTCGCAGCGGTCCCCTGGCCGACTGCCCCCCACTTCGGTGGCGAGGAGTTCTGTCTGGAAGGTCACTCGCACCATGGATCGGTAAGTACAGTCCCCCCTTTCCCCCTTTGTGCGGTTTGGGGATGGTCGGACCTGCCTGCAGGATCCATGCTCCCATCCTAAAGTCCCCTGGTTAAACTGGGCTTCCCCCTCCCCCTACGGATTGGTGGGAGTCTCAGGGCAGGCAGTAGAGACCCCCGGGGGGCTCCCCTGCCATTTACCTTCTGGGTGGTGTGTGTCCTGCCTTGGCGGTATGGGGGGGGGGGTTCCAGTGCAGAGGGTGCAGCGGAGACCCCTAGGTGCATGCCCTGCTGTGTGTGCAGTGTGAGGTAGTGTTCAGTTTGGGGGTCCCAGTGCAGAGTCCCCTTAAATGTTCACCCTGCCTGGTGAAGTACAGTACCTTTTTGGAAGGGGGTCCCCTTGCAGAGGGTGCAGCAATGTTGGAGGCACAGAGGATCCTGGCAGCATGCTTCGGCATGTCAAATGACCGGCGGCCATTTTTGGGTGGTCTGATGACATCACGGCGGCCATTTTCTCTTGGTCTGGCAGGTCGCCGCCTGGCGGCCATGTTTGTGTAGCTGATGAGGTTATCGCGGCCATAATCTGTTGGTCTGGCTGGTCTCTGGCTGGTGGCCATTTTTGTGTAGCCGATGATGTCACGGCGGCCATTTTGCTTTAGTCTAGTGAGACGCTAGAGATGGCCAGAACCTCGTGGAGATGCCAGAGCTCCATCTCTTCCTTTTCCTCCCCTATGCTTCTCTTCCTGTCCTGGGATATATGAAATGGACGCTGACATTGGGGTTGCTGGGTCCGAATTGCATCGCTCCTCCGTTTTTGGTAGGGTGAATCTTTGGGGGTCCTTGTGTATCTCCCTCCCCGCTGATAGGTACCCTGGTCATTGGGGTGTCCCTTAGTGGTGCCAAAGTTCCTTTGTACTACAGGGTCTTTTTCTTTATAGAGCCTCAGGGTCACATCTCACCCACTGATCCCCTCATGGAGGGGGCAGGTCCCTCGGACCCCCAGCTTCCCATGGTTAAGCTGACGGCAGTCCTTGAGTCATTAGTATCTCAGGTGGAAGTAGCATGTGGGCAAAGACCCGGGAGGAAGCGTCCCCCGGCTTTCCCTGCTTAGTCTGTCTCATCCGATTCTGAGCCTGATGCCGCCAGGGCCGTGGCCCGTCCAGGGGGGTTTAATATCGCGCTCCCTGACCCGTCCGATTAGTGAGGATGAGTCCTCTGCGGTCTTAGCAGCGAGTGAAAAAGCGCTGGTGTACGCACTTGTTACTGCGGTGCGGGAGACTCTAAAGATGGGGGATGCGGCTGACAGGGCCACAGATGTGGCTGTGTTCTTTGGAACGCATAAGTCACCTCGCACACCAAGGGTATTTCCTTATCTACCTTATTTTCATAGGTTTACCTATAAGGGATGGGAACAACCAAAATCAGCCTTTTGTGGTCCCCAAACATTTCTCAGTACGCTACCCCTTTGAAGAATCACTTTTAAAAAAGTGGACTACCCCACCAGTGGTGGGCCCTCCTTTTTCCAGGTTGAATAAAGCAGCCATGATCCCAGTAGAGGAATCCCCGTCCTTTAAGGACCCGGCTGACAGGAAAGCGGAGGCTGTGGCACGCAGAATGTTTACTATGGCTAGGCATCGCGTCCAGTCTTGGCCTCGGCCCTGGTGTCGCAGACCCTAACTGAATGGGCCAAGCTTTTGCGCCAGGGTCTGGGCAGTGAGAAGGTTCCCGCTGCTTATCCCGCTTTTCCCGCTAATTTAGTGCACCAGTTGGTCCATGGGCTACAGTATATTTGTGATGCAGCCTTGGATGCAGCTCCTGTGCTGTCCAAGCTTTCTATTTTATCGGTGGTGGTTAGACGTGTGCTGTGGCTTAAGAATTGGTAAGCAGACCAAGCCTCTAAAAAAGCTCTCATTGATCTGCCCTTTCAAGGCGACCGCCTTTTTGGGGCTACCCGGGATGACATCATTAAGGGTGTCACAGGGGGAAAAAGTACCTTCTTGCCTCAATCTAGGAAACGGAAGGAGCCTCGTTGGAGACGGGGCCTTCCTTCTCAGTCCATAAGAAATTCTTCCGGGCTCCCGGGACTGCAGATAAAGGAAACCGATCTCTCAAGTCTTCCCCAGGAAGTTCCAAGCAATCTTGGTCTGGTAAGCCTAGAGCAGGCTTCTCCAGATCCACTGAGAAGACTCCTTCAGCATGAAGGTCTGCTCTCACCCATTGCTGGGGTGGGGGGACATCTTCGCTGGTTTCCAGATTCATGGACCTCCTTTGTGAGCGTCAAGGGCGTCTACGAAATGAACCTTTTGGGGGTACCAAAGAATGGGGACACTTCAGGCAGCCCTGTGTCTCCTTGTGTGGGTATAATTCCTGTAAAGGTTTGGGTGACGTCAGAACTACCCAAGGTCCCCTCTAGCCCTATCCAGGAAATTGGGCTACCTTGGTCTGACTCTGGAGTGAATGCTGACCAGTTTAGTAGTTTTTCATCTCAAATGTCGGCCCTTCAGCAGGTTCAGCTCAATGGGAAGTAACTGAGCCTCGTGGCAATCTCGTGAGTTCCTCACGTAGACTCTGCAGTTGTCCTAGTGTCACTGCGGGGCCAATGCCTTCCTCTTCTGTGGTGCCTGCGAAGTACCGAGGGCAAAAGTCTCCTGATGGCCGTAAACGTCCCTTGGAAGCTACCTCCAAAAGAGGACCAGTTGTACTGAGGGCTGAGCTTCCATCCTGCTTTACAGTAACTGATTTTAATGGCCTAGCGATTGAAAGCCAGGTACTAAGAGATAGAGGTCTGTCGGGATCAGTGATCTCTACTGTGGTAAAGGCGAGGAAGTCTGCTTACAGTAAGATATACCATCGTACGTGGAAAGCGTACATTTCTTGGTGTGATTTGATTGGCGTTCATCCTCGATCCTTTTCTGTGGCTCGTATCTTAGCTTTTCTTAAACAGGGCGTTAAGCAGAAGTTGGCTTTGAGCACCATCAAGGGCCAGGTGTCTGCCTTAGCAGTCTTCTTTCAGCGACCCCTAGCCACTCACTCTTTAGTTCGTACCTTCATTCGAGGAGTCTGGCATGTGGCTCCGCCTGTACAGTCTCTTTTGCTGCCATGGGATTTAAACTTGGTGCTATCGGTTCTCCAGAAACCTCCATTCGAGAGTATTCGGGAGATTCTACGTTGTCCCAGTAGGTGGCATTCCTCGTTGCTATTACCTCGGCCCGCAGGGTTTCGAAGTTGGCGGCATTATCCTGTCATAGTCCCTATTTAGTGCTCCATAGGGATAAAGTGGTTCTTTGTCCCTGTCTGTCATTTTTGCCCAAGGTTGTCTCTGACTTCCATTTGAATGAGGACATTGTGTTGCCGTCCTGGTGTCCCAAGCCGGCTCATCCCAAGGAACTTGCTTTGCATACCTTGGATGTGGTACGTGCGATTCAGGTGTATCTGGAATCCACTGAGTCCTTCTGGAGGTCAGACTCACTTTTTTTTTTTTTTTTGGTTACACAAAGGCCAAGGAAAGGGCTGGCCGTTTCTTCAGCTACCATCTCCAAATGGATCAGACAGACTGTGACTCAGGCCTGTTCTATTAAGGGTCAGGTTCCTTCTTTCCCTGTCATAGCGCTGTGTCCGTTGATGAACTCAGAGAAATGGATTTTACGGTGAGTACAAAAATCCCATTTTTCAAGGGCATGTTTTTGACCATTTTTGCTTTTAGTGATTGGGTCATCCTAAAAGGTTATCGGTCAGGACATAAATGTGAAAGCAGCTCTTAGAAGAATATTTTTTAAACTGAACATCTGGTTGTCAAACTTTCTTCAATGCATTACGCCATTGCTGACTAATTTGTGAAAATATTAATTGCTATGCTAACGTCTGTACTTTCTAAGTCGCTGACCCAGAATGACTACTAAATATTTCTGCATAATAGAAGAGAAAATGGGACTTTTGATTTGGTGCAATATATTACACATGAAATTTAAAAATATTATTCAATTTATTTATTCAAAAATGTAAAAACATTTAAAAAAAGTTTTTACATGTATTTTGGCAGAAAAAAACGTTTTACTCAACATGTTTCGCTATAACAATAGCTTCTTCAGGAGGTAACTTATGTGGATGCTGCATATGTATACTACAAAAGAGATATTAAAATAAATCAATGAGCAATAATTGCAAACAAAAACAATGCAGAAAAAAGTAAAAAAAACACAAGTGCAAACATAATAAAAAAATAGAGCAATTGCTGCTTACAATAATTGGTCCCCAAGAGAAAAAATGTCATCTTGTATATCTTATTGAAATATCCTGACGGAGACACTAGGTTTTAACAGAATGGTGTATAGAGGAAGATCTCAGCAACCATAGGGGGTGATAAGGACCAAGGCTAGAACACCTGTGAAGGAACAATAGGGTTGTATTGTATTTTGATAATCAAACTTATATTAAGTGCAAACAGTTCTTTGTTAGTATGCCTTTAGTAAATATTTACCTCCCCTTCACTGAAAAATGATAAGGCTGTTTGTAAGAGGCCTAAATAGGACCATTCAGGTACCCAGATAGTAGACACAGGATTTTCTTCAGACCAGGCAATGCAAGGCACAAAAAGTAGCCATAGCACCTCCTGTGAAATCAAATGAGGAAAAGTAATAATAAACCCACAGGCCAAGCTGACCCAAAATAATAATGCAATCTGCAAATATAAGCAACTATACCCTTAACCTAAGTGTCTCCTGTATTATGCACATTCTCCCCACTCAGTGTCACAACGCCAAGTGTCATCCAGGGTCTTATTTGTATTCCCCCCCCCCCCCACCTCCCGAGCATCCAATGGCACTGCTGGAGGTGCAGACGCCAATAACACCCAGTGCACATGTGCAAGATTGCGCCTGTTCCAACGTTACATGCCATGAATCTGGCTCGATCTTGGAAGTTTCAGTCAAATAGGGAAAGGCAATAACAACAGTAATCGCCCCAACCCCTAGGCTGGAACTTGGCCGGGAAAAAGACCGCAAAGCAGCTCAAGGAACAAACAGGGATGTACTTGTGTGATGTGCTTTGAAATTTAATTATATTGATGCTTGCATTTCCTTTGTAAAGGTCCTCCGGGGTATATGTCACCCAAATTGGGTCTTAGTAGTACCTATCGTTCATCACTAGATGATATTTTCCCTTTGTGTGTGAGATAGATGCACCCTTGCTGGGGCCTGTAGCTTACGCATGTAAAATTTTCAAAGTAGTGCAGACTAAACCCCTGTTTTTAACGCATACTGTAATAGACATGTTAATTTGGTCGCAGGCTGGTTGGTAAGTAGAGCTTGGAATGTTATGATCAAAGCATTTTGATGCATTTGTTAGTGTAAAAACAGAATTGTTATCAATATAGAGGATATATTGAGCAAACGCAAGTTTGAGATTTTTGATAAGACTAAATGTTTCTGTTCTGCTATTGCTTTTAATTGTCTTGCTTCTGAACAGCTTAGATCAAGGCAAAGATCAGCTGGCACCCGGGCATGCTTCATGATCCAGAATGTGCTTTCAGTGGCTCTGAGCTTGGTATGCAGCCTTGAAAACTGTGCGTGCAAGCCAAATTCTTCTGTAATCACAGCTAAAATGCTTAAACTGAAGTATCTCCTTTCGGTTGCTATACAAAACAATAGAATTGTACAATTTCAGTTTCTACTTAACAATGCAATTGAGAAGTTGTTGAGGATGTGTTTATTACTTCATTTTATCGGTACACTCATGCAATTTTAAACAAGCCCAGGTGAGGTTCTGCCCATTGGTCTGGTTTTGTGGGTGCTCCAAATCTTGCCTGGAAACAGTTAAAAGAGAAGTATGGGTTTCTTTTTTTTTTTTTTTTTTGCTTAAAGTGGATGTAAACCCAATGTCATCCTTTCTAAACTACTGCCATAGGGGTTATCTATAAGGATATACATGCCTCCTGTATGTATCTTTACCTGTCAAATGTCTCCCTTCTGTCTGTTATGAGAGCCGAAAAACTGCATATTCTGTGGGTGGGTCTGTTGTCTGGAGCTTGGTGGGTGGAGTCGTGATGTCAGTAGACTCCCCGCCCACATCTACACTCCCCTTGTCAATATGCATTTTCTCCTGTGTATTTCTAAGGCCTCTTTCACACGGACGATCCGTATGTCCGTTTTTCATCCTTCCGTTTTCGGATGAAAAACGGACATACATTCATCCCTGTGGAGCGTCGGATGTCAGCGGTGACATGTCCGCTGACATCCGACCCGCTCCGATCCGAAAAGTGTAACGGAGGAAAAACCTACTTTTCCATCCGTTTTCGGATCGGATCGGGTGACACTACGGTCCGTCATCATCCGATCCCCCCATAGGGGAGAGCGGCACTGTGACAGGTCCGCCGCTGCACAGCGTGCAGCGATGGACCTGTCATCTTCCTGCTCAGCGGGGATCGGCGGAGCGATCCCCGCTGAGCAAGCGGGTGTTCACGGGGCGGATCATGACTGATCTGCCCCGTGTGAAAGAGCCCTTACACTGAACTTCTGCTATGATCTCTAACATCCAGTGAAAAGACAGGAAAGTAACCACATGACTTCAGCATGCCAAATCATGCTGAGGTGTGGCCAATCCTTGCAGAGCTGCTGAAGAAAGGAGTGGGGGTGGGAATTAAAAAAACAATGCATGTCTTAGGCTAGTGCACTAGATATGTAAATCACCTGTCACTCACAGCAAGGGGCAGGATTTGACAAAGTTTTTCTCTGTTTGTCAAGATTTAGCTCACTGAACAATAAAAGAGGATTGATCAGAGCTGGATTAACTCTGTGTGGCAAGACTGGGCTCAAATAATAGGAAATCTTAAACTCTACATTCTGACATTAAAAAAAAAAAAATTTCGGGTTTACATCCACTTTAACCTTAATCCCTAATGAGCTGCTAGTATCTACAAATCGGCTGAGATAGTTTGAGATCAAAGCCCATGGAAAAGGTGGAGGAAAGCTGCAGAGGGGAAAGTGTAGCTTAGAACACAAGACCTGCACAGCTGCTGAAGGTGAGGAGACTGCACAGCTTGTCAAGTTGCCTCCACTTCTGGGTTTTGTGAACATGTGAAAAGCACGCTCGCTCTAGCTGGCAGCTGGGTGTGTGCCTGTTCACCAAGCAAGGCCACATGTCCAAGAGAGGGAGGGACTGAAACAGGGAGTGTGCTGGAGATGTTTCCATCCCCTCTAAACTTTCAAACACAGAAAGGAACTGTTACAGGCTCCTTCCTGACAGTTCAAATGCCTGTGCATCACAAATGAAAGTGTTTGTATACCGCTGGACGTGTTTTTTTTTTTTTTTCTTCTTCCTGCAAGGTAAAGTGATAATGTGCTAGCACATTATGTGAAACCTTAAAACGAAGCTGTTCCAGCGCCGGGATGTCAGCGCTGCAGCCGCTTCTATTTTCACCTCTCTTGCTTCTGTGTTCGCGGATCCGACTCTGTGACTGGCCGGAGCCACGATGACATCACTCTACCGCGTGCGCACGGGAGCAACCGTTTAGGCCTCAGAAGAAATGGCACTGGTGGCCATTCCTTCACAGCACATGCGCCAGAGATGTCACTGGCTGCATGTAATGTAAATATCTCCTAAACGGTACATGTTTAGGAGATATTTACAGTACCTATAGGCTTACCTATAGGTAAATGTCCGCAGAGGAAGTTTACTTCCTCTTTAGAAGACAAAAGAAAGAAAAGACATGAAAGAATGAGGGTAGAATGTACTGCTCATATTCCCCTCCCCCATACTTCTCTTTTTAAGTGCACTGTGCCTAATTAAACTGAATTTAAAAAAATAAAATAAAAATTGTGCCATGCCCAGGACCCCTTGGAATGGGCGTTCCTGGGCATGGTTCTCCTTTGGTCTGGTATGATTCGCTTCAATGTGAGTGCTAACTGTGCCAGAGCACTGAACTCTCCATAGATGACACAGAAGCAGGGATCACTGTGGTCTGGTTAGCAGAGGTGAGGATGTAAGTGTGCCCAGGAAGTGCAGACCAGTGTCGAAGCGGGGAAATTGAACTCGGGAACGTTTCTTTTCAACCGTGCCCAGTGTGAGTGCACCCTTAGTTGCAAACTCCTTCATGCACACAATTAAACATGGATACAGTGTCATGTGGGTAATACTCTCAGTTTAAGCAAGTGCCTATTAAACATGACAAAAAGGATAGTGTTGGGGCCTGTTCACACCGCATGCAGTGAAGTGCTTTTTTTCCGCATTAAAAAAATCATGGAAAGTAGGTTATATGGGTTACAATGGCATCGTTCACACCAGCACAGTGCATTCCAGTGCTTTTCCGTTCCAGAAAAAAAAAGTACAACATGCTACTTATTTCCTCCCACAGAACTGTACTGGAACGCAGTAAAACACATAAAAAAAGTGTTAACTTCACGCATACGGGATTGATTTGGAGGATGTTTTTGTGGTGTGAACTGGCAGTTAATGGTAGGCCTGGAAAATCATGTCACCTGGTATGCCTCTTTGTACCTAACTGCAAAAAGTTTGATTACTAATAGGCCTCTTGCACATGGGGGTGAAAAAAAAGCCTTATTGTTTACTTTTTTGAAATGAGATGCATTGTCTAAAACCATGCACACAACTGAGTAAACATCAGGAATACAGCATTGAGTACAGAACCATTAAACAAAAATAGAAAACTTTACATTTGAGTGTATTTTACAACATTGTCAATAAAGAAGAATTTTACTCGTATATACGCTTGTGCACCTTTTACATTACCTATACTCAACCTATACTCAACCTATACTCAACCTATACTCAACATTACTCAGGTCTTTACACAGTTTTTTTTACTCGGGGACTTTCTGTTTACAAATTCCTGTACAAAACAAAAGTAAATTACAATGCCTGTGTGCAAGGGGCTATAATGATATGAGTTGTGCATAAAAGGATCCCCAAATGCTTGTATTGCAAAGGTGACTGGTGTTGGTGGTTTTTCTGTTTGGGGCAGACAATTAAAAAACTTGTAGCCAAAGTAAAAATGTTTTCATTGTTGTAGTTACAAAAAAAACATTAAACATGCTTCATGACTACTCGCAACTTCTTCAGAACATGTGTGTCACATATATTTCAGTTGGGGGACCTGAAGGAAGCTGTCTGCATTGAGAAGAATGGCTTCTCGCTGCTTCTTCTTCTTCTTCTTCTTCTTCTTCTTTTTTTTTTTTTTTTTTCTATAATCAATGTTTGTTTAGATTTTAGAGAATAAATGAAGGCACAAAAAGTACAAAAGAAAAAAGGTACAAAATAAATAATATATAAAAGAATAGATCCGCGCTTAGGACAGTATAAGAGCTGCTGCCTATCTCTAATTAGTACCCCTAAGGGTCTAATTGCATAGTAGATAAGTAAGATGAGAATGAAAACGGCGCTACCCTCTAGATTATTATTAAGTAACGGGTAAAAATGTCACAAAATCCAAACTGAATCCAGATGACTCCGATGCATAAAAGCTCCACCAATATCAAAACATAATACGGTCCAAACCAGAGTGGACCATATATTTGGAGATAACCAAAATTTCAAAAACACCAGTACTTTAGAAACTGCTGAATAAAATGTGTCCCCCCAGCGGGATAAAAGTGTCATCCAGAGTGGAATATATAATAACTGAGTGAGAAAATATATAATAACTGAGTGAAAAAATTATGGTGGACAGTGCAAAAAAGGACAGTGTAAAAAAAGAAACAAATTAAGAATTTTAACCCCAAGGTTCAAAAATATTGGGACAAAATGGCGCCAAAGAAAAACTATTAGATAGTGAAAGAGTATGTGTGCTTATTATTATCAATGTGATGTCTGTGTTGCCCCTTCCATATATATATGCAAAAAAATTGAGTAGGGTTGTGTTTGACCCCAATGTTCAAAAATATTGGGACACTATGGCGCTTGTGAAACGTGAGATGTCCTTCTGAGCGATAAACTAAATTATAATTCAATTAAACCACTCCCTGTGCTTAAATTACAGTGAATAAAAAATATATACAATTGATTCCAATTTCTTTTGTTTGAAACAAGTGATATAGTTAATTTCTAAAAAGTTTGTATATATAATCCATGCAGAAAAGAGTGTTGTTAACCAGGTGGGGAGAACAAAATTCGACTGTAAATGCTGTTTATTTCACCCAAGAGGGTACACCGCAGTGACTTCTGTGCGATTTTTCATAAGGTGACTTGAAGTGCTCGCCCCCCTCTTCTGCCCCACTCACCAGAGATAATCACCCCTGCAGGGGTACCAAGCGACAAAGTGGGTGCCTCAGGGCGGATGATGTTCACTTCAAAAATGCTTCCATTCCTCTGCTCTGTGCGATCCTTACGGCTGTTCCAGGTAAAATATGTGCTCTGACATGACCATGCTACTCCAGCAGTGTACCACCTTAATCTGTTAAACTCTCCTCTACTGCCACTTCCAGCAATGTCTTCTCTCTACTTCCTCCCAACTCCGAGTTATTATATATTCCACTCTGGATGACACTTTTATCCCGCTGGGGGGACACATTTTATTCAGCAGTTTCTAAAGTACTGGTGTTTTTTGAAATTTTGGTTATCTCCAAATATATGGTCCACTCTGGTTTAGACCGTATTATGTTTTGATATTGGTGGAGCTTTTATGCATCGGAGTCATCTGGATTCAGTTTGGATTTTGTGACATTTTTACCCGTTAATAATAATCTAGAGCGCAGCGCCGTTTTCATTCTCATCTTACTTATCTACAAAATAAATAATGTATGAAATAGCGATCCACAACTAACATAAGGCAAGCGACCAAATAGGTGGTAAGGATAGATGCTAGATCGGTACAGACTGGCATAAAGTTTAGGAGCATATCTCGTAACAGAAATGATAAGGTATACAAATTCTCGCCTTATCTAATAAACACCAATGAAAAATTACCAGTATGACCACAAGCAAGAATATGCAGGAACAGGCAAGGCCTGTCTGTATACAACACCGCAATGAACACCCACCCCAACATTAGTTTAAATAAAGTAATGGAGTAGGATGGAGCTGTGTTTTGGGTCAGAGATCGGACCGCTTACCAATCAACCAAAAAACACAAAAGCAAACTCAGAACAAACTAAACACAAATTAAAATAAAAACCGGAACAAACAAAATAAGTACAAGAACCTTGTTGGTATAGACCAACCAACCGTGTCGGGAATTTTGACCGCTCTCTACTACACCATAGTTTCATTCAAGAATTCAGTGTCGAACCCGTGCGCAAATAGGAAATAAGTAGGCAATTTTACAATAGAAAGTGTAAGGAAGAAGAGGGGTAAATATACTTTTGCTGGCATTGGGGCGTATGTTTTTGACCAGGTGTAAAGTACCACTGGGGTATATATGGTTAGGTTAGTTTGTCAATTTCCAGCAACTAATGCATCCAACCAGACCAAATGTCAAGGAACTGCTGTTTGTTTTTTGTATAACCCACCTCTCTGCCTCCATAATCCTCCTCTCCACCTTTTTCTTCCATTCTTTAAGCGTGGAACAGTGACTTTGTTTCCAAAACTTAGGAATAAGGTTTTTCGCAGCGTTAAAAAGGTGTGGGGGTGACACTTCTTTTATGATTTCAAAGAGTAGGGTGTAGCTTGGAATAAATAGTGAAAGGGGGGTAATTCTATAGACTTCAGTGTAGTTTTTTTGGGTCCATGGTGAGATTTCCTGCCAGATTCTCACTGCTTCTTGACGCATTCTTCTTGCTGCAGCCTGAATTCTTCAATATTTTTATACATTTTATTTGTATTTATTAGGGTTGTACCGATACCAATACGTCTAGTATCAACATCGATTGGTGCCAATACCAAGCATTTGCACAAGTACTTGTACTCATGCAAATACTCCGATAGTTGACCCGATAGCTGCATCCTCAGCGTAGCAGGGGGTGGCAGACAGCCTTGCAGATGATCGGTGTGGGCAGTTACAAGCACCGATCTCCCTGTATACCTTTTTAGTAAAGCAGCTGACAGCCGCTTCTCCTCCTCTCCCTCCCGCGGCTTTCAGCTGCTTTTATTAAAAGCTATACAGGGAAGATCGGTGCTTTTAACTGTCCGCACCAATCATCCCGACTGTCCCCTGTTTCCTCCTGCGGCTCCCCATGTCGTTTGTCAGCTCCCTGTGTCTGCTCTGGTCCTCCTCGGTGCTCCTTCAGTCCCCCTCTGTGCTTCTCCCCCCCTCCGTGTCCCCATCTGTTCTTCTCCCCCCCTCCGTGTCCCCATCTGTGCTCCCCCTCCTTGTCCTCCTCCATGCTCCTCCGGTCCCCCTCTGTGCTCTTCCAGGCCCCCCTGTCCCCAGATCTGTTAGGACGGAGAGCCGAGGAAGGAGCTGGTAAATGTCATTTATCGGCTCTTTTCTTTTCTGAACGAACAGAGGCAATGATCACTGACTTTATCCATTCATAACTGAGCATCGTAAACTGTGTTACGATGCTTTAGTTTATGAATGAACAGGAGCTTCAGGTATATTGGCCTTTTTTTTTTTTTTTTATACTTCAGCAGAAAAATAATGGCCGGCTGAAAATCTTTTTGTTCACTTTTTGTATTGTAAACTCTGAGCGTTGTACATGCCCTCAAAAACAGTCTAATTGTTAAACTTTCTTTTTAATGGTGTCTTAAAGTTTGATTCTGGTATCCACTCAGTAGGAAGTTCATTTTCTGTAAATTCATTTTATACCTCCTGTTCAGAGAGAGGACATGTACACTGAAATAAACCATTTTTGTCCCTGCTTGTAAAAGCTTTCTAAAAGTGAGTGATTTTGTTTTTGTACTTATTTATTTTCTTGCTTGTGCCAGGAAATTTGCTTGTCATTTTCAAAAGGCTAGTCTACATTTTGATCTCATTTAGAGAAATTGTTTTCCTTCCCTTTTTAGAAGTAAAATATGTTGTTCTTTTGTTTCAGTTTAGCCACTCCAACCTCCAATTTCATTTTTCATAATTGTGTGCTTGCGTTATTGGTTTCAACATGAACATAAAAGTGCTTCCTAGAGCATTGACCGATTCCATCATTATTTCCCTTTCTCATGTTCTAATTCCACTCTAGATGTATCTGCAACCCAAATGTTAAACCTGAAAGCTTTTTTTTTTTTCTTTTCAAAAAAGATAATCATTTCACTGAATGGATTTAAAGGTCCATAAAACTTCATATGCAGTCTGTCTATGATGAAAATGTAATATCTATTGTCTAGTTTGTAGTGCTAATGGCAAGCACCCCAGGGTATATGGGTTTTTACATTGTTACCCTATTTAAATGCAACTGTACAGGCATTTGAAAAAGTTTTTTGAAGTAGAGGTCCGCCAAATGTATTTATTTTTTTTAAAGTCAGCAGCTACAAATACTGCAGCTGCTGACTTTTAAAATAAGGACACTTACCTGTCCAGGGCGCCCACGATGTCTGCACCCGAAGCCGGTCTCTCCCTCGGCTCTCGGGTGCTGCCGCCGCCATCTTCGGTGAGGGAATCAGGAAGTTAAGCCTTGTGGCTTCACTTCTGGGTTCCCTATGCGCAATCCGAATGGTCCCTGCTGTCTCTGGGACCCGTGTGTGTCCCAGCAGACAGTGCGGGGTGATGGGAAGAGGCGTAGACTCCCGCGGGAGTCTATGCCCAGAAGTAGGTGCAAATATCTGGCTTAGACAGGTATCTGCACCCCCCTCTCCCCTGAAAGGTGCCAAATGTGACACCGGAGGGGGGAGGGTTCCGAAAAGTGGAAGTTCCATTTTTGTGTGGAACTCTGCTTTAAATTAAAGAGGGTCTTTAGTCCTTTTTGAAATAATTAAAAGACCGTGACTAAAAATACTGTAGTTTCTGACTTTTAATAGAGAGACGTGTAATTCCAGCAGCACCTGACCAAACTAGGTACCTGTTACCCGAAGAAAAAAAAGTTCTTAAAGTGGAAGGGTGTCAGTGGAGGATCAAGGAAACTTCCCTTTTAAGGTGAAGTTCCACTCTAAAGCTGGATCTAGCTTCCACCGGGCCTAAAGGAGAGTGTCTTTAGACCACTGAACAACACTAATTATAGTTGTATTTTTAATGGCACAAGGGGTTTGGAGGAATGGGTGCTACCAGCGCTAGTTTGAGGGAGCAATTTTATTTGGAGCAGTTTCCGCACCAGGTAATGTAACTTGTTCAGTTGACCCCTCAAAAGTGATTAGTGGGCAACACATGGATATCGGCTGCTTTTTATGTCTGTGGGTACCTTACAAAAAATACCCCTCTAATCTTCAAGAATTCCCACATCACATACACCCTACCACTTCAACTTATTTCTGCTACACTAGTGTATTTTAGAAACTGACACTCATATTTACAAGAGGCTTATGCTACAGTTTCAATTTAAAACATGTTCTTATGTTTACAGTTCTTATGCAACCCATTTTGATATTTAATGCCATTAATAATTCTCTTTCAACAGTAACAAACATTTAGCATACATTTTCTATAAATTAAAAAAATGAGAAGTTCTTTTTCTTACAGCCATTAGTATTCACTAGTGGACAGAAGCTCAAAGAACATGGTTTAAGCCCCAAATGGACAATGCATGTAAGATTATATCTTTGCTGGTCCTTGGGTTTCTTCAGCTGGAGTAAACTAGTATAGCAAAATAATCCTTCATGATTTGCCTAAAGGATATTTATACTGAAGCACAAAATGTAGTATATTGCCGCTTACCAGTCCTTATGTGTAGGCTGCGTTAGTTAAAGTGATTAACTTTCAAACTCCTTTCACTGGCAGCCCTTCTGTTTTATCCAGGGATAATGCACTTTTTTTTTATAAACAAAGCCTCCAAATACCTTTTTTTTGCAGCTACATTCAGGCCGGTCACGTGACTCCCGGCCGCTCTGCTACTCCGAACCAGGGCTACAGCGGGAGGGGTCGAGATCTCACTCTGACGTCAGCTGGGGAGGTCACGTGGACGCTTGGCCCCTCCTGCTGTAGCCCTGGATCGGAGCAGCAGAGCATCTGGGAGTCACGTGACCGGCCTGAATGTAGCAATTTGGAGGCTTTGTTTATAAAAAAAAAAACATGTATACAGTGCATTATTCCTGGATAAAACAGAGAGGCTGCCAGTATCAGGGACCATGAATCAGACCGAGACAGAAGTATAGTTAAATCACACTTGTTTAATAATAATAATAATTAATAATAATAAGGTAAACTGAGTAAGTGTAGTCAAAACAAGCCAGAGTTCAGTAACTGGATCGGGTAGTCAGCCAAGCAAATGTCAGAGAGCCAGAGATAAACGTAGTAGTACAGCAAGCAGGATCAGGAGCCAGAAGGAACGTCAGCCGAGCAAGTCTTCAACAGGAACGCAGGAGAAAGTCTCTGTGATGTTGACAAAGGCGAAGGCAGAGATCAAGTGAGCTGGACGACTTTAAGTAGGCAGGGCTGACGAGCAGAATCAACAACAGCTGGGTAACTGTGGAGAGAGATGGGAGCTGGCAATTGCCGACAGCTGAGCGGCCTGAACCCAGCCCTGACAGCCAGTGACCATTATTAAACTTTTTTTTTTTTTTTAACTACTAATAGCAGCGGGGGGGGGGGGGGTGTGGGGCAAAATGGCACAGCTGGGTGTAACGTCGCTTCATCCTATGGCCACTAGGGGCGCGCGCCCCCTGCTCGCTCATGGAGCCGATGCGAGTGCTCGGCGGTCGCGATTACCGTCGGGCTCCCGCGATCGCTCGGGGCACACGGAGAACCGGGATCTGTGTGTGTAAACACAGTTTCTGGTTCTCTGAGGGGAGAAGTGACAGATTGTCTGTGTATGAACACCGATCTGTCTCTTCCCCTACACAGTCCACTCCCCCCTTCAGTTAGAATACACACTATGGAACACATTAACCCCTTGATCGCCCCCTAGTGTTAACCCCTTCCAGTGACATTTTTACAGTAATCAATGCATTTTTATAGCACTGATCGCTGTAAAAATGCCAATGGTCCCAAAAACGTGTCAAAATTGTCCGACGTGTCCGCCATAATGTTGTAGTCCCGATAAAAATTGCAGGTCACCGCCATTACTAGTAAAAATAAAAATGCCATAAAACTATCCCCTATTTTGTAGACGCTATATATATTTTGTGCAAACCAATCAATATACGCTTATTGCGATTTTTTTTTTTTTTTTTTTTTTTTTTTTTACAAAAATATGTAGCAGAATACAATCTGCCTAAACTGAGCAAAAAAAATATATATTTTTTTTATATATTTTTGGGGATATTTATTTTAGCAAAAAGTAAAAAATATTGCGTTTTTTTTCAAAAATTGACGCTCTTTTTTTGTTTATAGCACAAAAAATAAAAACCGCAGAGGTGATCAAATACCACCAAAAGAAAGCTCTATTTGTGGGGAAAAAAAAGACGTCCATTTTTGTTTGGGTGCAACGTCGCACGACCGCGCAATTGTCAGTTAAAGTGACGCGGTGCCGAATCACAAAAAGTGCTCTGGTCAGGAAGGGGGTAAAATCTTCCGGGGCTGAAGCAGTTAACCTGCTATAAGGAAACAGGAGCTCACTTTTTTTTTTGGGGGGGGGGGGGGGGGGGGCTACAAATCCTTTAAGACCATTTTCAGCAAGAACAGAAGATTACTTTTGCCTAATCCTTGGGTACCAAGATAGTCCAGTCCTCTCCTATTTTACCAGGAGCATGTTTTTTGGGCAGCCCCAAGTATCCTCCTTCATTTTCAACAGAAGATTCTTGTTGATAATGCCAGAAATAGTGTCCTTGTCACTTCCTGTAAACTGAACTGAAATCAAACAGCAGTGGCGGTGCGTCCATTAAGGGTGCATGGGCGCCGCCCCCTATCTCCATCCACCCCCCGCTATGACTAATAGATTCATGCATTGCATGAATTTATCCATGGCCGTCGCCGCCACCCCCTATTCAGGCGTCCGGCCCCTTTTCGGATGCCGGGCGCCTGAATTACAGCGGAGGGGGGGGGGTGTTTTTGAAGCACCTGATTAGAGCCATAGGCTCTAATAGGCTTCAGAAAAGGTGAATGAGCGCAGAGCATTGCGCTCGCAGTTCACCCAGGTTTGTTAGGAAAGCAAATATTAATTTGCTGTTCTAACACTGAACTGCCTCTCCGCCAATCAGGTGTGTGGGTCTGTTAGCCGTCACCTGATTGGCTGAACAGACAGGCGCTACGATTGGACGCCTATCCTGAAGAGGGGAGGGGACACAGGAGCCGCAGTCTGACCGGCTGCAAGGTCCCACTGTTCGCCACTGTCACCGCCACCGTAACCCGCATGCCTGACCCGCATCCGAGACAGGAAAAGTGCCGGTCAGACGGCGGGGGAGGGGCACAGTGGCTGCAATTGATGGGCACAGTGAGTCTGCAATTGATATTTTTCAGTATGTTTGCGACCCCCCCCCCCCTCAAAAAATTTTGAGCACCAGCCATCACTGTCAAACAGTGTTGTCTTCTGTCTATTTTCAAATTACCCAGTTCCAGTTTAAAGTTGTAAACCTTCAGAAAAATAAGATGTATCCACTACGCAAAAATATTGCATGTACAGTCAGGTCCATAAATATTGGGACATCGACACAATTCTAATCTTTTTGGCTCTATACACCACCGCAATGGATTTGAAATGAACTGAACAAGATGTGCTTTAACTGCAGATTTTCAGCTTTAATTTGAGGGTATTTACATCCAAATCAGGTGAACGGTGTAGGAATTACACCAGTTTGTATATGTACCTCCCACTTTAAGGGACCAAAAGTAATGGGACAATTGGCTGCTCAGCTGTTCCATAGCCAGGTGTGTGTTTATTCCCTCATTATCCCATTTACAAGGAGCAGATAAGAGGTCCAGAGTTCATTTCAAGTGTGCGATTTGCATTTGGAATCTGTTGCTGTCAACTCTCAATATGAGATCCAAAGAGCTGTCACTATCAGTGAAGCAAGCCATCATTAGGCTGAAAAAACAAAACAAACCAATCAGAGAGATAGCAAAAACATTAGGTGTGGCCAAATCAACTGTTTGGAACATCCTTAAAAAGAAAACGCACCGGTGAGCTCAGCAACACCAAAAGACCCCGAAGACCATGGAAAACAACTGTGGTGGATGACTGAATAATTCTTTCCCTGGTGATGAAAACACCCTTCACAACAGTTGGCCAGATCAACAACACTCTCCAGGAGGTAGAGGTATGTGTGTCAAAGTCAACAATCAAGAGAAGAATTCACCAGAGTGAATACAGAGGGTTCACCACAAGATGTAAACCATTGGTGAACCTCAAAAACAGGAAGGCCAGATTAGAGTTTGCCAAACAACATCTAAAAAAAAGCCTTCACAGTTCTGGAACAACATCCTATGGACAGATGAGACCAAGATCAACTTGTACCAGAGTGATGGGAAGAGAAGAGTATGGAGACCTCATCAGTGAAGCATGGTGGTGGTAGTGTCATGGCGTGGGCATGTTTGGCTGCCAATGGAACTGGTTCTCTTGTATTAATTGATGATGTGACTGCTGAGAAAAACAGCAGGATGAATTCTGAAGTGTTTCGGGCAATATTATCTGCTCATATTCAGCAAAATTCTTCAGAACTCATTGGACAGCACTTCACAGTGCAGATAGACAATGACCCGAAGCATACTGCGAAAGCAACCAAAGACTTTTTTTAAGGAAAAGAAATGGAATGTTATGGAATGGCCAAGTCAATTGCCTGACCTGAATCCGATTGAGCATGCATTTCACTTGCTGAAGACAAAACTGAAGGGAAAATGCCCCAAGAACAAGCAGGAACTGAAGACCGTTGCAGTAGAGGCCTGGCAGAGCATCACCAGGGATGAAACCCAGCGTCTGGTGAGGTCTATGCATCCAGACTTCAGGCTGTAATTGACTGCAAAGGATTTGCAACGAAGTATTAAAAAAGTGAAAGTTTGATGGATAATTGTTAATCTGTCCCATTACTTTTGGTCCTTTAAAAAGTGGGAGGCACATATACAAACTGTTGTAATTCCTACACTGTTCACCTGATTTGGATGTAAATACCCGGAAATTAAAGCTGAAAGTCTGCAGTTAAAGCACATCTTGTTTGTTTTCAAATCCATTGTGGTGGTGTATAGAGCCAAAAAGATTAGAATTGTGTTGCTGTCCCAATATTTATGGACCTGACTGTACCTTCTAAGTAACAATGCTAAAAGTTTGGATCCTCCCTTTACTCCCATTTCCCTGCAATTTTACAGAGCAAACAAGTTTCAGCAACATCCTGCAATTCATGGAGTCGCTCAGCTCCCCTCTTGCTGCCCAGGAGCTTTGATTGACAGCATTAGTGAAAGATGATAGCATATATATGTATTCAGGCATTGTAAAGTGGGTATGTCTTATCTCTTTTGGCACTAAAGTCTGCTATTTTTCCTGCTGCCTCTTCTCCCCCATTACATGCATCCCTGCCTTCAGCATTGTAGTCCTGCTCTGCTCACTTCACATCATACCTCCTCTGTCTGCAGCTGTCTCATCTTGAAAATACAGCACCAATCCCCTCCTGCACAACAAACACCCTGCTAAACTCTCTGCTGCTAACTTAAAACGACACACACAAGCTGAACAGGCAGTTCTGATGCAGGTCTTCGGCTTTCTACTATCTGTGAAGGATTCCACCTTCTTGCTGAGGAAGGCCTATTGCAGTAGAGCCCAGGGACCTAACGCTAGCATGATGTCTGCAATAGGTCACAGAGAGACAGGGACCTGCATCAAAATGTGGTTGAAAGATCTGCATGAGCAGGAGTTGGAAAGCAGCAGTGAGTTGATACTGTTGTGTCTGAGATCGCAGTTGGGGAGCCAAAGTGTGCATTTCCTGGAAGAGAATTGAAAACAAAGGCAAAAACTACTGAGTACAAGCTAACATGTGCTCTCCTGTTCTGTGCACCACATCTTTTGTGAACAGTGGATGTTAATTTTAGGCATAACAAGTGACCTGTCTCTGCCTACCCCTTTCACACACCCCTGCACAAACGAGACCAATTTATGAGACATACACACTTGTGAGAAAAAGATAAAAAAAAATGCATGTGTGTTTATTTCACTAGGAATTAACGCTAGTACTTTATTTTTGTTGGGTATGAATTTATTTCCACTTTAATGAGAATCAAAAGGTTAGGATGTGTTTATAGTCCAAATGGGAAGAGCAGCCAAGGGTGACACTCATGGGTTCTCCAAAGATACAGTGAACTTAGCCACCCAAGGACTGGAAGTCTGTTAATTGCAGGATTACCAGATAAAAATAAAGTAAAGGTATGAAAAAATGGCACTCCTATTGAAAGAGTTGCACACATAATAATTTTGCAAAGCAAAATTCTGCAATTAAGATGGGTAAATTACTGGAGTGTATGTAGCTGCCCTGGAAGGTATTTTTTTTTTAACTGGGGTTGTTCCCTGTAGCAAAAAAAGTGCATTATTTCAACATCCCTGAAACTTTATCCATTTCTTTTAACAAATGTCAGTGTGGAAACCCAGGTGGTGGAAGTGTACAATTATCAAGTTGTATCATCATCAGAGTTGGATGACATGCTGAAAAGTTGAAGATTTAGGCCCCTTTCACACTGGGGCGGTAGGGGGCGTCGGCGGTAAAACAGCGCTGTTTTACCGCGGTATTCGGCCGCTAGCGGTGCGGTTTTAACCCCTCGCTGGCGGCCGAAAAAGGGTTAAAACCCCTTGTATAGCGCGGCTATAGCCGCGCTGTCCCATTGATTTCAATGGGCAGGAGCGGTGAATACACCGCTCCTTCACCGCGCCAAAGATGCGGCTGACAGGAGATTTTTTCTTCTCCTGCCAGCGCACCGCTTCAGTGTGAAAGCCCTCAGGCTTTCACACTGAACAAACAGCGGAGGCTGTTTAGGGGCGGTTTGCAGGCGCTATTTTTAGCGCAATAACGCCTGCAAACCACCCCAGTGTGAAAGGGGCCTTAGTGACTAGATAAATGGCTAAATGATGATTCAGTACCTTGTGAAAGAAAATTAAAATGGCTAAATGCTTTTGTACTAGAGTTTTTTTAAAGAGATTTTCAGGCCAGGACACAGGCAGAGCATTCATAAACCATGGGTTATAGGTGCCTTTGGACACTAGCAAGGCTTTAGAGGGCATGGCGTCTCCCATAACCCCACTTCACTTTGTGAGCCCTCAGTTTTGTGCTAGTGTGAGCCTTTTCTCCTTCAAGGAGATAAACACACTTAGCTTAAAGTGATTGTAAAAGCTTGCTTTTTTTTTAAAATAACAAACATGTCATACTTGCCTCCACTGTGCAGTTGGCTTTACACAGAGCAGCCGGATCCTCCTCTTCTCGGGTCCCTCTTTGCTGCTCCTGGCCCCTCCCTCCTATGGAGTGCCCCCACAGTCAGCAGCTCTCTACGGGGGCACTGGAGCCGAGTCTCAGCTCCGTGTATCCATTCAGACATGGAGCCCCTGCCCGCTCCCTCTCACCCCTGATTGGCTGACTGACTTTGAATGACAGCTGCGGGAGCCAATGGCGCCGCTGCTGTGTCTCAGCCAATCAGGAGGATTGTCCCGGATGGCTTAGAGATTCGTGGACATCGCTAGAGAGAGATGGGGCTCAGGTAGGTAATGAAGGGGTGTTGGGGTGGCTGCTACACACAAAAGGTTTTTTATCTTAATGCATAGAATGCATTAAGATAAAAAGCCTTCTGCCTTTACAAGTAGTAGTAGTAGTAGCAAATATACCTGCAAAACATTCCCTGTTTATGAACAGATGAAATATGCAGCGTGTGAGAATTGTCATTCCCCCAAAACTGTTGCTAAGCTCTATCCAGTGGAAAAAGAGTTTGCAAATTATTATTATACAGGATTTATATAGCGCCAACAGTTTGCACAGCGCTTAACAAAATGAAAATAAGTGGGCTATTCCTGTAGTTGAACCTACCGTCATTGTCCTAGATAAACATCTCTTTATTCCTATTGAAGATGTTCCTCTTTTCATAGATTATGCAGATTGAAAATTTGAGACTCCTCTAAAGACTTTTTAAAGCCGTATTAAACCCAAAAGCAAACATGCATTATTTTGCAGCTTACCAGTTCTTAGATATGATGGTTGTATTTTCTTTTTTTAGGCTTTCTTCTATTTTCATCTTGTGATCCAGCAAGCAAGTCTGTTTTTCAAAAGCACAAGCTCTCCAGCAGAGTGTATCAGTTTTACATGAAAAAGACAAACCACTTAACACTGGCAGGGGTGATTAAAATGATTAGCTTTTATTAATACAAGAAAAACCTTTATCCCAAAAGGAAAGAAATGTTTGCTGTAACTACTTATAAAATATTTAGCTGGAGTTTGGCTTTAATTTTTGTTAGTGTATCTACAGTGGGAACAAAGTATTCAGACCCCCTTAAATTTTTCACTTGTTATATTGCAGCCATTTGCTAAAATCATTAAAGTTCATTTTTTTTCCTCATTACACACACAGCACCCCATATTGACAGAAAAACACTGAATTGTTGACATTTTTGCAGATTTTTTTTAAAAAGAAAAACTGAAATATCACATGGTCCTAAGTATACAGACCCTCAGTATTTAGTAGAAGCACCCATTTGATCTAATACAGCCATAAGTCTTTTTGGGAAAGATGCAACAACTTTTTCACACCTGGATTTGGGAATCCTCTGCCACTCCTCCATGCAGATCCTCTTTAGTTCTGTCAGGTTGGATGGTAAACGTTGGTGGACAGCCATTTTTAGGTCTCTCCAGAGATGCTCAATTGGGTTTAAGTCAGGGCTCTGGCTGGGCCATTTAAGAACAGTCACAAAGTTGTTGTGAAGCCACTCCTTCGTTATTTTAGTTGTGTGCTTAGGGTCATTGTCTTGTTGGAAGGTAAACCTTCGACCCAGTCTAAAGTCCTGAGCACTCTGGAGAAGGTTTCTCATCCAGGATATCCCTGTACTTGGTCACATTCATCTTTCCCTCGATTGCAACCAGTCGTCCTGTCCCTGCAGCTGAAAAAAACCCCCACAGCATGATGCTGCCACCACCATGCTTCACTGTTGGGACTGTATTGGACAGGTGATGAGCAGTGCCTGGTTTTCTCCACACATACCGCTTAGAATTAAGGCCAAAAAGCTCTATCTTGGTCTCATCAGACCAGAGAATCTTATTTCTCACCAACTTGGAGTCCTTCAGGTGTTTTTTAGCAAACTCCATGCAGGCTTTCATGTTTCTTGCACTGAGGAGAGGCTTCCGTCGGGCCACTCTGCCATAAAGGCCGACTGGTGGAGGGCTGCATTGATAGTTGACTTTCTACAACTTTCTCTCATCTCCCGACTGCATCTCTGGAGCTCAGCCACAGTGATCTTTGGGTTCTTCTTTACCTCTCTCACCAAGGCTCTTCTCCCCCCGATAGCTCAGTTTGGCCTGACGGCCAGCTCTAGGAAGGGTTCTGGTCATCCCAAACGTCTTACATTTAAGGATTATGGAGGCCACTGTGCTCTTAGGAACCTTAAGTGCAGCAGAAATGTTTTTGTAACCTTGGCCAGATCTGTGCCTTGCCACAATTCTGTCTCTGAGCTCTTCAGGCAGTTCCTTTTGAACTCATGATTCTCATTTGCTCTGACATGCACTGTGAGCTCTAAGGTCTTGTATAGACAGGTGTGTGGCTTTCCTAATCAAGTCCAATCAGTATAATCAAACACAGCTGGGCTCAAATGAAGGTGAAGAAGCATCTCGGGCTGGGTTCACACTGGTCCGACAAACGCTCCGACATTGGGAGCTCATGTCGCATGACGTGGGAAATTCAATGTTTCCCTATGGTAGCCGACCTAACTAGTCCGACACAAGTCGTTCCAACTTTAGAAATGCTCCCTGTACTACTTTGGTCCGACTTCGGTCCGACTTTGATCCTACTTCAGCCCATTGACTATCATTGAAGTCGGATCAAAGTGGGATCACCGTATCGCATGATCCGATTTTGGCATGCGACTTGTGCTCAGATGATCTTGAGGGGGAACTCCGCATCAAATTTTAAATAAAAAACCGGCATGGGTTCCCCCTCCAACAGCATACCAGGCCCTTGGGTCTGGTATGGATCTTAAGGGGAACCCCCTACGCCTAAAAAAAGGCGTGGGGGTCCCCCCAAAATCCATACTAGACCCTTATCTGAGCACGCAGCCCAGCCGGTCAGGAATGGGGGTGGGGACAAGCGAGCGCCCCCCCCCCTCCTAACCCGTACCAGGCCGCATGCCCTCATCTTGGGGGGGTGGGTGCTTTGGGGCAGGGAGGCACCTTGCGAGCCCCCCCCCACCCCAGAGCACCTTGTCCCCATGTTGATGAGGACAAGGGCCTCTTCCAGACAGCCCTGGCCGTTGGTTGTCGGGGTCTGCGGGCAGGAGGCTTATCGGAATCCGGGAGCCCCCTTTAATAAGGGGGCCCCCAGATCCCGGCCCCCCACCCTATGTGAATGAGTATGGGGTACATTGTACCTCTACCCATTCACCTAGGAAAAAAGTGTCAATAAAAAAGCACACTATACAGGTTTTTTATTTATTAAGCAGCTCCGGGGGTCTTCTTCCTACTTCGGGGGTGGTCTTCCGACTCCGGGGGTGGTCTTCCGACGTCTCCGCTCTCTCCGGCCTCTTCTCCCGGTGTCCGGTTCTTCTCCGGCCTCTTCTCCCGGTGTTCGACCTCTTCTCCCGGTGTCCGGTTCTTCTGCCGGCTACTCCGCTATTTTCTGCCGCTCTTTTGCTAGCGGTAACCCGGACTTCTGTGTCGTCTTCTTCCCTCTTCTCTTCCGATGTTGACACGACGATCTCTCCCGCTGTAATGATGTGTGTGAGGTGCGCGGCGACTTATATAGGCATGGGGCGTGGTCACCGGGTGACGTCATAAGGGTGCGGGGTCACCGAGTGACATCAGCAGGTGACCATGCCTATATAAGTCGCCGCGCACCTCGCACACATCATTACAGCGGTTGAGAGCATTGTGTCAACATCAGAAGAAGAGAAGAGAGAAGAGAGAAGAAGACGACGCAGAAGTCTGGGCCACCGCTAGCAAAAGAGCGGCAGAAGATAGCGGAGGAGCCGGCAGAAGAACCAGACACCGGGAGAAGAGGCCGGAGAGAGCGGAGAAGTCGGAAGAAGACCCCGGAGCTGCTTAATAAATTACTTTAAAAACCTGTCTAGTGAGCTTTTTTATTGACACTTTTTTTCTTGGGGGAATGGGTAGGGGTACGATGTAGGGTGGGGGCCTGGGATTTTGGGGTCCCCTTATTAAAGGGGGCTCCCCTATTCCAATAATCCCCCCGCCCACAGACCCCAACATCCAACGGCCAGGGTTGTCGGGAAGAGGCCCTTGTCCTTATCAACATGGGGACAAGGTGCTCTGGGGTTAGGGTTCCCCCCTGCCCCAAAGCACTCACCCCCATGTTGAGGGCATGTGGCCTGGTACAGTTTAGGAGGGGGGGCGCTCGCTCGTCCCCACCCCCATTCCTGACCGGCCGGGCTGCGTGCTCGGATAAGGGTCTGGTATGGATTTTGGGGGGACCCCCACGCCATTTTTTTCAGCGTAAGGGGTTCCTCTTTAGATCCATACCAGACCCAAGGGCCTGGTATGCTCTTTGAGGGGGAACCCATGGCGGTTTTTTTTTTTTTATTTGGCGTGGAGTTCCCCCTCAAGATTCATACCAAACACAGTGCCTGGTATTGGCGGGGATCCACGTCGGATCCCCGTTCATTGAAAGTCGGACGCATGTCGGCTTCTGGTCGCAGGGCAAAGTCGGATCCAAAGTAGGACAGCTGTTTTGTCGCACCAGTGTGAACCCAGCCTCAAGGATGATCAGAAGAAATGGACAGCACCTGAGTTAAATATGAGTGTCACAGCAAAGAGTCTGAATACTTAGGACCATGTGATATTTCAGTTTTTTTCTTTTTTAATAAATCTGCAAAATGTCAACAGTTCTTTGTTTTTCTGTCAATATGGGGTGCTGTGTGTACATTGAGGGAAAAAATGAACTTAAATGATTTTAGCAAATGGCTGCAATATAACAAAGAGTGAAAAATGTAAGGGGGTCTGAATACTTTCCGTCCCCACTGTAAATCTGCAAATACAAATCACATTACCCCCCAGACTGACAGTGCCGCCGCCTGCTGCACCTCCTGTTCTCATTCGTCCAGAGTTGTGTCTCACTAATACATGAGGTGTGTTACTGGCCAGATCAAAGGCAAAAAAGAAAACTGATGCAGCTACCACATCTAATGACTGGTATTCTGCAATATAATATATTTTGGGCTTAATACAACTTTAATCTTGCAGGCTCAGGCCTGCAACCAGCTCTTACTGCAACTTCAGTATGTCAAACGGTAACTAACTTGACAATACGTTACCCTGTATTTCATGTTCATTTTGTTACATGGCAGTTACAGTAAGTTTAGTTCTTCCTTTTGGCGCAAGGCTTGGCCTACCTAGGCCAGCACAGTAACAACCAAAAAATATAATGAGGGAATAAATTTATATTTATAATATATCCAAAGTTTATTTATCTTGACTCATTTTGAAATCACCCGTTAAACACAGTTATGCACATTTGCTTATCACAATGTACAGATACAAACCTGCATGTACGTGGTTCCAAACACTGGTTTATAATCATAAATGTAAATCTGGAATTTTCACATTTGATGCGTTTCATAGGGCAAAGCCTGCTTCTTCAGGGATAACAAATATTCTCTATTTATCTGAAATATCTATCATAAGTGCATATATTAAAAACACCCAGAGAAGATGCCCCCATAAGAAGGTAAGTCAACAAGTCAAGGTATAGGCCAGTAGAAGTAACCAGAAGCAGGAGTACCACCACACAAAGCCTTCCCCAAAGCCTGAAAGAAACGAAAGCGTTACAATGCAGGGTAACTAAGTAACTAAAGAGTTACAATGCAGGGGTGCCTTCACTCCTAAAAGTGGGGGGACGTCTGTTGCAGTTTGTCTCTCTATTGGTAACAGACATCCCAGACTTGTGGTTTCAATTGGTGGCTTCAAAGGGCTACAAAATAGAATTCAAAACTCTACCACCTCACCACTTTCTTCTTTCAAATCTACCAAAAATTGCCCAAGGACAGTTAGATTTGCAGAATGCCCTGAACCACTTCTTGACCCTGGGTATCATTGTGACAATGCCACAACCATACAGATTTGAAGGATTCTACTCAAATCTATTTCCTGTACCAAAGCCCAGTTGGGGGTGCTATTCTGGATTTGATCCCTCAACAAATTCCATCAAATTCAAAAAATTTGCATTTAATATTCAAGGTTAATAATTGCCTCTCTGAGACTAGGTAATACATGGCATCTGTGCACATCCAAGATGCCTCTCTGCATGTTCCCATTTACCCACCTTATCAGCTTTTTCTGCGCCTCGCAGTGGCAGACAACCACTTCCAGTTTGTCGCATTGCCCTTTGGCGCATTATGCTCTCAGTGTTCACAAAGGTCCTCTACTTGCCTTTCTCAGAACTCAGGGCATTCAAGTCTCAGACTGAGCCTTCCTCTGGAAGGCTCATCCATCTTGCAGCTATCAGAAAATGTCAATTAAGCTGTTTCAAGCCTTTGGCTGGGTGATCAATTTTAACATCTGCTTTCCGGCCTTCTCTTTTTCCTGGAATGTTTGGGTCTGGTCCTGGACACAACCCAAGCAAAAGTCCATTATGTGGAATTTACAAGCAAGTCCAAATTCTTTTTTTGCTATTGCATTGTCACTGGCCAGCATCAATGTACCTTCCACTCTCCATTTTTGGCTCCCTTCTCCATGCTTTCCTCAGATTCAAGCCTTGCACGCTCATTGTTACCACAGGTTACAGAAGCACTGTATTTATAAATAAATTGATGACCTCTAAAATGAAATTGAGTGATCTGTGATTCATTCACCGAACCTCATATCTTAGAAACCGTCTCCACACCATTAATTTCAACAACAAGCTCAACAATTAGATTTTATGTACATTTATCATAATTTAGATAAATTGAACGTTTGATTTTCTAATCATTAGTGTGGTCAAATCAACTTTTTTTTACCGCAGTGACAAGAAAATTCAAAGGTGCAGGATGGAATTTTTTTTTCTCAAATGAATGCATTTCTAACAGTGTATGTGTCTTTTGTAAAGGAAATTATATTCATTCTAAAATCGAATGCTAAAAGCAAACACAATTTTGAACTACTTTTGAACAACGTTCTTCCAGTCATCAAATGTACAAAGAATTTTCGTACAAATGTTTATTCAGACCTCTACTAGTGTATAGCCAGCTTTTGAACTATCCTGAAGTCGTAATCGTGTGGCACTACCACCCAAGTCTTTTCCTTTTCTGTTTACTTCCTTCCATGAGGTGTGGACACTTTCTACTGGATGACCGCTGGTGGGCTCCTGTCAGGAGAGAGAGGAGGACCGCATCATTAGTGGGACGACAGGGAACTGGTGTTCTCAGGGCTCCACCACATCACTGGAACAGGCACCAGTGAGGGACCTAGATGAGAGACTTGGGTATAAACCTGCCCTCACTAGGTAAGGGAAGTTGGAAGACTATCAGGATGGGTTAAAGCGGTTTTCCCTTAAAAAAAATAAGAAAAAAAAATTAGAAGTCAGCAGCTACAAATACTGCAGCTGCTGACTTTTAATAATCGGACACTTACCTGTCCCGGGGTCCAACGATGCGGGGGAACGAAGCCCCGCTCGGCGCCGCCGGCATTTTAACTGTGGGCGCCTGCCTGTGGCTTCACAGCCGGGCACCCACTGCGAATGTGCAAGCCGCGACTGGCCGCGCAATCATCTGGGACCTGTCACGTGTCCCAGATGATTGACAGGGGGAGGGGAAGGAGGCTATCTCCTTTCCTGCGCCGAGGGAAGTGACGTCAGGAGCCCAGACGCAGAAAGAGGCAGACTACGAGGGACCCCCTAGCAACAGGCTTTTAGAGGGGAGTAAAAAAAAATTTTTTCTCTAAAACGTTTTTTTTTTTCTTTTTTTTAAGCACATTAATATATTTTTTTTTTTTTTTGGAGTGGAACTCCACTTTAAGGGAGTAGGAAGGAGGTGTTTAAAAAAAAATAGTTTCTGAATTTCAAGTGGAGCATTCATTTAAACATTATGTAGGGAAAGCACTGCAAGTAAGATATTAGAATACTTTATATTTTTTCTGCTGCAGTTTTTAAGTTGGTCTCAGGATCTCCTTCACCTTTGCCATAATGGTAGCCTTTACTGAGAGTGAGACAGGCTAATTGGCACAGCTGTTCCCAGCTATGTTAAAATAAATTCCTGTACAGAATATATGTTCTACAAATTATGATCTCTCCTGGCTTTAATAGAGGGCATCTTTGCCATATTAAAATGTTGTTTTAAATGCATAAAATTTACCATATTTATTGAGATTCAACCACCTGCCCAAAATGAATACTGTGTACATTTTGTTTTATATTTTTGGTTGTAATTTTGTATGTGCATAGTACTTATTTTTGGAAATGTTTTGTTCAATGTTTTTACATTCATTTTTTTTTTTTAAAATGTATTTTATTTAGCAGAATTGTAGTCATATATTATTTTTTAAATGTATGGTTTTAGTCAATAATAGTGTTTTTTTTATTTTTGTGAATTTTTTTTTTTACTAGTAATGACAGCGATCAGCGATTTTTAGCGGGACTGTGACATTGCGGCAGACAAATCGGACATCTAATTGACATTTTTGACACCTTTTTTTCGGGACCAGTCATCAGTGCTAAATGATATACACTGTAACTGTACTAATGATACTGGCAGGGAAGGGATCAGGGATGAGCAAAGGTTTAAGTGTCCTCCTTAGAGTGCTTTCTAATTGGCAGGGGAGTACTGTGACTGGAGGAAAACGGATATCTGTGTTTCTGCTTAGCAGAAACACAAGATTTCCATCTTCCTCCCTTACAGAACGGCAGTCTGCCTTGTTTACATGGGCAGACCGCCGTTCTGCCTTTCATGTGAATGATCAGCAGGTCCCGGCGGCCATCGTGGCCGCCGGACCTGCTGATTGGCACCAGATGTGTCCAATCACAGCTGGAGTGTGTCGCCAGCAGCGCGCCCCAGACCCACTGCGTGAAATCACGTACCTATACATGATTTTGCGCAGGAGTGCCACCCTGCCGCAGTATATCTGGTTAAAGTGGTTAAATAATGTGAAACTGACAAAAGTAATAGGTATCCATCATTCTTTACTCTATATTTAGAATAGACTATGTTTCTTTCTCGAACATCACGGGACACAGAGCCTCAGTAATTACTGATGGGTTATATAGGTATCACTGGTGATTGGACACTGGCACACCCCATCAGGAAGTTCAACCCCCTATATAATCCCTCCCCCTTGCAGGGATACCTCAGTTTTTACGCCAGTGTCTTAGGTGATTGACGTGTAAAGATGTCCTGTGCTAAGCTCCAAAGGGAATATCCTAAGATCCTATACTGGGGCAAGCCAGGCGAACCGGATCCATTCAAAGTGTCTTTTCAGGGCCGAATTGAATGGTACCCGGGCCTCGTGTCCGAAGAAACAAGGTTTTACCCGTAATGCTTCTCTTTTTAGAGAGCTGGACCCTGCAGATCAGAAAATGGCTTTAAACTTCCTAATTTCTGGCGAGGTGCTTTACGGTCCCAGAACTGTTGGATCCCCCTATTCGTAGGGGGCCCCAGTCTCTGACGGTTTTTTCAAACGGAGCCCACCGTGAGAGGTGAAGATTGGGTCTGTGTAAACAGCACCCTGCAGCTGGATAAGGTAAGAGGAGATTCCACAGAATTTTTGAGTTCTAGTGGCTTTTCTCCTTTAAGGTAAATGCATGCTATGCCTATTGTGACCACCGGGGGCTGCCAAGAGCACAAACCTGCACATGCTGACTGTCTGTCTCAGTGTTTGTTCATCGCTGTTTATGTCCCAGCGTCTCAAGCCGGCTGCAAGGTAAGATGGAAGGGGGGATTTCTCATGTTTGAATGTTCCCCCCCAGGCTAGAGAGGGGCCACAGGGGTCTAGAAAGTGGTTATACCACCCGGGCTCTGCGGCCTAATGGCCACCATCTCTGAAGATAGCAGTGCAGGCAGATCTTGTTACCAGCCTCTCCCCCCCCCCCCCCATCCCCAGCCTTTCTTCAGAAGCATGACAGGAGAGTCGGCCAGCGCGGGAAGCACTCGTTTTTTTCAAAACTCGAGGGGGGGTGGTGGGGGGTGGGGGGCGGTAGAGGAGGGGGCGGGACGTCGGCACAAATGCTTAGACTCCCACTTAGGCCAGATGCAGGCTATTAAAGGCACTCTGTACAGGTGCACACAGCCTTCTGAGAGACACAGAGCTGACTGTCGCATGTAAGGTGGGACACAGGCATTCTCCTAGGCAGCATTTACTGAAGTAACACCAGACTGAGCATTGGGTAGCAAGGCTTTTAGCCAGACTACATCGCTCAGCGGGCAGTGTTCATTTGTATACCTCACACCTTGTTGCTTTGCACTATGGGTAGAAGAGGTTCAAGCACCCCAGGAACCAGAGACACTAGGGGATCTCATTCAGGTTCTGAGGGCCCCCTGTCGGCAGCATCCTCCCCCCCCTAAAGATGGGCCAGGGACGGCTAGCCAGGGAGAGCCATCGGGGTCAGGGGCTACACCTGCTTTTGGCACTTCAGCCCCTGTATATATTACACAAGAGGTTTTTTCCTCAACCATTAATGGTCTAGAGGAAAGATTAATGGCCGAGATTACGTCTTCACTCAGTGGAAGAAAACGCACTAGGCTTTCCTCTGTTCCCCAAGACCCTCAGACAGAGGAGCTCTGGGATAAAGGAGATGAATCCCTTTCAGAGGATCGGGATGGGACGGATGATCCCTCTTCGGAGGAATCAGGTGGAGAGGGACCCTCTGCGACTTCCCAAGAGGAGAAAGTCTTAGTGCAGATCCTCACTGGATTGGTCCGCTCCACATTTAAGTTGCCCATACCTGAAACTGCTAAAGAATTCTGCTTTGGGGTCACTGAAACCTTTCCAAGCAGCACATGCTTTTCCTGTTCATACTTTACTTGAAAAGCTCATTTATTCTGAGTGGGATCACTCAGACAAACGTTTTTTTCCGCCGAGAAAGTTTTCAACACTTTATCCGATGGAAGAAAGGTTTATTAAAATGTGGGGAATTCCGGCTATTGATGCCGCCATTTCCTCCGTAAATAATAGCCTGACTTGTCCTGTAGACAATGCTCAGATGCTCAGGGATCCTGTAGATAAAAGGATGGAATCCCTATTGAAGGATGTTTTCTCCTTAGCAGGATCAGTGGCCCAACCTGCAGTAGCAGCGATTGGAGTCTGTCAATACTTAAGAGACCATGTTAAGCAGGTCATCAAAGTATTACCTGAACAGCAGGCCCAGGGGTTTGCTAACCTTCCAGCGGCCTTATGCTTTGTGGTTGACGCCATTAGAGATTCTATCGTGCAAACCTCCCGTCTTTCACTGGGGTTGGTGCATATACGTAGAATCCTATGGTTGAAAAATTGGTCAGCCGAAGCACCATGTAAGAAGCTACTGGCTGGGTTTCCATTTCGTGGTGCAAGGTTGTTTGGAGAGGACTTGGATAACTATATCAAGAGAATCTCTTGTGGGAAAAGCACTCTTCTACCTGTCAAGACGAAGAGTAAGCGTCCCTCTTTCAAACGGACTCTTTCCCCAGCGCTGGGGGCTTCAGCCTCCAGGCAGTCTCGACGGCCGCCTTCATCGGGGTCCAGAGACAAGAGTCAACCCCAGGGACAAAAGAAGTCCTGGGGAAAGAAGCCTACTAGGCAAAACACTAAGACCTCTGCATGAGGGGGCGCCCCCGCTCAATCGAGTGGGGGGAAGACTGCGACAGTTCTCAGATCTCTGGCAGGAGGACTTCCAGGACAGATGGGTAGTCTCCACGGTAACCTTAGGGTACAAGCTGGAGTTTCAGGAATTCCCCTCTCCTCGGTTCCTCAGATCAAGTGTTCCCAGAGACCCAGAGACCCAGAGAAAAAGCAGTCGCTCCTTCTAGCGTTAGAGCGACTTTTGTCGCAGGAGGTCATTATGATAGTTCCCGCAAAGGACCAGGGATTGGGCTTTTATTCCAACCTTTTTACGGTCCAAAAGCCAAATGGGGGTGTCAGGACCATTCTGGACTTAAGGGATCTGAACTGATTCCTAAGGATTCAATCCTTCCGCATGGAATCAATTCGAACAGTAGTTCCCACCCTGCAGGGAGGAGAATTTCTGGCATCAATAGACATCAGAGATGCATATCTGCATGTGCCCATTTTTCCTGCTCATCAGAAGTTTCTGCGTTTCGAAGTAGGAGGGCGCCATTTCCAGTTTGTGGCTCTGCCTTTCGGGATAGCCACTGCACCTCGAGTGTTCACAAAGATCTTGGCTCCTCCTCTGGCCAGATTAAGGGCTCAGGGTATAGCTGTCATAGCATACCTAGACGACCTGCTCTTGATAGACCGGTCGGTAGCCTCTTTGAATGGAAACTTGAGGACCACAGTCAGGTATCTAGAACACCTGGGTTGGATCCTCAACTTAGAAAAGTCTTTCCTAAAACCAGTAAGAAGACTGGAGTATTTAGGTCTGATTATAGATACAGGCCAGGAGAAAATATTTCTACCCTAGGCAAAGATCACTGCTTTGAGAGAGCTGATTCTGACAGTAAGGACCAAGAAGGGTCCCTCAGTCTGCCTTTGTATGAGGCTACTAGGGAAGATGGTGTCTTCATTCGAAGCAGTTCCCTATGCTCAGTTTCACTCAAGAATGCTGCAACACAGTATTCTGTCGACCTGGAACAGGAAAGTTCAGGCATTAGACTTTCCGATGCACCTGTCGCATGCGGTGCGTCAGAGCCTCAATTGGTGGCTCATACCCGAAAACCTGCAGAAGGGGAAATCCTTTCTACCGGTTACCTGGACGGTGGTAACAACAGATGCCAGTCTGTCAGGTTGGGGAACAGTTCTGGAACAGGCTGCGGTCCAAGGGGTATGGTCCAAGACAGAGAGGACCTTACCCATCAACATTCTGGAGATCCGGGCGATACATCTAGCTCTAAAGGCCTGGACTATCAGGCTACAGGGTTGTCCGGTCAGGATCCAGTCCGACAATGCCACAGCAGTGGCTTATGTCAATCATCAGGGAGGCACCCGGAGCCGAGCTGCTCAAAAAGAGGTGAACCAGATCTTAGTCTGGGCAGAGATGCATGTGCCATGCATATCGGCAGTTTTCATCCCGGGAATAGAGAATTGGCAGGCGGACTATCTAAGTCGCCAGCAGTTACTCCCAGGGGAATGGTCTCTGCATCCCGACGTCTTTTGGGTCATATGCCAAAGATGGGGGGGTTCCAGATGTAGATCTCTTTGCATCCCGATTCAACAAAAAGATAGACAGATTTGTGGCAAGGACAAAAGATCCTCTTGCATGCGGGACGGATGCGTTGGTGATTCCGTGGCATCGGTTCTCACTGATTTACGCATTCCCGCCTATTCTGCTACTACCACGACTCCTTCGCAGGATCAGGCAGGAAAGGAAGTCGGTACTTCTGGTGGCCCCTGCTTGGCCCAGAAGGACTTGGTATGCAGAAATAGTAAGGATGACAGTAGGTTCCCCGTGGACACTACCGGTACGCCCAGACCTGTTATCTCAAAGTCCAGTGTTCCATCCTGCCTTACAAACGCTAAATTTGACGGTTTGGCTATTGAGACCCACTTTCTGAAGAGTCGTGGGCTGTCAGGTCCTGTCATATCTACCTTGATTAATGCAAGGAAGCCAGCTTCCAGGATGATTTATCATACAGTCTGGAAAGCTTATATAACCTGGTGTGAATCCAGAGGTTGGCATCCCAGGAAATATGTCATAGGTAGAATTCTTGATTTTTTACAATTAGGATTAGAGATGAAGCTGGCCTTGAGTACCATCAAGGGCCAGGTCTCTGCTTTATCAGTATTATTTCAGCGGCCACTTGCTTCGCATTCTTTGATCCGAAACTTTATGCAGGGGGTGATGCGTCTTAATCCTCCGGTTAAAGCGCCCCTAAACCCCTGGGACTTGAACTTGGTCCTGGCTGTGTTACAGAAACAGCCTTTTGAACCAATAAGTCAGATTCCTTTGGTCTTGTTGACAAGGAAATTAATTTTTCTGGTGGCCATCTCTTCTGCTAGAAGAGTATCAGAATTAGCAGCTCTTTCCTGTAAGGAGCCTTATTTGATTATACACAAGGATAGAGTGGTACTACGCCCTCATCCTAGTTTTTTACCGAAGGTGGTTTCTGATTTTCATTTAAACCAAGACATTGTTCTACCTTCCTTTTTTCCAGATCCCTGTTCTCCGGAAGAGAGATCTCTACATTCGTTGGATGTAGTAAGAGCAGTTAAGGCCTATCTAGGGGCAACTGCTCAGATCCGCAGGACGGATGTTTTGTTTGTGCTGCCAGAGGGTCCCAATAGAGGACAGGCAGCGTCAAAAGCTACCATTTCTAAATGGATTCGACAGTTGATCATTCAAGCTTACGGTTTGAAACAGAAGATTCCTCCGTTTCAGATCAGGGCACATTCCACAAGGGCTATTGGTGCTTCTTGGGCAGTGCATCACCAGGCCTCTATGGCTCAAATCTGCAAGGCTGCAACCTGGTCTTCAGTTCATACATTCACCAGATTCTATCAGGTGGATGTGAGAAGGCATGAGGATATCGCCTTTGGGCGTAGTGTGCTGCAGGCAGCGGTACAGGGTCCTCAGGTTTGATTGCACCCTACTTGGTCGTGGTTCCCCCCCCTCAGGTAGCATTGCTCTGGGACATCCCATCAGTAATTACTGAGGCTCTGTGTCCCGTGATGTTCGAGAAAGAAAATAGGATTTTTTAAAACAGCTTACCTGTAAAATCCTTTTCTTTCGAAGGACATCACGGGACACAGAGGTCCCGCCCCTCTTTTAATACACTATATTGCTTGGCTACAAAACTGAGGTATCCCTGCAAGGGGGAGGGATTATATAGGGGGTTGAACTTCCTGATAGGGTGTGCCAGTGTCCAATCACCAGTGATACCTATATATCCCATCAGTAATTACTGAGGCTCTGTGTCCCGTGATGTCCTTCGAAAGAAAAGGATTTTACAGGTAAGCTGTTTTAAAAATTCCTATTTTTTGTTTTTAAATAATAAAACGTAAGGCATGGGCAAAAATGATGGTACCCTTAAACTAATCATTTGTTAGGCAGGCAGTTACTGCAAACAAGCCATTTCCGTAGCTCTCAATGAAACTTCTGCACCTGCCAGCAGATATTTTCTTAGGCATGCTACCCCAGCTGTCTCAGGTTTGAAGGGTGCCTTCTCCAGACTGCATGTCTCTGCTCTTTCCATAGATGTTTGATATGATTTAGATCAGGGCTCCTAAAAAGCCTCTTCAGAATTGTCAAGTTTTTTTGTTCTTGGTGCTTTTAGTGTTGTTTGGGTCATGATTCTCTTGGAGGACACATGACCTGTGACTGAAATAGAGCTTACTGATACTGGGCAGTACGTTTTTCTCCAGAATTCCATGATAGTCTTGAGACTTCATTGTGCCCTGCATAGATTCAAGGGCACCCTGTGCCACGTTCAGCAAAGCGGCCCCAAAACTTACGTGAGCCTCCTCCATGTTTGGCAGTAGGTATGGCGTTCTTTTCTTTGAAAGTTCAATTTTTTTCATGATGTGCTGATGTAACTTGCCAACAAGCTCCAGTTTTGTCTTCTCCATCCAAAGGACATTTCCTCAGAAGCATTGTCTTGTCAATTTGCGCTTTAGCAAATTTCCATCTCAGGCTTTTTTGCTTTTCTTTCAGAAGTGGAGTCCTAGGTCTTCTTCCTTTGAGCCCACTGTTGCTCAAAAAGCCATCAGACACTGATGTAGCTTGACCCCAGAGTTCAGCTTGTATCTCTTTGGAAGTTTTTCTTGTGTTTTTCTACCATTTGCACTATCGTTCTGTTTAATCACTTGCGGCCACATCCAAGAAGGTGGACTACACTCCCGTGGAACTCAAACTACTTAATATTTGCAACTGTAGTCACAGAAACATCAAGCTCCCTAGAGATGGTCTTATAGCATTTACCTTTTGACATGATATTCTAAAATGTTCTTTCTAATCTCCTTTAGACAACTCTCTTCTTTGCTTTCTTTGGTCCATATTTAGTGCAGTGCACATGCTGGTACCAAACGCTGTTTAAATAGGCCGTCTGATTACAAAACTGAAGATCTTGTATGTGTGGTAGTAATTACAGAAAATCGCTTGTTTGAAATTTACTATACATGAGACAATTGCTTTTAATTTCATCATTTTCAAGATTAGTAAAGCATTGTTTCAGGGACCTGTAAGGCCACCAACAAATTTGCCTATGGCTGTAGGTATGCTTGAGGTGGCAGCTTATTTAGAGGGCTTGTAAAGTCTAAACATTTTTTAACCTTACTGCATTCCTTGAATTAAGGTAAAAAATGTTTAGGTGTCAGCCTCGCCCCCTCAGCCCCCCTTTACTTACCTGAGACCCCTTTCGATCCAGCGCCATGCACGGCAGATCATATTTCTCCTCACTTTTGTGCCTTGCTGGCTTTGCTGGGGCATGGAGCCATTGGCTCCCAATGCTGTCAATCAAAGCCAGTGACAACAGAGCAGGGGCAGGGCGAGTCCCTCTGTGTCAATAGACGCAGCAGAGGGACTCAGGTGCGTGCATGCACAAGTGCCCTCATGGGAAGCTGCTTCCCATGGGGGGGACCCGAAAAGAAGAGGTTCCCAGCCGCTCTGTGCGATTCCATTGCACAGAGTAGGTAAGTATAGACATGTTTGTTGTGTTTTGTTTTTTTGTTTTTTTAATTTACCTTTTACAAACCCTTAACAATTTGCCAACCAGCCACCGTCGTTATACGGCGGCAGGTCGGCAAATGCCCGCAAATGTAGGTGTAAGTTGGTTCCTCTAAGGAGCTGTAGCAGGCGCGTGCCGCCGTATGTCGGGGGACCCGATGCGTGTGGCCATGATGTCAGCTGGCCACCCGCGATCGCGGGAACGAGAGCCAGAACCGGAATCTGTCAATGTAAACAGACAGATCCCCATTCTGACAGATCTGCTTTTCCTAGTGATTAGGAACAGCGATCTCTCTCCTCCTCTAGTCAGGCCAGCACGTATACAGTTAGAAACACCGCCATTACTAGTATAAATAAAAAAAATGCCATAAATCTATTCCCTATTTTGTAGACACTATAACTTTTGCCCAAACCAATATACACTTATTGGGTTTTTTGTTTTTTACCAAAAATATGCAGAAGAATACATATTTGCCTAAATTGATGAAGAAAATTTTTTTTTTTTACATTTTTTTTGGGGGGATATTTAAATATAGAAAAAGTAAAAAATAGTTTTTTTTTTTTTTTAAATTTCGCTTTTTTTCTTTATAGCGCAAAAAATAACAGCAGAGGTTATCAAATACCACTAAAAGAAAGCTCTATTTGTGGGGAAAAAAGGACGTCAATTTTGTTTGGGTACAGCGTCGCACGACCACGCAACTGTCAGTTAAAGTGACACAGTGCCATATGCTCAGCCTTTTAGCACATTGAGCACAATAATATACACAATATTGAGCACAATAATATATATGTTCTCCAGTAATCTATTTGTTAAAATTCTTACCCCATCACTAGCAATTTATAACTTTAAATTCTGCTAGCTCCTGCCATTCCTGTGCTGCTTCCCTGAAATTTTGATCTTTACAGGAAAGCTTTAACAGTGGACAGTGCAGTCTCCAGTCAGTCTGTTAGCTTGGCGTAGGAAGGGCCAGGGGAGTGCATTGCCATTCTAGGCTATTGAGCTTCGTATTTCTGTTGGACACACCGTAGGGAGACACAACTTGCCCGTGCATGCAAGGGTGGCTCCATATGATGCTTCAAGAAAAATGAGCCACATTGACACCGGAAACCTGGGGCAGCAGTCATGGTACCAGCTTAAACAGGATCACAATTACATCAGCTGCTGAAAATGATTTATTTATTTTTTTTAAAAACAGAGGGTTTAATCTTTCCTGTTTTCTCCGCTCATATCAGAGGAAGTGACTGATGTTATCAAAAAGGTGTCTTGTACACAGCCGTTGAACATTTACTTTTTTTTTTTTTCATTAAGTTGTAGATTTACATTTGCATACTTTGTATATGCAAAATAATTTTATCCCCAAAACACCTGTCTTCAACACATTTTATGACTGGGTACCGCAGTTGATTTGTATAGTTTCAGGATAGGAATGCAGTATTGGCAACAAATGTGGGATGATGGAAAAAAAAAAAACATCTTTGTAACAACATGCAATTTTAAATTCAGGCTGGCTTCACACCTGAGAACTTTTGTTTTAAGCAATTTTTCATTCATTTTTTGATGCTCATTTTCACACATTTACACACATTTGAATTATGCATAAGTACTCAGCAGCTAGGGTGAGAGGTGCCTGACATTTTCTTAATATAGCCAGTCCAGCTTCACATGGCCAGTTGCCAGGATTGAGCCTTTGTAGTGCATGAAAATGTATGTATCGTGCATTTTCTTCAGCTCCCATTGACTTCTATGTGCCCCTTAACACACACCAATGGATGAAAAAACCTACCTGGACTATTTTCCATGATGCTCACGAGGACATCCCCATGTATGTGAACCAGACCCGTTTATTGAAAACTTTGGGTTGACAAGTAACATGCGTATTGATGCATCGTAGATCATTAGGATGAATAGTTGTGATCATATTTTTCACTGCTCTCAGAATTCTTTTCTATAAATATTTATGTCTTATGTTATAGCCTTTGTTTTGCCACTTTACCTACCTTCTATAGCAGGAGTGCTCAACCTTTTGAAGAGTGAGGGCCACTTAAAGCTCCTTCTTAATAAAGGCAGTACAGTAAAGCTTTAGAAAACATTCTGCATTAATGTTAAGCCCCTTCGTATGTCTCTCACTTATTTTCTAGTGTTTTGTAAAACACCGGGAGAAGCCGCTGCCATGTCAGCTAATGTCTTCTGAGTCCGCACTGTGCTGTACACCCCCTGTGATGTTGCGCGTCACATGGGTTTTATCAGGAACTTGTGAATGGGACTAAAATCTTGCAGTATTTTAGTGCTGTAGAGGAAACGAGGGAGCGATGGCATGTAATGAAAGGACTGACAGCGTGATGAGCGGGCCTGTAAACCGAGGCAAATATGCGCATGCGCCGGTGACATCAGGAAAAGAAACAGGACGGATTACAAGAGAAAGGAGAAGGTTGGGATGATTTTACACAAAGCGATTAGTAAAGTGTTTATTAATGATTTATTGGGGAAATTCATCATGAAGAGTTTACTACCACTTTAAGTGATTTGGTAGCCGGTTGCAGGCCACAATGAACTGTAGGGTTTTAGAGCCCCCCAAACCGCAAATGTTAATGAGCCCTTGCGGTCCTGAACCCCCTATAAGGCTGCTTTCACACTGATGCGCTGCGGTCTACCCACACTGCGGGTGCAGCACTGTGCACATGTGGCTTTTCTACAGGTTAGCTGTGCTTTCCCATAGTTCTATGTCAAAGCACATAGCTGTACTTTGACATAGATAGTTCTATTACAGTGAGCAAAAAGTATTTGATCCCCTGCTGATTTTGTACGTTTGCTCACTGACAAAGAAATGATCAGTCTATAACAGTGGTTCTAAACCCTGTCCTCAATTACCCCCAACAGGCCATGTTTGCAGGTTTTCCTTATCTTGCACAGGTGCTTTAAATCGGAGTCAATGACTTAGTATTTTGGACAGCTATGTTATCTAAGAGAAATTCCCAAAACATGGCCGTTGAGGATACTTGAGGACAGGGTTGAGAACCACTGGTCTATAATTTTAATGGTAGGTTTATTTTAACAGTGAGAGACAGAATAACAACAAAAATATCTAGAGAAACACATTTCAAAAAAGTTATAAATTGATTTGGATTTTAATGAGTGAAATAAATATTTGATCCCCTATCAATCAGCAATATTTCTGGCTCCCAGGTGTCTTCTATACAGGTAACAAGCTGATATTAGAAGCACTCTCTTAAAGGGAGTGATCCTCATTTTAGCTTGTTACATGTATAAAAGACACCTGTTCACAGAAGCAACCAAAAAGATTCCAATCTCTCCACCATGGCCAAGACCAAAGAGCTGTCCAAGGATGTCGGGGACAAGATTGTAGACCTACACCGGGCTTGAATGGGCTACAAGATCATCACCAAGCAGCTTGGTAAGAGGGTGACAACAGTTGGTGCAATTATTCACAAATGCAAGAAACACAAAATAACTGTCAATCTCCTTTTGGTCTGGGGCTCCATGCAAGATCTCATCTCGTGGAGTTTCAATGATCATGAGAGCGGAGAGGAATCGGCCCAGAACTACATGGGAGTATCTTGTCAATGATCTCAAAGCAGCTGGGACCATAGTCACCATGAAAACAATTGGTAACATGCTACACCGTGAATGACTAAAATCCTGCAGCACCCACAAGGTTCCCCTGCCCAAGAAAGCACATGTACAGGCCCATCTAAAGTTTGCTAATGAACATCTGAATGATTCAGAGGAGAACTGGGTGAAAGTGTTGTGATCAGATGAGAACAAAATCAAGCTCTTTGGTATCAACTCAACTCGCCGTGTTTGGAGGAGGAGGAATGCTGCCTATGACCCAAAGAACACCATCCCCACCGTCAAACATGGAGGTAGAAATAATCTGCTTTGGGGGTGTTTTTCACTCCATCAAAGGGGATATGGACACTGCCATGTGCCATCAAATCTTTGCTGAGAACCTTCTTCCCTCAGCCAGGGCATCGAAAATGGGTCGTGGATGGGTATTCCAGCATGATGATGACCCTAAGCACATGGCCAAGGCAACAAAGGAGTGGCTCAAAAAGAAGCACATTCAGGTCCCGGAGTGGCTTAGCCAGTCACCAGACCTTCATCCCATAGAGAATATGTGGAGGGAGCTGAAGGTTCGAGTTGCCAAACGTCAGCCATGAAACCTTAATGACTTTGTGAGGATCTGCAAAGAGGAGTGGGACAAAATCCCTCCTGAGATGTGTGCAAACCGGGTGGCCAACTACAAGAAACGTTTGACCTCTGTGATTGCCAACAAGGGTTTTGCCACCAAGTACCAAATCATGTTTTGCAAAGGGGTCAATTACTTATTTCACTCATTAAAATGCAAATCAATGTATAACTTTTTTTTAAAAATGCGTTTTTCTGGGTATTTTTGTTGTTGTTCTGTCTCTCACTGTTAAAATAAACCTACCATTACAATTATAGACTGACCATTTCTTTGTCAGTGGGCAAATGTACAAAATCAGCAGGGGATCAAATAAATTTTTCCCTCACTGTATATCTTGCAGATGTGGTGCACTTTCTGAAAGTGCACCAAATCCGCAAGTAATAACTCTATGGCTCAGTGCAGGTAACTTGCAAGTGCTCTGCGCTGCACCTGCTGATACGTTTGAAAGCAGCCTAGTAACCATTGCATAACAGATATGCCCATTGCTATACATATCCATTTACTGTCATTTTCATAAACTTGCCTTTTGATTCAACGATCCTTCACTTTCTCATCTCCAGGAATAATTTTTTCTGCGGGCATTGCCGGGAGCTGGCTGTAGAAATGTTGCTGTCTCTGGCAGAGTTCATTTGGTAAATTGATATCACTCTGCCTGGGACAGGAGCCGGCACTATAGAGGAAGCATCAGCTTACGGCAGCACTGCTTCCTCTGCCGCCGCATGCTTCCTCTACCACCGGCTCCATCCATAACTCATCTAGAACATCCAACACTGATGGTCTGGGGTGGTTATCCCAGAGCAGGAGGTCATGGGCCATATCAGAGGGCAATGTGGGCCACCGGTTGGGCACCCCTGTTCTATGGGAAATCAAAGTGCACAGTAGCTGTGACCAAAACGAACATTTCCTCTTTGGCAGCTGTTTACTGTCAGAAGAGAAAAAAATGCTTTCCCCTGTCAAATATCTAGCTTGGTAGCAGCAAGCAGATTGTGGTTACACATCTACATTCACATGTTTTGCCAAACCCTTCTGTTTTTGGAAAGGCTGCTTGATGACAACACACTCCTTATGAAATGGAGAAGGGAGTGGTCAGGGTAGCCCAAGGTACTATATATGCAGAAAGCCATAGATCTAATGTAACTTTTTTTTAGTAAATTGTTTTGGTTTTTTTTTGTTATACATTTACATATATTATTTTTTTTGTATTTTGCATTTATTTTACAGATGGTATACATTAGATATTATGTACATAGAGCAATGTCACACAAAACAGCAAGTGAACAAGATGTCTTCTAGATAAACTGCTTGTGTTTTTGTCTTACTTTATTAGTCATTCATTCTATCATGCTAATTATTATGAGCAACTCCTGGGTTTAGCTGCACGTAGGCATAGCAAAGGCCTGCCAAGAACTATTATATTGTGCAAGACTAACATCTGCATATATGGCAAAGCAATTTCTGTTTGTGGCCTGTCACACCCATGTGAAATCAAAATGATGTTTTGACTATGGGTTTTTTGCTGAATCTGTACTATAAACACAAACTTTATTGTACACTGCAACCAATTGCACAAACCCTTTGAAACATATTACACATAAATGTTGGAAATATCATGCCATAATTACTTTGTCACCAGGCAGAATAAAAAAAAAACAAAACACCCAAAACATTTCAAATCACCTAGAAACTACCCTGGCCTTTATACTAATATCTAAATCTCTCAACACAGGTATGTTATGTCAGACCATAAATCTTGATGTGGTGGTAACAACTGTTAAATTTATTTAATTTAAATTAAATGTCATTCCATACACCTATATATAGTTGTAACAGCAGGGTTACGTTTTTTTCCTTAACTATTGACCAATCACAATGCACCACTATTTATAGTATATTCAGATATGCTCTCTTGTATATGCTACTGGCTGTAATCCTAGACAATCTGTCCATGAGTTAGGCCCCTTTTGCACTGGGGCGGTGGGGGCGTTGGCGGTAAAACAGCGCTATTTTTAGCGCTGTTTTACCGTCGTTTTTGCGGCTGTATTCGGCCGCTAGCGGTGCGGTTTTAACCCCCGCTGGCGGCCGAAAAAGGGTTAAACCCACTCGTCCAGCGCGGCTATAGCCGCGGTATTACCGCGGTATAGCCGCGATGTCCCATTAATTACAATGGGCAGGAGCGGTTTAGGAGCGGTGAACACACCGCTCCTTCACCGCTCCAAAGATGCGGCTCACAGGACTTTTTTTACCGTCCTGCCAGCGCACCGCTTCAGTGTGAAAGCCCTTGGGCTTTCACACTGAACAAACAGCGGAGGCTGTTTAGGGGCGGTTTGCAGGCGGTATTTTTAGCGCAATAACGCCTGCAAACCGCCCCAGTGTGAAAGGCGCCTAAGGGTTTGAAGCCCAATATTTTTTTTGTTTCCATAACATTTTATTAAGACTATTCAAGGTATATATACAGAGACAGATGTGTGTGCAATACCAGAATTTACATGGGCCCATTGGCCTGAAGGTATACAGGTAAACCAAAACCAAAACAGTATATCAACGTTTACACTCTCTATAACGTCAAAAAGTTGTATAGAAGAGTTATAGTGCACTTAAGGAGAACCAGCGGCGTGGTATAGGTTGTATGGTGAATACTAGCAAACTATGTAATTCGAAGGCACGGAGGGACCTAATTTTTCGAGAGGTCAAATCCATGAATAAGGCTGGTTTCTTGAGGTAAAAGTGATTGGGTGGGGGAGTCTCTGTATAGATATGGATGAGCATAGTTTGTGGCGTGATAGGTTACCTGGGGTGGGTATTATAAGCGTTTGGGGGGTTTCCATGGTTGGCAGGCTAGCTGACAGCCAGATTTGGATGTATTAGTTGAATGGGGGTGGAGGTGATGCGTGGTAAGGGTGGTGGTGGGGCAGGAGGGGATAGAGGAAGGGTTGGAGAGGGGGAGAGGGGGGGGTGGGGGAAGGATGCGTGTGAGGGTGGTGGGGGATAAGGGCGGGGTAGACCGAAACAGGGGGGCCTATGCCTCCTATCTGACCCTGATTTACAGTCTATCCGGCCTTGGCTATCCCCGGGGCTATAAGGGAAACGCCCCGGGAGGTTTCCCTCTTCATTAAGGTTTGGAGTTCCTGGTTTCAATATATTCAGAGGTGGTTCTGAACTGAGACCAACAAGACCAGGTGGTAGTGTGTTTGAAGATGTTGTAATGGGAGATGGCTATGAGTTATTCCATTTTGGCATTTATGTCAATTTTCCGAAACCATTCTTTGATTGATGGGGCGTGGGTTTTGCCCCATAAGGTTGGGACACATCGCTTAGCAGCGTTCAGCATGTGCATAGCAAGAGATTTGAAGTAAGAACGTCTGGGTATGGTGTAAGAGAAATTTGGAAGGAGAAAATTCTAATGTGAAGGTAGATACCTTGGAAATTATGTTGTGAACTTTGCTCCAAAACTTTTGGATGATGGGGCATGACCACCAAATGTGGAGGAGAGAGCCTGGTTCGAATTTGCATCTCCAGCATAAGTTGGATATGGATGGTGCGAACTTGTGAATAATGGTCGGTACTCTGTACTACTTAGTGAGTACTTTGTAGCCATTTTTCTGTGTTGACACATTTATTGAGCCCTTAAGAATGTTTTCAAATATTTGCTCCCACTGTGTGTCTGTGAGGTCTAGGGATAGTTATTTCTCCCAGGATTGACATGTCTTGTTTTTCGTGGGGTATTTGGCACAGAGTAATAAGTAGATGGGTGAGACCACATGTCTCTGTGGTGTGTTCTCTGAGCATACCCTGTTTCCCCGAAAATAAGACCTAGCGTGATTGTCGGTGATGGCTGCAATATAAGCCCTACCCCCCAAATAAGCCCTAGTTAAAGTCCTTGTAGGTCTTCTTTTCAGGGTAGGGCTTATTTGGGGGGTAGGGCTTATATTGCAGCCATCACCGACAATCACGCTAGGTCTTATTTTCGGGGAAACAGGGTAGTGATTCTAGGGGGGTAAGTTGGCGGGTCCAGTGAGGTTTGTGGTTCAGGCCTAGGAGAAGATGTTGTATTTGAAGGTATGTCCATAGTGGGAACTTGAGGTCTTTCATTTGGGAGGCTAGTTCTTTGTGTCTTAGAAATGTGGCCCTGTGGAAGAATTGTTTGCCCAAATTGTGTTTATATGCCCATGAAGTTGATAGGAATTGCTTGGATTTTCCCGGGGGGAACTCGGGATTAAGACGGAGTGGTGTCATGGGGCCTGGTGTGGATGAGAGGGAGTGTTTAATGTTTCATGAAAGTAGGGTAGGACCTATGAGTAGGTGATTAGAGATAGTAGATGGAATGTGTTTGGTCAGTAGCCATGGAGTGGTGGCTAGGGGTAGCGAGGATATGGATTCTTCTAATGCAGTGGTTCTCAACTCCTGTCCTCAGGACCCACTAACAGGCCAGGTTTGCAAGATAACTGAAATACATCACAGGTGATATCATTTGCTGCTCAGTGATTGCAGCATTCTAGTCTGCATCTCCCCAAGGTAATACATAAAGCCTGGCCTGTTAGTGGGCCCTGAGGACAGGAGTTGAGAACCACTGTTCTAATGTAACCCATTGTTTTGTAGATACATGGATGTTCCAGTCCACTATTCTGGTGAGAAGGCATGCTTTATAGTAGTTACGTATATCTGGGAGGCCTATGCCTCCTTTGATTCTGGGAAACACGAGGTGTTCGTATTTAATGCGTGAACGTTTATTGTGCAATAGAAATTTTGTACAGATGGCTTTGTAAGTGGAAAAAAAGATAGGAGGTAGATGAATGGGGATGGCTTGCATTATATATAAGAGTCTAGGTAGAACGTTCATTTTTAGTATAGCGGCCCTTCCGAACCATGAAAAGGAGGGGGTATCCCATTTTTGTAGGTCAGCTTTAATCAAAGTCAATAGTGAAATAAATCTCAGGGAATATAGCTCATCCAAGCGGGTTGGGGGTTGGATGCCTAGGTATGTGATTGCCTTGGTTTTCCAAGTGAAAGGGAAATTATTTTGGCAGAGAGATACTGTATCTTTTGGCAGGGAAATGTTTAGAGTGTACAATTTGTCAATTAATTTTGAGGTTGGAAATATGTTGGAAGTGGGCAAAATCTTTTAATAAGTTTGGGAGGGTGATGTGTGGCTCAGAGAGGGACAGTAAGATATCTGCAAAGTCTGCAATTTTAAATTTGTGTTCCGAAACTGAGATTCCCCGGATATTTGGGTTAGCTCTGAGGCGGATGAGAAATGGTTCTAGTGTAAGTATGTAGAGAAGCGGGGACATGGGACAGCCCTGGCGGGTTCTGTTTCGAGCAGAGAAGGCATTCGACAGTCGGCCATTGACTTTCACTTGTGCTGTAGGACATGTGTAAAGGGCTAGGATCATATTAAGCATGAAGGGAGGGATATCACCGCTCCAGGAGTATTTGACAGACAAAAAGTAGAATTCCTCTAGGTTCGGAAGCCGTAGGTGCTGGCAATTGCTAAATAGCAAGGAACAGGAACAGATTCTGGACAGCTGCACTCTTGAAAAATTAGCCTTGTTTTTTGGGAAAATTCACATCAAAAACAAAAATAAAGCAGACAAAAGAGCTGACGTTTCGCACTAACGTTAGTGCTTACTCATAGCTATTTGGTTGGGGAGATAGGAGGACCGGTTGAGACTAGCATGGTCCTGCTGTGGAGGACTGATATATTATATCAAGAGGGAAAGAACAAGACAGGATGGTTCATATTCAGTACAATCGGTACGGGAAGGCAGTTCAGGGCTGGTAGTTTTAGTGCAACCATTATACATCTTTCATAAAGAAAACTCTAGAGAAAACGTTCAACAGGTGTATGGTCATCATGTGTTCAAAGTACTGTTCTGAGCCAGTGAGAGTGAGGAGCGTTGAAAGCTGGAGACCCTTTGTAAAGAACAGTGAGGTGTGAGGTATGGGCAAGATAGGTGTTTAGTGATTCCATAATGGGAGGGTGGGGGGAAAGGGGGCTGGTTGGGTAGTTGTGAGTATAGTTGTGCCGTTTACTTGGGAGAATGTAGGGTTAAGTATCAAAGGCATATTGAGCATAGGTGCTGGTGGGATGTTGTAGGGTACTTTCTGATGGGAAGTTTGATGAGGTTGGATATGTTAGGAGAAATATGATAAATAGGATAAGATAAGGTAGGATAACATAAAATAAGATAAGATAAACAGGATACGAGGGAGGTATGTCAGGGCCTGCGGTTCTAGAAAAGTTGTGGGAGTTTGTAACCCTGGGCGTTGATTGGTGAGTCAGACATAATGATAGGGATGGATGCCACCCCCCCTTATCAGGTTATTATATGGTTGAATGGGAATGTAATTTCTGGGTCAAGGGGTATAGAGCGATGTTTGTTGAGTTCTTTTGCTCATTCAGGTGTTATTCTGAAAATCCTCCCTTGTACCCTGTTTGGGCAAACAACCAATGATAACACGTCTTCATCATATCTGTTCAACCCTATTGACTATAATATTATTAAAGTTGTTATCATTTAGGTCCACCTTGAACTAGATTCGCTCCTGTTGACAGCAGTGGTGCTAAATGCTGCGGCTAAAGAGCGCCTTATTGCTATATATGGTAAGGGATGCCTTCTAGCAGGAACTAGGATGGGTGCACAGTTTGGCACACAGTTATGGGGGGGTCTAGGGAGAAACAGGTGACTGGTCCAGGTGGGCAGCCATGAAGCATGGAGAGGCGATGGTGTCCTTCATATGGCTGGAGGAGGTAGTGTTCCGTAGGGCTTGTGGTAGGCAGTTTGTGAGGTCTGTAGGAGTTGCGGATGGTTACGCGCAGTATGACAGTCGGGTGGGAAACCATCTGGATCGTGCCGAGGGCGCGTTTAGGTAGGGGGTGGATTTTAGGCCCTAGTTTCTAAGGCCCCGATTGGGGTCGGGTTATTGCCATGATATCCATCATGAGGGGAGAAAGAGTATCCATGTAGCTTTCCTTATCAGATGATTCGTGGCATGGATGAGGAGGAGGATAGTTTCTGGCAGAATGGTGTGGTATGGTATTCTGATAGACTGCTGGAAGGGCTGCTTTTGCCTCCTCACTGCCTTTGAGTAGCTCCTGGTGCTCTTTGGGTACACCCCAGTTGTAAGCTGGGAGTGTAGAGGAAGCTGTGAGGGGGTTTTGGTAAGGCTAGAGGACATAAGATAAAGGATGTACCTGGTACATGTCTTTCTGGTGACCATTCCGGGTTGATAGGTGGCTAGTTTTCAAACAGGCCGCTGAGAGGGTGGTATGTTGCCAGATGGGTCACTGTAAGTAATGCTAAGGCATGATATTGAGGGGGGGGGGTGGATTTTAGGGTTCCACTTGGATTCTCTGCCAGAGATTGATGGAGGTGAGCGTCCTCCTGGTAGAACAGATCTAGAGTGTAGGAAGCAGCTTAAGTATCCTGACAAGGTCTCCTGTGAGCTGGTGAGGCCAAGGGGTTCCCGCCTGGTGGTTGGCGGTGAGCCTGGGGTGGTGGGGTGGAGGGGTTGCTGGAGGTGATCTTTGTCGTCTGGGTCTTTGTGCATTCCATTCCATGGGGTCTTCTCGGTGGTCTGGGTTCCGTGGCGCAGAGATGCGTTTGGTCACTGTACAAGTCAGGCAACGATGGTAGTGTGGGATATCCATGGCAACACAGAACTGTGGCAGGTCTTCTGGGACTCGAAGCATAGCAGAATGCCCCATTGCTGATTCTGAGAGACCAAAGGAAAATTTCCACCTGTAGGAGATGTTGCGTGAGCAAAGGAGATCCAGGAGGGGGCGAAGATCCATTCTGTGTTGTAATGTGATGGTGGATAAAAGATGAACCTGATGTGTCTCTCTGGCACGTTTGAGAATATCTCTTCTTTCAGGGGAAATTTACTAGACAGCAGATGACGTGGAGGTTACCAGGTTCCACAGCTTTAGTGAGCCCCCTCACTCTTATATTGTACCTGCGTATAATCACTGAGAAGAAGCCAGTGGCTCCCCCTGCTGTCTAAGCCAATAAGGAGGGAGAGCCAAGGCTCTCGTGCACATTGCTGGATTGTGATGGGGCTCAGGTAATATTATGGGGGGCTGCTGCACACAGAATGTTTTTTACCTTGATGCATAGAATACATCAAGGTAAAAAAACCTTCAGCCTATAGAACCACACTTAACAGTAACTGTGGATTTAAATATTCATTAAAAAAAAAAAAAAAAAAGCTTTGTTGCAGTCTACATTCCTGCTCAAAAGTTTTACCATCTTGTCCTAACTGGAAATCAGAGAAAATTTTTTCAATCTTGAAAAGATTGCAAGTAAAAAACGGACTTGAGCTTTATTCATTCCCCACTCTCACAACAATTTTTTAAAATCATATTTTGGGTGGAGTTGGTCTTTAAAAATAATCTAGGTAAAAAAAAAATGTTTGCTCCCAGTGGCAATGCATCTATAATGATTTTTCCTACATTTGGTTCTAATATAAGCACAGTTTTTAGATGGCATCATGGATAAATAATGAATCATGACAATGCAAGTTAAGTACATCTGTGGGAAACATCCTAGGGGGCCAAGCACACTAGGCGGCTGAAAAAATGCCAGAACCTCTTGCAGGAAAAAGCCACATAAAAAATGCTCATAGTGGCTCGTATTGCAGAACAGTTTGAGAGTTTATGGTCATTTGCTTTTATAAGCTTCTTTTTTCCCAAAACATTTCCCTCTGCTCATTTTGCACTATAATCAATGTACACTTGAAAATGCCAAACACTCTTTAATACTGCGTTTATGTGCGTCAAGCTTTTCTGCCTGAAAGCAGTCTCCAGCTCTCTGGTCACTAAGAAGAAAGCACTAAGCGATCAGCCGTCTTTGATCGCTCAGTTCTCGGTGTAGAGCCAGTGGGGGACAGCTGCAGCCACCTAGGTGAGTATGTTGTTTTTTTTGTGAACCCATACTTCTTTTGTAAAGCTCTTTAACCACTTACCCACTGGGTACTTAAACCCCTTTCCTAACCAGACCAATTTTCAGTTTTCGGTGCTCTCACATTTTGAATGACAATTAGTCATGCAACACTGTACCTATATGAAAATTTTGTCCTTTTTTTCCACACAAATAGAGCTTTCTTTTGGTGGTATTTAATCACCGCTGGGTTGTTTATTTTTTGCGCTATAAAAGTAAAAAGACCGAAAATGCTGTAAAAAAATATATTTTTTTTTCTCGCTTCTGTTATAAAATTTTGCAAATTAGTAATTTTTTTCCATAAATGTTGGCCAAAATTTATACTGCTACATATCTTTGGTAAAAATAACACAAATTGGTGTATATTATTTGGTCTTTGTAAAAGTTATATAGTCCACTAGCTATGGTGCCAACCTCTGAAAATTGATCACACCTGATGTACTGACGGCCTATCTCATTTCTTGAGACCTTAACAAGCCAGGAAATTACGAATACCCCCCAAATTACCCCTTTTTGGAAAGTAGACATTCCAAGGTATTTAGTAAAAAGCATGGTGAGTTTTTTGAAGTTGTAATTTTTCCCACAATTCTTTGCAAAATCAAGATTTTTTTTCACAAAATTGTTATATTAGCAGGTTATTTCTCATACACAGCATATGCATAGCACAAATTACACCCCAAAACACATTCTGCTACTCCTGAGTATGGCGACACCACATGTGTGAGACTTTTACACAGTGTGGCCACATACAGAGTCCCAACGTTGGGGGACCGCCATCACACATTCTTGGAGCATAAATTACACACATAATTTCTTAACTACCTCTTACACTTTTGAAGGCCCTGGAGCACCAGGACAATGGAAACGCCCCAAAAATGACCCCATTTTGGACATATAGCATGTACATACCAAAAATTACACCCCAAAATAGATTCTCCCACTCCTTCTGAGTACGGCGATACCACATGTACACAGACTGGCCACATAGCGAGGCCCAACATGCAGGGAGCACCGTCAGGTGTTCTAGGGGCATAAATGTCAAATTTAATTTGACTACCTGTTACACTTTTGTAAGGAACTGTAGTGGCATGGATGAGAACTAATGTGGCATGGATGGGTATGGCTTGGTACGGATGGGGGTGGATAGGATTGCAGAGCATGTGACAGGACCCGGCAGTCATAATATACCTGGGTGCGTGATTCTGGGAGGACGTCAATGTACGCCCTCCCAGAGTTATCGAGCCGCTCTGTAGTAGTCATTCAGCTATGGCACGGTCGGCAAGCGGTTAAAGGGATACTAAACACACGCTGTTTAACCACTTCAGCTCCAGAAGATTTGGCTGCTAAATGACCAGGCCATTTTTTTGCGATGCGGCACTGCGTCGCTTTAACTGACGATTGCGTGGTCGTGCGACGCTGTACCTAAACAAAATTGAAGTCCTTTTTTTTCCCCCACAAATAGAGCTTTCTTTTGGTGGTATTTGATCAGCTCTGTGGGTTTTTTTTTTTTGCGCTATAAACAAAAAAAGAGAGACAACTTTGAAAAAACAGTATTTTGTACTTTTTGCTATAATATCCCCAATTTAAAAAAAAAAACAAAAAAACTAATTTTTTCCTCAGTTTAGGCCGATTTGTATTCTTCTACATATTTTTGGTAATACAAATCACAATAAGCATATATTGATTGGTTTGCACAAATCTTAGAGCAGGGCTTGACAAATTTGCTTGGAATCTAGGAGCCAGCTAAAAAGGTTAGGAGCCAGGTTTTTTTTTTTTTTTTTTTTTAAACGACCGACAAAGCTTAATTTTCAATATAAAAATTAACCAATCTTAAATTTACACAGAGACGACTAGAACGAATGTGACTGCTTTTATTTCCTGCCATGCAGGGACACAAGACCACCATATCCCCGCTAAGGATCCAATCAGGTCCTCCTGAAAAACTGACAGGCGAACCTGATCAGACAGCCCATGTGAAAGGGGCCAAGCAGGGAGATGACAAATAATAAATTCATTTTAATGAACCACTTCCTTCCCGCAGGACGACTATATACGTCCTGTCTTTGAAGAGAAATACCGTTGTTATGGTAGCAGCTAGCTACCATAACCCCGGTATTCTCTTCAAGAGCCGGCGGTTCTCTTTCAGATAAAAGTGGTCTCTGCAGCAGATTTGCAGCGAGATCACTTTTATCGGCGGTGCCCTTCACCGCTTACCGTGGCCGTCAGTAACGGCGGAGGCGATCCGGATCTGTCCCTGGCCTGACATGGAGACGAGTGAGAGGAAGATGGCCCCGCCCCTCTCCAAGTCATTGCAGGGCGGAAGCGACGTCAAATCGTCACTTCCACCCATAGCTCTTAAAGGGACATTTTATTATTTTTTTTTTCAAATGACAATTTTTTTTTTTTTTTTTAATGCATTTTAGTGTAAATATGAGATCCGAGGTCTTTTTGACCCCAGATCTCATATTTAAGAGGTCCTGTCATGTTTTTTTTTTCTATTACAAGGGATTTTTACATTCCTTGTAATAGGAATAAAAGGGACTTTTTTATTTATTTATTTTTTAAAGAACAGTGAAAAAAAAAGTTAAAATAAGAAAAAAAAAAAAAAATTTAAATGTGCCCCATCCCTTGTAATAGAAATAAAAGTGACACCATTTTTTTTTTTTTTTTAAACAGTGTAAAAATAAAAAATAAAAAGTAAAATATATAAGAAAAAAAAATAATTTTTTTAAACGTGCCCCGTCCCGCCGAGCTCGCTTGCAGAAGCAAAACGCATATGTGAGTAGCGCCCGCATATGAAAGCGGTGTTCAAACCACACGTGAGGTATCGCCATGATCGTTAGAGCGAGAGCAATAATCCTAGTCTTGGACCTCCTCTGTAACTCAAAACATGCAACCTGTAGAATTTTTTTAAACGTCGCCTATGGAGATTTTAGAGGGTAAAAGTTTGTCGCCATTCCACGAGCGGGCGAAATTTTGAAGCGTGACATGTTGGGAATCAATTTACTCGGCGTAACATTATCTTTCACAATATAAAAAAAATTGGGCTAACTTTACTGATTTCTTATTTTTTAATTAAAAAAAGTATTTTTTCCCAAAAAAGTGCGCTTGTAAGTCCGCTGCGCAAATACGGTGTGACAGAAAGTATTGCAATGACCGCCATTTTATTCTCTAGGGTGTTAGAATAAAAAATATATATAATGTTTGGGGGTTCTAAGTAAAGGGAAGGAGATGAGCAGGCAGTGAAAACAGGCAGGGGAAGCTCCATTAGCATTGGTGGATGTCTTGTAATACCAACGGCCACCACCAGAGGGCTCCCAATTGCAGAAGGAACCATAGGACTGCAGTAGGCCGCAAAGCCGGGGCCTCAATTACCGGCGCGGCCCAACGCGATCGCCGAGAGGGGGGGTGGGGGGTGTGTCGAACGGACACAGGACACCCCAGCTGTGCTGCCCCAGGCGCCAGGTCGCTAATTCTAGTCGCAAATGCGACCTGGCGCCCGGGGTTTGTCGAGCCCTGTCTTATAGCGTCTACAAAATAGGGGATAGATTTATGGCATTTTTACTATTTTTTTTTTTACTAGTAATGGCGGCGATCTGCGATTTTATGGTGGACACATCGGACACATTTGACACATTTTTTAAACCATTGACAATTATACAGCGATTAGTGCTATAAAAATGATCTGATTACTGTGTAAATGTCACTGGCAGGGAAGGGGTTAACACTAGGGGGCAATCAAGGGGTTAACGGTGTTCCTTGACTGTGTGTTTTAACTGTGGGGGGGAGGGGATTGACTATAGGAGATGACAGATCATGGTTCCTAGCTATTAGGAACTTGTGTTCTGCCTTTTCTCTCCTCACAGAACAGAGATTTGTGTGTTCACACGCACACATCCCGCACGGCACCCCCCGCAATGCAGCATGCTATGCCGCTTAAAGGAGCCGACGTACAGCTACGACCGTTTGCAGGATTGTGCCGACCTGCCGCAGTATGACGGAGGCTGGTCGGCAAGTGGTTAATTTACATTGTCCCTTCTATGTCTGTATGTGGATGGATGGCACTGTAATTATTTTAACCACTTCAGCCCCGGAAGGTTTTACCCCCTTCCTGACCAGAGCACTTTTTACAATTCGGCACTGCGTCGCTTTAACTGCTAATTGCGCGGTCATGCAATGCTGTACCCAAACGAAATTTGCGTCCTTTTCTTCCCACAAATAGAGCTTTCTTTTGATGGTATTTGATCACCTCTGCCGTTTTTATTTTTTGCGCTATACGCGGAAAAAGACCGAAAATTTTGAAAAAAAATGATATTTTCTACTTTTTGTTCTAAAAAAAATCCAATAAACTCAATTTTAGTCATACATTTAGGCCAAAATGTATTCGGCCACATGTCTTTGGTAAAAAAAATGTCAATAAGTGTATATTTATTGGTTTGCGCAAAAGTTATAGCGTCTACAAACTAGGGTACATTTTCTGGAATTTACACAGCCTTTAATTTATGACTGCCTATGTCGTTTCTTGAGGTGCTAAAATGGCAGGGCAGTACAAAACCCCCACAAATGACCCCATTTTGGAAAGTAGACACCCCAAGGAATTTGCTGAGAGGCATGTTGAGCCCATTGAATATTCATTTTTTTTGTCCCAAGTGATTGAATAATGACAAAAAAAAAATTACAAAAAGTTGTCACTAAATGATATATTGCTCACACAGGCCATGGGCATATGTGGAATTGCACCCCAAAATACATTTAGCTGCTTCTCCTGAGTACGGGGATACCACATGTGTGGGACTTTTTGGGAGCCTAGCCGCGTACGGGGCCCCGAAAACCAAGCACCGCCTTCAGGATTTCTAAGGGCGTACATTTTTGATTTTACTCCTCACTACCTATCACAGTTTTGAAGGCCATAAAATGCCCAGATGACATAAAACCCCCCCAAATGACCCCATTTTGGAAAGTAGACACCCCAAGCTATTTGCTTTGAGGCATGTTGAGTCCATGGAATGTTTTATATTTTGACACAAGTTGCGGGAAAGTGACAAATTTTTTTTTTTTTTTTTTTTTTTTTTTTTTTTTGCACAAAGTTGTCACTAAATGATATATTGCTCACACAGGCCATGGGCATATGTGGAATTGCACCCCAAAATACATTTAGCTGCTTCTCCTGAGTACGGGGATACCACATGTGTGGGACTTTTTAGGAGCCTAGCCGCGTACGGGACCCCGAAAACCAAGCACCGCCTTCAGGATTTCTAAGGGCGTACATTTTTGATTTTACTCCTCACTGCCTATCACAGTTTCGGAGGCCATGGAATGCCCAGGTGGCACAAACCCCCCCCAAATTACCCCATTTTGGAAAGTAGACACCCCAAGCTATTTGCTGAGAGGCATGGTGAGTATTTTGCAGCTCTCATTTGTTTTTGAAAATAAAGAAAGACGAGAAAAAAAATTTTTTTTTTTCTTTTTTCAATTTTCAAAACTTTGTGACAAAAAGTGAGGTCTGCAAAATACTCACTATACCTCTCATCAAATAGCTTGGGGTGTCTACTTTCCAAAATGGGGTCATTTGGGGGGGTTTTGTGCCACCTGGGCATTCCATGGCCTCCGAAACTGTGATAGGCAGTGAAGAGTGAAATCAAAAATTTACGGCCTTAGAAAGCCTGAAGGCGGTGCTTGGTTTTCGGGGTCCCGTACGCGGCTAGGCTCCCAAAAAGTCCCACACATGTGGTATCCCCGTACTCAGGAGAAGCAACAGAATGTATTTTGGGGTGTAATTTCACATATTCCCACGGCATGTTTGAGCAATATATCATTTAGTGACAACTTTGCGCAAAAAAAAATAAAAAAAATAAAAAATTGTCTCTTTCCCGCAACTTGTGTCACAATATAAATTATTCCATGGACTCAACATGCCTCTCAGCAAATAGCTTGGGGTGTCTACTTTCCAAAATGGGGTCATTTGGGGGGGGTTTGAACTGTCCTGGCATTTTATGCACAACATCTAGAAGCTTATGTCACACATCACCCACTCTTCTAACCACTTGAAGACAAAGCCCTTTCTGACACTTATTGTTTACATAAAAAAATATTTTTTTTTTGCAAGAAAATTACTTTGAACCCCCAAACATTATATATTTTTTTTAAAGCAAATGCCCTACAGATTAAAATGGTGGGTGTTTCATTTTTTCTTTTCACACAGTATTTGCGCAGCGATTTTTCAAACGCATTTTTTGGGGAAAAAACACACTTTTTTACATTTTAATGCACTAAAACACACTATATTGCCCAAATGTTTGATGAGATAAAAAAGATGATCTTAGGCCGAGTACATGGATACCAAACATGACATGCTTTAAAATTGCGCACAAACGTGCAGTGGTGACAAACTAAATACATTTTTAAAAGACTTTAAAAGCCTTTACAGGTTACCACTTTAGATTTACAGAGGAGGTCTACTGCTAAACTTACTGCCCTCGATCTGACCTTCGCGGCGATACCTCACATGCATGGTGCAATTGCTGTTTACATTTGACGCCAGACCAACGCTTGCGTTCACCTTAGCGTGAGAGCAGGGGGGACAGGGGTGCTTTTTTTTTTTTTTTTTTTTTTTTTTTTTTTTTTTTCTTTATTATTATTATTTTTTTATCTTATTTTTAAACTGTTCCTTTCATTTTTTTTTTTTAAATCATTTTTATTGTTATCTCAGGGAATGTAAATATCCCCTATGATAGCAATAGGTAGTGACAGGTACTCTTTTTTGCAAAAATTGGGGTCTATTAGACCCTAGATTTCTCCTCTGCCCTCAAAGCATCTGATCACACCAAGATCGGTGTGATAAAATGCTTTCCCAATTTCCCAATGGCGCTGTTTACATCCGGCGAAATCTACGTCATAAAATGCTCGTAGCTTCCGGTTTCTTAGGCCATAGAGATGTTTGGAGCCACTCTGGTCTCTGATCAGCTCTATGGTCAGCTGGCTGAATCACCGGCTGCATTTTCAGGTTCCCTGTTGAGACAGGAGAGCCAGAGAAAAACACGGAAGATGTTGGGGGGGGGGCATTCCCTCCCACTGCTTGTAAAAGCAGTCTAGAGGCTAATTAGCCACTAGGATTGCTTTTACATGAAAGCCGACCGCTGGCTGAAAAGAATGATACCAAGATGATACCTAAACCTGCAGGCATCATTCTGGTATAACCACTCAAAGTCGTGAATGGCATACCTGAAGACAAAAAAATGGTTAACAATAAAGCACAGTAAACGGTAAGGTATAAAAAATTGCATACCTGAAAAGCAAACATGATAAAACATAATAACAATAAAACATTGCAGAATAGAATACAGTAAAAAAGAGCAGAACAATAGAGAGAGAATAGAGAGAGAGAGAACAATAAAACGACAACTATTTTTATTTTATATTTTTGTTTGTGTTTTTTTTTTTTTTTTACACTTTTTTTTGTAACTAACTTTTATAACTGTAACCGGTTCCAGGTTCGGGTCTCTCAAAATGCGATGGCATCTTGGGAGACCCTGTGAAAGTGTGCCTAGTCTGTGCAATGCTGTACCCTACGCTAATACTCAACTAGTGCATGGTAGCGTTCAAAACATTCACCAATGCAAAGACCAGGATTGTCAGGACAGGAGGGACAATAATAGCGGGTGTCACGCCTATATCCGCGCTAGCTGCAGACACATCTTTTTTGGGGGGTTCGTTGGGTAGGGGTACTCGGGAGGACATAAAGAAAATGCCTCTCATGCAGCCGACTGCATTTGGTTGGGGATGTGAATGGGGGAAGTACGGGCGCTGCAGAAGTGGTGGGCTCCCAATTGGGATTGGCGAATGCAGCAGGAAGGGCACTATGGGCACGACGGGCCTGTGTTTGTCTTTTTGGTGGCAGCGGGACACTACTTGTGCTTGCCACCTCGCCAGCTTGAACTGCACTTATGGGACTCGCCACGTCACCAAGTGTTACTGCAGTGCTGGTTTGACTACGACCGGGGTGTACTAGGCCGCTGGTGCTTGCCAGTTCACCAAAACGCTACAAAAAAAACTGTTAGCGATCGCAGGGATCAGGCCTGACTCTGCGAACGCTGCAGTTATGTGTTTAGTGTTCTGTAAGTGACAGTGATCAATCGATACTGCACTTGGGTGGGCTGGGCCGGGCGGAGGGGCAAAACGCAGGTGCTAGCAGGTATCTGGGCTGATCCCGCTAACACTGCGTTTTTGGGAACCCTAAACTGCTGGGGACGCTAGTATAGATCTGATCGGATCAGATATTGATCCGATCAGATACTATACCACTAAGGGAGGTATACGGTGCGTGCGTGGGTGTTAGCGGTACTGGCGCTAACCTGACGCTGCCTGGGGCTGGTGCTTGCCAGTTCACCAAAACGCTACCAAAAAAACTGTTAGCGATCGCAGGGATCAGGCCTGACTCTGCGAACGCTGCAGTTATGCGTTTAGTGTTTTGTAAGTGACAGTGATCGATCGATACTGCACTTGGGTGGGCTGGGCTGGGCTGGGCGGAGGGGCAAAACGCAGGTGCTAGCAGGTATCTGGGCTGATCCCGCTAACACTGCGTTTTCGGGAACCCTAAACTGCTGGGGACGCTAGTATAGATCTGATCGGATCAGATATTGATCCGATCAGATACTATACCACTAAGGGAGGCATATGCTGCGTGCGTGGGTGTTCGCGGTACTGGCGCTAATCTGACGCTGCCTGGGGCGACGCATATCACCGCCGGGCGATCAGGGGGCTAAACCTTTATTCGGTAATAAACGGCGGGTGCCCTGACACTATAAAAAATAAACGAACTAACCAGCGTCACCCGTAACAGTTATACGGTGATCAGTGGTGAAAGGGTTAACTAGGGGGCAATCAAGGGGTTAAAACATTTATTCGGTAGTATATGGGGGTCCCTGTCGCTATAAAATGCTGACGGCGAACCTAAATATTTACGTTCCTAACTAGCGTCACCAGCGACACTAATACAGCGATCAGAAAAATGATCGCTTAGCGACACTGGTGAGGGGGGGTGATCAAGGGGTTAAAACTTTATTAGGGGGGGTTAGGGGGGTATCCTAGACCTAAAGGGGGGTAATACTCACTGCCCTAACACTAACTGTCACAAACTGACACTATGCAGTAATCAGAAAAAAAAAAAAAAAAAAATACTGCTAATGTCAGTTTGTGACAGGGGGGGGGTGATTGGGGGGGGATCGGGGGGCGATCGGGGGGGGATCGGGGGTGTAAAGTATGCCTGGCATGTTCTACTGTGTGTGTGTGTGTGTGTGTGTGTGTGTGTTGTGTGCACTCACTTGTCTTCTCTCCTCGGCGCTGGAACGGAAACTGCCAGACCGAGGAGAGATGACATCACATCCTCTGCCTGTGTGAAACGACACACAGGCAGAGGAGGATTCCCATTGGCTGGGAGCGATCGCGAGGGGGGGGCCACGATCGGATGGTCTCCCCCTCGCCTCCCGACGCTCCCAGTCAAATGCCGACCGCCGATGGCACCGGGGGGGGGTCCGATTGGACCCCCCGCCCGCGGGAGGCAGATCACGTACGGGTACGTGATTTTGCCTGCCCGTGCCATTCTGCCGCAGTATATATGCGGTAGGCGGTCGGCAAGTGGTTAATAAAGAAAAACCCATCGAAGTACCTTTTTTCCTTATGGATATACAGCTGTCACATGCCCCAGCTCTTTTCCAGCCTGTCTGCAGGGAAACATAAGCAGGAGGAGCTTCTAGTCCTCTGCTGCTGGTCGCATTTAAAAAAAAAAAAAAAAAACAGCCTTTGGAATGCAGTGTAAAAATAAATAACAAATATCAATAAACTGCTTTAAATTGTCATATATATTTGAAATAAATTCTTTATTATTTTTTGGCAGTCATGGGCTGTCTCGCGTCCCCCCAGCCTGTGTATTAGAATAACAGGGAGGTGAAACCTCTATTAATCTACATGTAGAATCTAACCCCCATTGTGTTTAGCTGGTTAGTGGGCATGGAGGAGGAGGGAGGGAGTGAGCTGCCATTTACCACTGTGTATACAACCACATGAGTGACTCTATAGTCACGTGGACTGCTCAGATATGATAGGGAGGAAATAATCAGCATAGAAACTCACTGAAATTTGCAGAGTTGGCACCACAGCTCTGCAAAATCCCTAGCTGAATTGAGGACATGAACAGAAGGTGGAGATAGAGAGCAGCAGGATCAACCAGGTTTCTTGCAATAGACAAATCTAGTAGTGACTAAGTGAGTATGAACAGCATGTATTACAGCAGGAGATAAACATATTGTCCTTACTTGCTTTTTTTTTTTTTTTTTCCCCAATAAATTTTTATTGAATTTTTCACAGTGACAACCTTATAACAGGATTACTGTGAGCATATAACATACAGTGTAGCTTTACATACAAGATATACTGCAACAATTAAAGAGTAGGCAGTGAAGAACAGTGCTACTTCAAAAAAACAAGATAAGTATATTCATAGTTTGTGTAATAATGTCTGCCCTAGAGAGAGGATGCGGTCAGTGGGATAGATCCAATTACGATCCAAGCCTACTAAGGTCTTAGATACCATAGGTGTCGTATAAAGAGATGGGGCTTCCAAGGGGACATGAGGGTAAACCGATACAGGTCAACCAATGCCGTGCACCTCAAAAGGGATCTAACTGTTAACGGGAGGGGACCCCAACATTTTCATAATGTTGCAAAGAAATATGGTTCAACCAATGTTGTATAATACTTATCCCCTGTAGATTCGAATTTCATTTCAGTGAATGTAGTGGTTGGATACTTCTGTGTTTACAGCCAGTTTGTTTTGCTATATAGGTACCATAGTCCGCTACTTCAAGTGAAATACTGCATGTGCCGGATATGAAATTTAGCAGTAACCTAAAGTTCGGGTGAGGGGGGGGGGGGGAGGATAGGAGTGACAGAGTTTTATGCTTCATGGTTGACTTATTACTTGGTTATCCCTTGCTGGGGATGAAGGTGATCTTTGGGGGATGGTGTCTCTCGTGGATTCTCTATAATGAATCCAACAAGCCCAAGTGCTACTGAATTTAGTGTGTTTTTTCGTTAGCTTGGTGAATGAGCCTTTCCATTTCTGCTGTTCTTTCTACTTGGCAAAGCCATTCAGTGATAGCGGGGGGGTTAGCACTTCCCCAGTGCACAGGTAGGCACTGGGTGGCCGCATTAATCAGGTGTAAAGTGAGGGACTTCCGGTATGCTGACATTTGAGGTGACGTGTGGTGCAGTAGATATTGTACTGGGGTGTAGGACGTGATTTTAACAACTAAGTCATGTACTTCTTTCCAGTATGATTGAATTATGGGGCACTCCCACCATATATGGAGGAGGGAGCCTACTGCGGAGTTACATCTCCAGCATAGTGGGGGGACGCTCGGGAAGAATTTATGAATCTTATCGGGTGTGCGATACCACCTGGAGCAAAGTTTGTATCTGTTCTCTTGTGCAGAGATATTGATAGAACCCTTATGTGTGTGCTTATAAATGTGTTCCCAATCATTCTTGGACAATTCTATTGATAGTTCTGTTTCCCAGAGCTGGTGAGTCTTAGTGTTGGGGGTGGTTTCTGAGAGTAAGAGAGCATAGATTGCTGAGATCAAGTGACCCTGTGGCTCTGTGCTAGTACAAAGGTGCTCAAAGGGAGCAAGATCCCTGTACCAGAGCAAAAGTGGTTGGGTACTATGCAAGAAATGTCGGATTTGAAGGAACTTGAAAAAGGGTATGTTGAGTTCTGGAAATTTGGAGGACATGGCCAAGTGTGAGAGGAGAACTTCATCATTAAAGAATTGATGTGCTCTGACCGGGGGTTCATTTTGATATACAATTAGGTCATGAGACAATAGGTCTGGTGGGAAGTCAGGATTTTGGGACAATGGTGTCATGGCCCCAGGAGAAGGGATCAATTTAAAGGTTTTGCAAGATGTCTGAAACGTTAGTAGTGTGGGTCCTATTGGTGGGTGGAGCAATCCTTAGGGATCGAATGTTGTTTAATCCAGGGAAGATGAGATATTGGAATTTATGTAAAGGTATTTTCTACCTGGATCCAGTCTTTATTTTGTTTGTGTACGTGCCAGTCTACGATTCTCGTGAGTTGGCAAGCCTTTCCCGCTTATAGAAGTATCAGTTTATCCCAGCTCAACCTGGGAGGGTGAGCGGACCACGGGAGGTTTCTGCACATTCTTTTGTAGGAAGTAAAGAAAGAGGGGGGAAGTTTGATTCGGATTGTTTGCAGCAAATACAGTATTCTGGGAAGAACGTTCATCTTTAAGATTGCCGCTCTGCCAAACCATGAAAAGGGGCCTTTATGCCATTTGTTTAGGTCCCCTTAAATTTTGTGGAGTGTGGGCAAGAAATTTCTGGCATATAGCTCGGACAGTCTGGTGGGGAGTTTAATGCCTAGGTAAGTAAGTTTGTGTGCCTCCCAACTAAAGGGAAAATTGCATTGGCACTGAGAGACCAATGTTGTTGGGAGTGTTATAAGGGCTTTGGATTTTTCTGTAAGTTGGATAGTTTTTTGAATACAGCGAAATCTTGAAGCAGGTTGGGAATGGTGTTTATGGGATCAGAAAGGAATTGTAGAATGTCATCTGTGTAGGCAGCAATTTTGTATTTGTTTTATGTCAATCCCTTTGATGTCAGGATTTTCCCTCAGTCTGCGGAGCAAGGTTTCCATGGTAAGAACAAAAATGAGAGGTGAGAGGGGACAACCCTGATGTGTGCCATTGGCAATGGAGAAGGCAGGTGGCCATTAACTCTGATCCTGTCTGTAGGGGACAAGTACAAAGCCATGATCATTTGTAGAAGGCGTGTGGGGATTCCAAGTGCTTGTAATGCCGCTGACATGTAGTCCCAGCCATCCTGTCAAAATGCCTTCTCTGCATCAAGGGATAGAAAAAAACTTTAGTTGTAGTAGATGTTAGCCAATGGTGTATATTTATGGCCTTTGTGGTATTATCCCTGGCTTCTCTGCCAGGGATAAAGCCAACCTGGTCAGTGTAGATCCATCTGAGAAGCAGGGGGAGTAGACTTCCTTACTTGCTTTATGTAATCATTACTGAACTGTAGACATATGCCCTTAAATATATATTATACATACTGTGCTCTGCTGTAATTCAGTATTAGAAATATTCCTCCTCCTGCTGTAGCTTTGATATCTTTCTATCAGCAATCAGTGCTGGTATGGTGTATATGAGCGCTTCCCTAGCTGCAACACAAAGAGAGCCGGGCCATGCTGCTTAACATTAGCATGTGACACAAGTAAATGTCGGCATGAGAAAAAAACAATAAAGTGCAGCGCTAACTTACTAATCAATACTACAATAATGGTGGAACCCTCTAATGTATGGAAATCTCAGTAAGCTTCAATATTACCAAAATACTGTCTCTGTGATACGTAACGTCACACATAATACACATTAAACTGAAAATAAGACATCAGAAATGACTGCAAACTTGACAGGGATTATGGAAACCCCTCTTACAGATATTTGGCAGTGGACAGTGTCAGTAAAGCAGTGGATGGTGTCCACTGCTTATCAGTGCCCATAAGTTCAGCCTCATCAGTGCCCATAAGTGTAGGCATATCAGTGCAGCTTTTCAGTGCCCATAAAAGCATCCTCTGTGCCCATTAGTACAGCTTATCAGTGCTCATCAGTGTGGTCTTATCAGTGCCCATCAGTGCTGTCTCATCAGTGTCCACCAGTGGAGATGGGGATCATTACCAGAAATCATCCGGATGACAGAGTGGAGATATTGGGCTGTGACAGGTCTTGCATGCGAGAACACTACTCGTATTGTTTTGCCTCCCATACCGGCATTGTGATAGACAGCGCACTGTTCCAACACTGGTACAGGAGGCGGGACGTTACGGCGAGCGGTGTTCTCCCATACAAGACCTGTCACAGGCTGAGATCTCCGCTCTGTTATCCGGATGATTCCTGGTAATGATCCCGCTCTGCACTGAGATGGAGGACGGGGGCGAAGTGGAGGCTGTGTTGGAAGGGAGCGGAGGAGGAGGGAGGAGAAGGAGGACACCACCTCCATGGGCAGCACAGACCGGGGGCTGTGAGACCCCTCCGCCCCTTACAGTGAGCAGAGAGGAAATGGAAATCCCTGCTCGCGTTAGAGAACTACAACTGGGAAGAGTGACAAGACTGCTAGCTGAGGATACAGGAGGAATAGCAGCCAGCGGTCTTACAAACAGGTTATCACAGGGCAGTACCATTTTTTCAGCAAGATCAGAAAGCTACTACAGAGGAACTATAGAGCTCAAGAACATGGGTGGCATAGTTGGTGAAGGTAGGAGATCAGCAACAAGGATATGTAAAAAAGTTTTTTCCCGGAGTTCTGCTTTAACAGCTCATCTCTACTTTTTGTGGTCGTGATGTCATTTATCAGATATTACATTGTGTAAATAAATTAATGCAATGGAGAAATGTATCTAGAGGGACACATTTTAGAAAACCAATCTCCAAGGCAAAAATAACTGACACTGCTTCCTTCCATCCCCTTCTCAACCATTTACTGTCTGGACTTAGGTGGAGAAATAATGTATTTTGCCATAAATGATATCCAAAGACAAACTGACTGTTTTTGTATCTGCATAATCATATATTTTTTTTCTTTACAGGTGTGACACCAGTTTATTATAGCCTGTTTGCGTTAATGAATGAGACTGACCGAATTTGGTATCCTCCTAATCATACCTTCCTTGTGGATGAAACAAGCAAGCAAATTGTTAAATTTCGAGTAAGGTGTGTATTTTGCTTTATGTCGAAAGGCTTGGTTGGCTTTGCCTCACTCAAACACAACTGCTTGTGAGCCAACTAAGTAGGTATTCAGTATATGGGATTTTAAGCTTTTTAGTTTGCTATCACACAACGTGAACATGAGCTGTGCAAGAGCTTTTAGCACATTGCTGAACTCCTCCCAGTGCACTCTCCTGCTGTCTGAACACCTGCCTGTGCATTTCCTGATAACCTGACAACATTGCAATATTGTTTACTACAACTCGGCCTTATTGGCTCACCGTCCATAATTGCTCACTTTTTTAGTCTGAATTTAGTTGGAGGGTTGTGGGAAGATTGTGTAAGGGTATATTTCATGAATTTACTGTGGCAGTATTTTAAAATTGATTCCTTGTATGTTTCTGAAGTTCTTCAATTATGAAAAGAAACAAAATCGTTTTTTTAAGTCTATAACTGTTTATTTAGCCTAGGTTCATACTCGTGCAACTCCTGCGCATTTCCAGCACCACATTCCAGTCACACTGCCCTTGCGATCCACTGTGGGTATTGGAACAAAGTTAAGCACACCTCAAGCGCAGGTCACAAACACAGTGCGTTTGCCTGCACCAAATCACATAGTACAAAATGGCTATGTGATCCAGTTGCAGAGCAGCTGAAGAAAAGGTGCCTGCATGTCTATGGTGCAATTTGAGCTCATTCAAAATTATTGTGCTCAAATTGCACCCCACTGAGTGGTATGTGAATTGCACAGGAATGTGGTGCAGTTCCTATGTGATTTGCAGGCAGTTCATAGTGTGAACCAGGGCTTAAAGTGGTTCTAAAGCTAAAATATTTTTTACCTTAATGCATTCACTGCATTAAAATGGCTGTAAACCCAATGTCATCCTTTCTAAACTACTGCCACAGGGGTTATCTATAAGGATATACATGCCTCCTGCATGTATCTTTACCTGTCAAATGTCTCCCCTCCGTCTGTTATGAGACCCGAAAAACTGCAGATTCTGTGGGTGGGTCTGTTGTCTGGAGCTCGGTGGGTGGCGTCGTGATGTCAGTAGACTACCCGCCCACCTCTACACTCCCCTTGTTATCATGCATTTTCTCCTGTGTATTTCTTACACTGAACTTCTGCTATGATCTCTAACATCCAGTAAAAAAACAGGAAAAAAACACATGACTTCAGCATGCCAAATCATGCTGAGGTGTGGAAAAGCCAATCCTTGCAGAGCTGCTGAACAAAGGAATGGGGGTGGGAATTTAAAAAATAATGCATGTCTTCGGCTAATGCACAAGATATGTAAATCACCTGTCACTCACAGCAAGGGGAGGATTTGACAAAGTTTTTCTCTGTCAAGTTTTATCTCACTGAACAATAAAAGAGGATTGCTCAGAGCTGGATTAACTCTTTGTGGCAAGACTGGGCTCAAATGATAGGAAATCTTATACTCTACATTATGACCTAAAAAAAAAAAATTGGGTTTACATCCACTTTAAGGTAAAAAAATGTTTTAGCACCTGCTCTGTGCTCCAATCCGCATCCATAAACACTTACCTAAGTCCTCTATCAATCCAGAGCTGTGCCCTGCTGCATGTGGTCTTTTTTGTTAGTTTTTTTTTACTCCCTTCTCTCACAAGAGACTCTGGGAGCAGCAGGAGCCATTGCTGTAAGTTAAATCCTGCGAGGAGAGAGTATGGCTGAGCTGCACTGTGTGTCTATGGACAAACACAGCCCAGCTCTGGAGCGTGCCCACATGTGTGCCACAATCGAGCGCAGAGCTCTCCTTTTATTCTTGTAAGGCTGCTTTCACACTGGGGTGGACGGGTGTTGACGATAAAACGCTGCTAGTTTTAGCAACGCTTTACCGTCATTTTAGCTGCGCTATTCAGCAGCTAGCGGGTGGTTTCAACCCCGGCTAGCGGCTTAATAAAGAGTTTTGCAGGCGCTTCGGCAGCAGTGCCCATTCATTTAAATGGACAGGAGCGGTATATACACCTTTCCTTCACTCCACTTTGTTTTAACTTCCTGCCACAGCATAACCCCTCAGTGTGAAAGCACTTAGACTTTCACACTGGGACTGCAGGGGAGGCGTTTTTCAGGTGCTTTACAAAATGCCCTAGTGTGAAAGGGGTCTAAAGAGTACTAAAAAACTTTGACCAAAAGAGAAAATGGCCCAAAACAATAGTCTAAGAACATTTAACTAGAAGAGGAAATACAAAAAAACAGTTGATTTTGCCCTATTCTTACAACAGCTAGTTAATTCACAAATAACTCACATCATCCAAAACTTAAAAGCACATTCACAACACATGTGTTGCATTAACATACATTACTTGCATTGGTGTGCTCAGGTGTTATTCATCATGAATACAACCTCAACACACCTGCACGTAGACGGCACAGCCATGAAAGTCCTTATTTAGGCACTTCCTGTTAAACTTCCTCTGTCTTCCAACTGTTCTACTGTGTAGTCAGCCTGGTACGTGGGCTTTTGACTGTTTTCACTAGGAAAGCCACCCTGAGAAATGCAGTGTAGACAGGAAGTGGATGCGGGAGATTCACAACAACAAGAAGTCACACATTAAATTGATTGTAAACCTCAGACATTAAATATGAACAAAGCATATCCCTCTATAGTGTGCACTTGTCTCAATCCAGAGCACAAAGTGTAATTTCTGTCTGCTCCATCATTCCTCTGCTATCTTCATGAGTCACTTCTGACAAGTTTTCCTGACATCAAAAGAAAAAAGGTGACAGCCTCGGCACTGTTCCTGTGTGTCCCTTCCCTCCAAACAGCTCTCAGATCTCTCCTCACTGTGTTCTGCAGAATGTAATTTCAGCTCTACGTCCCCCTTTTTCTGACAGTACAGACAAGATTTATAAATCCTGGACTTTGAACAGATATAGAAAAGAGATGATTGCAGATAAACAGATACAACTTGTGTAGAAGGATTTGTTTTATTGCTGTGTATCACCTGAGGCCATTCACTTCACTGGGTATATGAAAGAAGGCTGGCCGCAGGCCAGCCTGTATTTGTCGGAGGAGTCTGAGGGGTATATATATCCCTCCTCCTCTCTGATAGTGCATCGGTTCATAATCAGGGTTACAGCAACGTCATTTACGGGTTCACAGGGCATTCGCATCACTTCCGGTGGTCCGGTGCAGGGACACGTATTGGTTGCATCAACCCGGTGCTCGAGGTTCTGGTAGGGCGGGGGCATCAACGGGGGGGCCAGCATCAGATGCCACTTATGCATGGGCTGCAGGAGGGGGCTGGCCACCCACCCGTTCACAGCATGCCTCCATAGCTCAGGGATTTCCAAGGTGTTTGTCAGAGGGGTTTCATTGGCTATTTCTCATGAGTACTGCCCTTGGAGGGCAAGGCTTTGAAGAGGGTGGAGTGGGACAGAGAAGCCAGCTGGTCTGTAGCTGGAGGTCTGGGGGAGGGATGATGCATGCTGGCAGTAGATTATTAGATGATTCATAGGGTGTTGCAGTCATGGGGGGGGGGGGGGGGCGCCCTCCCGCCCGCTTACTCCTCACGCTACTCACGCTGGGCACCAATAAGGTTGGGGGGAGAATGTCCACAGATAATCCCAGTGTATGTGGACAAGGCCTCTTGGCACGGTAACTCTTTCCTTACGGTATTCTGTCATGGCAGTGAGGACACTTCCTAGTACAGCGCTCCCAACTCAGGAACTAGTCCCCCTCCTCCATCACAGGCTGGGGAGTTTCCACAGAGCTGGGGAATGCAGCTTCTTGTTCGTACTGAGCATGCGCAGACACTCTCAGCTGAGCTTTGTTATCTGAGAGGAATGAGCCGCAATGGGGAATTTTCCTGTCAGCTCAATAACATCATAACAGAGGGGTCACAAATCACAGGGGAGGGGTGCAGACCAGCAGGTTTATCGATCAGCACTTGTGAGGTCTGTTGCAACATCTCTCCCTGCAAGCTTTCGGGGTAGAGGTGGAGTTCACTGAGGGCAAGTAGTGAGAAGTGGGGGGGAGGGCTGTTTGGTGGGGTAGATCCACTTCCATGATCATTTCATGTTTCATGCCTCAGTGTTTCTGTCATAGCGTGTTTCAGTCGCAACGTGTTCAGTCTCAGCGTGTTCAGTTATAGCGGTTGCTGTCATAGTATGTTCTGTCATAGCTCGTTTAGTCATAGCTCATTTAGTCGTATCGTGTTCAGGTCGTATCGTGTTCAGGTCGTATCGTGTTCAGGTCGTAGCGTATTCCGTCATAGCGTGTTCCGTCATAGCGTGTTTCATTAGTAGCGTGTTCATTCATAGCGGGTGCCATCACAGCGTGGTCAGTCATAGCGTGTTTAGTCACAACAGTGCTCTCATAGCAGGTGCAGTCATAGCGGTTCCAGTCACAGCAGTTCTTTCATAGCTTGTTTCTGTCATAGCGGACATGTTGTAGCATGTTCTGACGGTGCCATGCAGTTACGGCATACACCAATAGCCGTTTTATCTTTGTTTGTTTCCATGTCTCATCGTACCTTTCGTTCAAGTTTCTTTGTATACCTGGGTTTAGTTAGCTAGTGCTCCCATCTCAGGATATGTCACTTCTACAGATCCATACGAGCTGAGGTTTCGTTTTGAAATGATTGTTGACCACAATCTTCTCGTCCATATACCACAGGTCATGCGATGCACGTTTCATTTCATTACACCTGTACGACTACCCACCACGGTCTGTGGGTACACTAGCCTTGAGTGTACAGTTTTAATTACCTGTCTCTGTGCTGCATGTTTATCAGGCTCACTTACTACATACACTGGGGGGGCATCATCAGGTCTCGTTTACGCGCTGTGGTCTTGTCATTACTGCTTTCCTCCTCATACTCAGATAGGCACAGAGGGGTGGTGTTTTCATGTCTGGTTGTCTGTTGTCACTTTCTCTACTTTGTGTTTTCTTGGGTTTGGGCATGCCACACATTTCGGAAGCAACTAATTCACGTTCATCCCTTCAACCCCACGTAGGGCTTCAGAGCATGGTAGCACGCCGTCATTTAAGAGTTGGTCCATACTTAAGCACACAGCGGAGCTTTGTCTCAGGTTTTTTCCTTTCCCAGCCACAGTCGAGATGGCGCTACATTTCAGATTGTTTCCAATTCCATCCCAGCTACTCCCATCCACCAGCATGGAACATGTTCTGGGCATTATTTTTTAATGCAGATTCATGTGGGCTGAATATGCTCTCTACGGCCTGTTATGGTTACAAGACAGGATGGAAGTGATCGAAACTTGGTCAGAGGCAGGGTGTCGGCGCATCCCCTGCTCCTGCTTTTCCTACATTCCTGCAGGCAAGGTTAGCATCCCCTTAGTCCACCGGTCTTGTCGAGCCTTCTGGTTCAATATGTCTGAGCCAAGTAATGTTCCTTGTCAGGGGCGGTGTTGGGATCTCCCATCCCTGGTCTTCATACAGCCTCTTTCCTGCGGAAATATTTTTAATCAAAATACTTGTCCGTAGGTTTGACGATTTAGAACTTTTTACAGGGGGTGGGGGTGGGGGGGGGGGGGGTTACTGGCTATCCAAGCTGATATCACCAGTGCTTTATAGCTACTTCCATCAGAGTAGGGCAAGATAAATGGCGCAAGTGACGTTTTACCACTGGGTTACCCTTGGGTCAAAAGCAGTCCTTGCTTTGACGCTTTTGCCAGGCACTCCTTTGGATCTTGGGTACCCGCAGGGGGGTCAGGGGTTAATTCAGTTAGTTGATGTCCTGTTGTGTGGAGACCTTGGTAACCAACCAGGGATCTGCAGTCTCTCGCAGGGTGTGTGCTGAGCCAATGTCCCCTTGACCGCCCACAAATTGGTAGGTCCGGGCCAAATATCATTTTTCTGGGTTCCACTCTCGGCTCTAATCTTTTGATTGCGAGAACTGATCAGGTACGTCAGACTATTCATCTTTTGTCCGATCACCAGCCTGTTCAAAAGGGGGGCTTACAGTCACTTTGGGTATGCTGTATCATGACATGAGACTTATTCCCCAGGATAGAGTCTGACCCTTCTTCCCCTGTTTCAGGTCCACGACTCGGTTGTCAGGTTACAAGCAGAAGCACGACCTGATTTAAATCATGTGGGACCAGTTTTCTGTGTGTCTGGTATTGTTTCGCCATGTTTATCAATGCATATTGACAAGCGTATTGGCCTTATCCACCAACACGATCATACATATCTATCAGGTATCCGGGCGTGCGCTACTCCATTAGACGGATTGTTACCTACCCTTCATCAAGCTTTCTTATCACACCTACTTTCCTGTCTTTTTTCCCTCTTCAGGCGTACTGACCAGCTAGGCCAAGGCACACCTCAGGCCTTGGTAGTTATGGTATCACATTTCCAAGTGAACACTCTGACTACAAGCAAGAAGGCTGTATTTGTAGGAGTCGTCTGAGGGGTATATATCCCTCCTCCTTCATATATTTATACACAGCGTACATTTTTTCATATTCTTACATTCTGGGTATGCCCTCTTTCAGGCGTTCTGACCAGCTAGGCCAAGGCACACCTCAGGCCTTGGTAATTGGGGTATTGCATTTCCAAGTGAAGACTCTGACTACAAGTAAGATTTACCACCACTTTAAGGTGAAAACAGTACTTTAACCACTTCAGCCCCGGAAGATTTTGCTGCTCAATCACCAGGCCATTTTTTGCGATACGGCACTCCGTCACTTTAACTGACAATTGCGTGGTCATGCGACGATGTACCCAAACAAAATTGACGTCCTTTTTTTCCCCACAAATAGAGCTTTGGTGGTATTTGATCATCTCTGCAGTTTTTATTTTTTGTGCTATAAACAAAAAAAGAGCGACAATTTTGAAAAACACAATATTTTGTACTGTTTGCTATAATAAATATCCCCAATTTTTTTTACAAAAAGCTATTTTTTTTCTCAGTTGAGGCCAATATGTATTCTACATATTTTTGGTAATAAAAATCGCAATAAGCATATATTGATTGGTTTGCGCAAGTGTTATAGCGTCTACAAAATAGGGGAAAGATTTATGGCATTTTTATTTTCCGTCATTTTTGGGATGATTGACAATTATACCGCAATCAATGCTATAAAAATGCACTGATTTACTGTATAAATGTCACTGGCAGGGAAGGGGTTAACACTGGTGGCGATCAAGGGGTTAACTGTGTTCCCTGACTGTGTGTTCTAACTGGGGGGGAGGGGACTGACTATAGAAAATGACATATCGTGGTTCCTAGCTATTAGGATAGCATGCGCGAATTCTGTCTTGACGGGAAAGGACTTCGCGCATGCTCTGAAACGCGTTGTGTTCCTTCTGACCTTGCTGACGTCACACGCTGTTCCACGAGCAGATCGTAACCTGTCTTCCATAGGATACAGCCGGTCTCCTCTCCGGCTCCTTGCGGCTCACACAGCCCGGACTTGTTACCCCTTGGAACATGCCCTTGACACCGGCCACATCTCCATGAGGCTTCCACCTCCCATGAATACACCTGTACTTACTGATATGTAAGTGTTGAATATTTTTATTGTACTACACATTAAAACATTGCACTCAGGCGCTTCTGTTCTTTTGTTTTCCTATGTTGATCTCGAGTTGGCTTCACCTCTGAGAAGTGCAACCCTTATTGCCTGTGTTCCTATAGACTTTATCATCCTTATCTAGTTCCCCAGATCCACTATTCGGTAATTATTACAACTGATTGGACTTTTTATATTCACTTGTGGACTTTTTACAATTGATTCATCCAGTCCTGCTTTTTATTACCAGCTTTTATTTAAGTGATTGTGAATCATTATATCGGTACCCTGAGCGCTAGCATTTGCTGTTTTTGTGCATCATCTTTAGAAGAGGCTTCTTTCTGGGACGACAGCCATGCAGATCAATTTGATGCAGTGTGCAGCATATGGTTTGAGCACTGACAGGCTGACCCCCCACCCCTTCAACCTCTGCAGCAATGCTGGCAGCACTCATACGTCTATTTCCCAAAAACAACCTCTGGATATGATGTTGAGTACTTGCACTCAACTTCTTTGGTCGACCATGGCGAGGCCTGTTCTGAGTGGAACCTGTCCTGTTAAACTGCTGTATGGTCCTGGCCACCGTGCTGCAGCTCAGTTTCAGGGTCTTGGCAATCTTCTTATAGCCTAGGCCAGGGATATGCAATTAGCGGACCTCCAGCTGTTGCAAAACAAGTCCCATTATGCCTCTGCCTCTGGGTGTCATGCTTGTGGCCGTCAGAGTCTTGCTTTGCCTCATAGGACTTGTAGTTCTAGAGCAACAATTCTTTTTTCAAGTTCTCAGAGAGTTCTTTGCCATGAGGTGCCGTGTTGAACTTCCAGTGACCAGTATGAGAGCGTGAGAGCGATAACACCAAATTTAACACACCTGAGGCCTTTTAACACTAACGAGTCACATGACATTGGCAAGAGAAAATGGCTAATTGAGCCCAATTTGGACATTATTACTTAGGGGTGTACTCACTTTTGTTGCCAGCGGTTTAGACATTAATGGCTGTGTGTTGCGTTATTTTGAGGGGACAGCAAATTTACACTGTTATACAAGCTGTACACTCACTACTTTACATTGTAGCAAAGTGTCATTTCTTCAGTGTTGTGATATATTAAAATATTTACAAAAATGTGAGGGGTGTACTCACTTTTGTGAGATACTGTACCTTTTATATATACAGTATATTTCAGTATTTAGCCTTTTGCTCCTGAGTTCTGCTTTGAAGCTGAACACCTGGAAAAGAAAGTGCTCCCTTGCAGTGTGGCTGTCCCTGTTTCATCAGATTAGGTGACCCCTCAGAATGTGTAACGGAATTGACGTTTAGTCGCCGCCATCTTGCTACACCCCGCACTCCTCTATAGTAAGGATACACTGAGAAAGTGGAAAACGGACATCTTGTTACACCCACCGGAGTTTTGCATTTTACACTTATTTTTAACACTAAAGTGGGTGTACATATAGTGAAATACAGTACTTAGAACTCCTTCTGAATGTTTAGATGTTTAATTTTTAAAGCAGCAAACTTCTGTCAGATTAGCAAACCTATGAGATCAGCAGGCTTGCCGCTGCTTTTAAAATTCAACAGTTAGCCAGTCAGACGGAGTTCTAAGTACTGTATTTCACTATATAACTGCACTGTACTGTTAAAAATAAGTGTAAAATGCAAAACTCCTTTGGGTGTAACAACATGTCCGCTTTCCCCCTTCTCGCTGTATCCTTACTGTGGAGGAGAGTAGGGTGTAGCAAGATGGCGTTGATGGAACGTCACTTCTGTTGCACATTCTGATGGGTCACCGAATCTGACGAAACACCCAATTATTAGCATGACATGTGAAAGAACATTGCTTGTGCCTATTCACATATGTCCGGTGCAGCTGGAGTGCAGATTCTGTGCGAATTGAAAAAGTCCTGTCAGTTTTTTGAACAGTGCGGTCCGGCTTGGGTGCAAATTCAGGCCCATTGACTTCTATGGGAATGAGTCTGAATCGCACATGTCATTCAGTTGTGAACAGGTTAAAATCCTGACCTGATCCTGTTGTAAAGGTGACTTGATACTGATTCAAACCTGACCTGATCACAAACAGACCTGAAACGCTGAACGCTTTGTCAATTAACTGTGAAAACAGAGCTTCAGTTCGCACCACACGTGTGAACCCAGCCTAAATGTTCATCTCTGTCAATGGGATAAATAAAAGCAGTTTTACTTACTTGATCCTCAGCTCCTACAGGCTCCCTCTGTGCTGCAAGACTGGTCTCAACAGCCTCTTCTCCCCTATGCTCTGGCAGTTGCAGGTCCTATGTCAAGTTCAATGCAAGATCTATAGCACTGCATTGGATGTGAGAACACGGAGGAACAGTCCACTGCTGAAGTGGCAGGGGTGCTCCGGCTGCTGCAGGAGTGGAGGATTTAAAACTGCTTTTCCCACCCCCTAGACATAAATAAGCATTTACTTCTTTCAGTTTGGGGGCAGCCACAATGCAAGGAAGGGTTTTTTAATTCTCCCTGGAGTTGGGCTTTAATTCCGTTCTTGTAGCGTCACCTTTAAGGCTTTAAAGAAGTCCAGCCTGAGCTTTTTAGGCTGGGCTTCTCCTCTGGGTCACAGGAGTGCAATTCGTTTTGCACTCCTGTGACACGTTTTCAGCGGAGGGTGGTCGGTAGTACTCTCTCCACTGACGACATTTAAAAACGTCTGTTTTGCCACTTTACATGCCGCGTTTGCGTTTTAGAAGCATTTAAAAAAAAAAAAAAAAAAAAAAAAAAAAATTTTTTTTGTTTTGTTTTTTGTGCCAGTAGTCAAGAATGAAAAACGCCTGTAAACGAATTGTGGCTCAACGTGAGTTACCACGTTTAGACGCGTTTACAAGCTGTTACAGGCATTTGGCGTCTCCACTGCCTCTGGACATCTGTTCTGAATGCACTTTTTTGCTTTAAAAAAAAAAAAAAAAATGCTTCTGAACTCAACTGCCTAGACATGACCCTGTGTAAAGGTACTGATAATATAACATAGAGGAGAGCTGAGTAGCAGCTAATAAAAAACACCCAACTGTTCCTAAATGTCTGTTTACCAGCAGCAGTGTACATAAAGCCTTAGGCCTCATGCACACTGGACGTTATAATAACGTTATAAAAACGCCAGTAGCTTTGCAGTGAGTTTTCCAACATTTTTGCAATAGCGTTTTTTACTGTGTTTTTCTTTTTAATGGATCAAAAAACATTGAGCCGTGTTTTTAGGGTTTATCAGCTTTTTTGACGTTGGATCGTTTTTACAGCTGAAAACAGCTGAACAACTCCTCTCAGAACCCACTAGTTTTGTTTTTACAGCCAAAAAACGCCCCAGCCAAAAACAGTTCATAACAGCCTATGTGTGCATGGACACATGGGATAACATGCTGGAGAGTTTGATTATAGAAAAAAACGTGTGAAGCCAAAAACAGCAGCTGTAAAAACGTCAAAAAACGTCCAGTGTGCATGAGACCTTATAGTGGTGCAAGCATTTTGGAGTGCAAACCTTTTATTAATTTAGAAGCAGGTGATTTAAAATGGTTACTTTTTGCTACTTAGAAAACCTGAGGCTTTGTATATTTGTGTTTTTTTGTGCCCATAAGGATCTGTACAGGGAAGTGTAATCATTTTGATTTATTGTCTGTGTGTAAAAGATAGAACAGAGAAGAGAATGGGAGAGGCATTTGCATTCATTCATTTCTGACTGACTTTCTAAATAGGTAAAATTCAGGTTGTTTACTATGTCCTTGATAACGGAAAGGGGCTAAATGTAAAGCAGGAAGGAGACTCCCCAAAGTAATGATGTTTTCTTTCTATACAAATGTGTGATATATTTCCCATGCAGGACAGAATGTATTCATATTGGAATATCATATTTTATGTATGAATATAAGAGAGCTCTGTTTGGAATAAAGAAACCTTGTTCTGGTTTGTTAGTAGAGAGGTCAGCTGGATCAGGTGAATGGCATGAAACAGCAAGCACTTTTCTATCAATGTCCCATTGTAAATGGAGAGCAGGGAATGCAGGTTTCCCTATTCCTCCGAACCTATGTGATTGTGAGTTTCCTCATAAAGTGGAACATAAGCTATATAGCTAAATTCACAGCTGAAATACATTTAGATGAACTCTGCAAAACTATGTTCAATTCTTTTTAATCACTTTTTAATACTTTTACTTCAGTCTACTTCCATAGCCAGGAGGCTGATACTACTATTTACGCTTGCTGGTTTTTTAAATTGGCATTAGGTAGTATGGTAATGCCTCATTGACCTGAATAACCCAACACTATTAGGAACTATTTAAAAAGCGCTCTCTAAAGTATGTCTGAACCCTCGCCTTGTAAAACAACCCATTCAGTTTAAAATAGAAATGAAAGGCAAAACATCTGTGTATACATAATTTTTGGCACCTTTTTTTCCCTCTTAACCACTTGAAGACCAAGCCTTTTCTGGCACTTTTTGTTTACAAGGTAATCAGTATTTTCTTTATCGTATATCACGGGACACAGAGCAGCCATAATAATGACTATATGGGTTATACGCCACCTACTGGTGGATGGACACTGGCAGATAGTCAAACAGGAAGTGTCTGTAAGGTGGAATGGTCACTGATGTGATTCATGTGCTCTTGGAGCATACTTGGAGGTCTGGATGGTTATATTTAGAATCATGGACTTCATTCAGATCCATTCAGAAAGCTGTCAGCCGAAATGTATGGTACCCGAGCCTCATTGGTAGGAGAGAAGATTCCTCAAGGTTTTGCCTGTAATGCAGCCTTATGGTGCTGGACCCTGCGTAATGAAGCCCTGTGCAGTGTTTGTTCTGACCAAGGTGCTTTCCTGCAGGGTGCTATACAGGTCCAGGGGAGTGGACCCCACATTAAGGGGGACCCAGTCCCTTAAGGTCTTTTATGACAAAGTTCGCCTTGATGGGTGAAGATTGGACTCCTGTTATGTTCAGAGTCCTGCCGCAGGAATAGTAAGTCTGCAGTAGCCCCTAGGGGCAGTGTGCTGTTTAAAACCATGCTCTGTGTACTTCTTAGGAGTATGGGCTGCTGTTTCTCCTCCAGCCGATAGAGAACGCAGGGGCCTAGTTCTATATAGACAGGAAGTGTAGGGGTGGCCATGTTGGCCATGTGCTCGGCAGATTCAGCTGGGCCTCTTGAGACATAATGGCAGCCCATGGAAACTAGTGAAGTGTGTGCGCTTACTATGGGAGAACTGTGTGGCCAGACAAGTCATGATTATATACTGCATACTTACTGCTTAATTTGGGGGAACTGTCGATACACCCCTAGCAGTGCACTTTAAAGAGTTGTGTCTCCAGAATACTGTGCATTTGGCACAAAAATAGTATGGGGCCTAGTGCAGTTGAACAGGTGCAAACTTCAGAATAATATACATTTGGTCTGCAGGAGCTTACTTTTAGGCTGATCTGAAGCAGAAAAAGGCTACATGGCATGCATTTGTGTTAAAGTAGTAAAAACTTGTATGGGGGCAAGTGCAGTTGGGCAGATGCAGCATAGTATACATGCTTACAAACTTGTTGCCTAAATGCTTGTTTGAATATTTGAATAAACAGGTTTTGCATAGATGTTGCATACATTCATGTGCCATAAGCACATGTTTGGAAGAGCATGGGCACCGGTGCACTTGAAGGAGTTGTGTCTCCAGAATAGCATGCATTGGGTTTGCAGGGCATGCATTGGGTTTGCAGGAGCTTAGTTTAGGGCTCCTTTTTACACTTGTGTGACTTGAAAGTCATGCGATTTTGGCAGCGACTTTGATGCAATTTTGCCGCGACGTAAAGCAGTGCCTGTGTTATCTTGAGGTCTATGGAGCTCAAGTCGTGTTGAGGTCGGACCGGGGTAATGCAGGGGCTGCTTTGACATTGCTGTGACTTGAGGATGCACAGATGTGAAGGGTACTTATTGGAAATCATGGGGTACAACTTGTCAGGCGACCTTGCAGTCCCAAGTCGCAGGACGGGTCGCACAGGTGTGGAAGAGGCCTTAGGCTGTTGAAGCAGCATAGAGGCTGCATTGGATGCCTATGTACTTGGCTAATCCTGGCTATAACTAGTATGGGCCTAGGTGCAGCATAGTATACATGTTTTATAATGCTTGCTTACTTGCATAGACACGTTCTTGCTTGAATAAACACAAGCTTGCATAGGCACATGTTTGCAGAGAGCCCAGGCCCACCCGCCCTGTGCCCCCTGTGACCGTTAAGCGGGCGGCGCCCATCTGCCCAGCATACAGCACCCCAAGGCTGGCCGCAACGGCGTGTTTGCTTGGACACGTGTTGCGTAGATGCAGGTTTTTATAAGCATGTTTATATAGACCTGTGGGCATAAGTGTGTATGCATGCTGGATAGATATAAGTGTTTGCGTGAATGCATGTTTGCATAGATACGTGTTGCGTAATATATGTTGCATAAACACGTTTCAAAGAGACGCATGCTTGCTTATTCTGTAAATGCGTGTCTCCGTGGGCACATATTGCGTAAGTGCGTGTTTGCATGGACACGCTCTTTCGTTTTTTTGCCTAAACGTATATTTGTGTTAGCATATACCTACATGCTTCCATAAACGCGTGCCTCCATGAATGCATATTGCTTAAACGCAGGCTGGCATTTTTTCATATGAACTGCATACATATGTGCTTGGTTGCATAAACCTGCATATACAGTTGTGCTCATAAGTTTACAGAATTTATAGCAGAATTTATGATTTCTTGGTCATTTTTCAGAGAATATGAATAACACAAAAACTTTTCTTTCACTCATGGTTAGTGTTTGGCATGCTAGCCATAGCATACTAGCTCATTATGAATTGCTTGCCTTAGATCGAAGCCCCCGCAGCAGTCCTCGTACACCGCTCCGGCCGGCGACATCGCTCTCAGAGTTACTTCCGGGTATCGCGGTTTCCGGAGCCGCGATGATGTCACTCCCGCACATGCACGCGGGAGCCGCTGGTAACGGCATACTAGCTGAAGCAATGGCACGGACGTGCTATTGCTTCAGTGCGCATGTGCCGATGACGTCGGCACATGCTGATACAGGGGATACCTCCTAAACCGTGCATGTTTAGGAGATATCCGGGGTAGTTACAGGTAAGCCTTATTTTAGGCTTACCTGTAGTCAAAAGTGGTTTAAAGGGTTTACAACCACTTTAAAGGTGACCATCCTCACCTGTGATCTGTTTGCTTGTAATTAGTGTGTGTGTGTGTGTGTGTGTGTAAAAGGTCAATGAGTTTCTGGACTCCTGACAGACCCTAGCATCTTTCATCCAGCGCTGCACTGACGTTTCTGGGTTCTGCGTCATAGGGAAAGTAAAAGAATTGTCAAAGGATCTGCGGGAAAAGGTAGTTGAACTGTATAAAACAGAAAAGAGATATAAAAGATATCCAAGGAGTTGGGAATCAAGCAGTGTTCAAACTCTAATCTAGAACTGTTGAAACCAAACCACGGTCAGGTAGACCAACTAAAATTTCAGCCACAACTGACAGGAAAATTGTTCGGGATGCAAAGAAAAACTCACAAATAACTTCAGGTGAAATACAGGACTCTCTGAAAACATTTGGTGTGGCTGTTTCAAGATGCACAATAAGGCACTTGAAGAAAGATGGGCTGCATGGTCGAGTCGCCAGAAGAAAGCCATTACTACGCAAATGCCACAAAGTATCCCGCTTACAATACGCCAAACAGCAAAGAGACAAGCCTCAAAACTTCTGGCACAAATGCATTTGGAGTGATAAGACCAAAATTTAGCTTTTTGGCCACAACCTTAAACGCTACATTTGGAGAGGAGTCAACAAGGCCTATGATAAAAGGTACACCATTCCTACTGTGAAACATGGAGGTGGATCGCTGATGTTTCGGGGATGTGTGAGCTACAAAGGCACAGGAAATTTTGTCAAAATTGATGGCAAGATGAATGCAGTATGTTATCAAAAATTACTGGAGGAACATTAAATTCATCAGCCAGGAAGCTGCGCATGGGACGCACTTGGAGATTCCAACATGACAATGATCCAAAACACAAGGCCAAGTCAACCTGTCATTGGCTACAGTAGAATAAAGTGAAGGTTCTGGAGCGGCCATCTCAGTCTCCTGACCTCAATATCATTGAGCCACTCTGGGGAGATCTCAAATGTGCAGTTCATGAAAGACAGCCCAAAAATTTACAGGAACTGGAGGCTTTTTTGCCAAGAGGAATGGGCAGCTTTACCATCTGAGAAGATAAAGCGCCTCATCCACAAATACCACAAAAGACTTCAAGCGGTCATTGATATTAAAGGGGTCAATACACGGTATTAAAAACTGGTATGTAAACTTTTGATCAGGGTCATTTGTGTAGTTTCTGTTGTGATTATGATTTTAAAAAGAGCTAAACACTAACCATGAGTGAAAGAAAAGTTTTTGTGTTATCATTCATATTCTCTGAAAAATGGCCAAGAAATCATAAATTCTGCCAGGGTATTTAAACTTAAGAGCACAACTGTATATGGGCTTATTTACATTAAACTGTATATGTGTGTGTTTATTTGCCTAGGACTATATACATATGTGCTTATTGGTCTAGGGATACACACTTGGGCTTATTGCCTTGAGCTGCATACATAGATGTATGAATGGCAAGAATACTTGTATACCTGCATGCTTGCAAACCTAGTACCTGCATACTTGCATACCTACGGGGTTTGTATAGCAGTAGACCAACATTGTCTAGGCCTGCATCCTTGGAACTGTGTATTAGTTTGTCTAATGCAGTCACTCTGTGGAACTGCGTATTAGTTTGTCTAATACAGTCACTTTATTATGTATCTGTTAGACTAGCTAAATGACTTAGAAGGTTGAGGCAGGTACACCGGCCTTCGGTTTAGTGGTCTGGCAATGTTCATGTCTCCTGTTGGACCAATGGCATCAGGGTGGTCTGAGTCACTGTAGCACCTGATCTCAGATCAAGCCTGGTTAGTACTTGGATGGGAGACTGCCTGGGTTTTAGTCCTAACTGAGGGAGTTATCTGAGGTTGCTGTGTTTGAGAGTATCTCAGACCATAAGATTTTAGAGCAGTCTCTGAGGTGGTTCGCTCCTTCCTTAGTGGGGTCAGTCTTTGCCTTGCGTTGGGCCTTGGAGCAAAAGATATGGGCTCATTATTGTAAAAACAATTAAATGGTAGCAGCTTCAAAACTGAAAAGTGACATGAGGTCTATCTTAAGATCTCAATCTGCTGGGCATCCTTCTGTTTCTGTTTCTGCTCGGTCTGTTCAGTGATGACCTCTCTGCAAGAGGTAGATTGCGGGGCCCATAATCATCAGGAAACACACAGCTTCATGTGCCGGGTTATTTCCAGCCTCGTCAAAGATTTCTGTAATTGCAGTGGAAAGTCGTCTGTTTTCTTTTTTGTGACCATCCTTCGGGCTGGCTACAGCTTTTGAGGTTCACAAAGCTCCTAGCTCCGGTGCTGGACTTGCTAAAGACGCACAGAGTGTCAATCTCAGTATACCTAAATAACCTTTGCTCAGGAAGCAGTTGGTCCACGTTTTGCAGTAGGAAGCTGTATCTAGGTCGAACCAGATTGCTTATGTACAGTCCTACTCCAGGTCATGGAGATGATCATTCTCTCTGTCTGGGACTTAAAGATCCAGGCATTGGATTGCCGGATGGCTCTGTTCCCGGGGTGTTGCACAGCTAAAGATTGGTTGATGGTTCAGAATCTAGAAAGGTTGAATTCTTGCTTTCAGGTATTGGAAGATAATAACCACTGATGCCAGTTTCTCCATTTGGTTTGAGGGTGGCTACAGTTCTGTGGACTTGGTCTCCCCAGGAGAGAATACTGCCCATAAATATCTTGTAGCTTTTGGCTAGTACGCCTTGCTCTAGATTATGGTATAAAGCAGTTGTAGGTTCTATCCGGAAAAGCCTCTGCAGGGGCATATATTTCAACCACCAGGGCAGCACCAGGAGTCATGCGGCTCAGAGAGGTGAACCACGTTCTGTCTGGGACAGCACAAGTGCTGTCTCTATCGTCACTGCATATTGCAGGTATAGAATAAAGGCAGGGGGAACTCTGCAGGTGAAACTACTAGATTCCAAGTTCTACAACAGGTTGTGTCTGGGTTGAGGGTCTCACTGGTAATAGGGGTAGATGCACTGGTAACTCCTTAGGGACCAGTTCTCCCTTATTTGACACTTTCCCTCAGTTATGACTTCTGCCACATCTTTTGCAAAGAATCCAGAAGGGGATAACACCGATGATAATGTTAGCCGAATTAGCCCAGCAGGACTTGGTACACTGACATAGCGAGTCTTGCGGGGGGGGGGGGGGGGACTTGGTACACTGACATAGCGAGTCTTGCGGAGGGGGGGGGGGGGGTCGCTCCTTGGACACTCCCAGTCCACTGGGACCTAATTGTCTTGAGTCCTTTATCTCAGCACTGTTGAACCCCTGGAAGCCAGCTTTGGGGAACTTCAATTACAGGACTTGAAAATATTTTTTGCCTGGGGTGAAGCCAGGAAGTGGCACCAGCAAAAATATGCGAGTGGAAGATTTTCTTTTTCTTTGTCCTTGCAGTGGCCACTTTTTGAACCAACCGGGGGATTCTGTTGATCCGTTATCTCAAAGTAGCTTCTTTTGTGGCTATCGCTTTACTAAGTGGGTTGTCAGAGTTGCTCTTTCATGCAAGGAGCCGTTATTGGTCTCGCATCATAAGGTGATGTTGCGTCCTCATCCATTTTTTGCCTAGAATGGTGTCTAGTTTTAACTTGAATGAAGACAATGTCTTGCCTTCTTTTCTGATCCTTAGCTGGCAGGAGTTAGATCATGGCATACTCCAGAGGTAGTTCTGGCGGTCAGAATTACTTGATTTGTCAGTACAGGTGAGGAATCCTGGTTTGTGCTGCCAGTAGAGCCCAGAATGGGCAGGAGGCATCCAAGTTAACTATTTTCATTGGATTTGCCAGTTAATTATTCAAGCCTATGGCTTGAAAAGGCAAGGTCCACCACCCCTATTTTGGTAAAAGCGCTCGCTACCAGGTGTGTGGGGGCATCTTGGGCCAACCGCCATCAGGTGTCAGTGGCTCAGGGTTTTAAGGCCATTACATGGTCTTTTGTTCATATATTCACAGATTTTTACCGGATGGGTACCAAAACCACGGAGTATACTGCTTTGGCCACAGTATGTTTTAGGCGTCAGAAGAAGTCCTTCTCAGGTGGCAGTTTCTGTCATTGTGTATCCCTCCCCTCAAGTGCATTGCTTTAGAACATCCCATATAGTCAATATTATCGTTGCTCTGTGTCCTGTGATGTACGATAAAGAAAAAAGTATTTTTTTCATCATACTTACCTGTAAAATCCTTTTCTCTCCTATCTTTTTTGGGATATTCACTGCTTTGCTACAAAACTGAGGCCCTTCCTGTGTACAGTATATAGAAGGGACTTCCTGTTTGACTATCTACCAGTGTCCATCCACCAGTATGTGGTGTATAACCCATATAGTCATTATTATGGTTGCTCTGTGTCCTGTGATGTACTCCAAGAAAAGGTTTTTCTGGGTATGTATGACAAAAAAAATCCAATTTTTTTCTAGAAAATTACTTATAACCCCCAAAAATTATATATATTAGCAGACACCCTAAGGAATAAAATGGTGATTTTGTATGTCACACGGTATTTGCACAGCGGTTTTTCAAAGGCTATAATATACTTTAATGAATTAAAAAAAAACCCACAATATATTTACAAATACATTTTTTTTGTAAAATATGAAAGATGTTACTCTGAGTAAATAGATATCCATCATGTCATGCTTTATAATTGCACCCGCTCGTGGAATGGCGACAAACTACAGTACCTAAAAAAAAAAACTCCATAGGCCACACTTAAAAAATGTTTAACATGTTACCTTTTTAGAGTTGCAGAGGAGGTCTAGGGTTAGAATTATTGCTCTTGCTCCAACGTTCACAGCGATACCTCACATGTGTGGTGCAAACACTGTTGTTTACGTGTGTGTGTGTGCGCCTTGCATATGCGTTTGCTTCTGTACGCGGGCACAAAGTGATGGGAGCGCTTTCAATTTATGGTTTTTTTTTTTTTTTTTTTTTTTACTTTTACACTGTCCCTTTTATTCAAGTTTTAATCACGTTTATAACTACCGTATTTATCGGCGTATAACACGCATTTTTTTCCCCTTAAAATCAGGGGAAAATCAGGGGAAAATCGCGGGTGCGTGTTATACGCCGATCCCCTGCGATCCTGAGCTTCAAAATCGCCGACCGCGATTTGAAAATGGCGTCGCCGGCGCCGAAATACACAGAGCCGGTCCTCGGCTCTTCTCAGCCACTTTCGGCTTCACTCAAGCACCGCCCAAACCTAGCCGAGTGTACTCGGCTAGGTTCGGATAGCTCCGCTCACAGTCACGCCCTTCCCGGGCGGGACTACAAGTGGAGCCGAAAGGGAACGAGAGCCGCCGAGAAGAGCCGAGGACCTGAGGCTCTGTGTATTTTGGCGCCGGCGGCGCCATTTTCAAATCGCGGTTGGCGATTTTGAAGCTCAGGATCGCAGGGGAGCAGCGCCATTTTCAAGCTGCGAGCGGCAAGGCTGCACTGGGATCAGGCTGCAATGGACACTGGGGAAGGCTGCACTGACAAGGCTGCACTGACAAGGCTGCAATGATGGGCATTTAAATGTAAGTTTTTTTCCCCTAAACGTCCCTCCTAAAAGTTTTTTTTTTCCTTAAAATTCCCTCCTAAACTTGGGGTGTGTGTTATACGCCGATAAATACGGTATTTCAAGAAGTACTATTTTCAAAAAGACCCCAGATCTCTCTTACCTTTTAAAAGCAAAAGATCAAAAAAGTGTTTACCTACACCCTGGACCAGAAGTGGCGTCATGACGCCGCTCTGGTCCTCCAAGACCATAGAGGCGATCAAAGACAATATAGTCTTTTATTGTCCTTAGTGACCAGCCGGCCGCACCAACGAATTGTTTCTTGGGCGCACAAAAAACACTGGCGAGCTGCGGGAGAGGGAGACATCCCCTCCTGCTGCTACTGAAAGTGTTTCAACTGCATATTCTTTAACATGGTGCTTTCTCATATGACCAGTAATTCACTGTAGATCACCAGTCACATTTACATTTAGAAGCTACATAGAAGAGTGATGGGAGAAAAAGGACCACAAAAGGTGGCCTGCCCCCCCCCCTTTTTTTTCTTTCTTTTTTTTTCTTTTTTCTTTCGTATAAATCTTTCCCACACATGTTTAACAATGTTTACTAATTAATTCAGAGTAAAGTTGTGGTAAGTGAATTGTTGGAATCTCTCACAATCCTGTGGTCTAGCTATATCTATGCTTTTCTACTGCAGATCATACAGTTTAGCTATCACTTTACAGATTTTTTTTTTTGTGTTTTCTTATGGTAAGGGGGTAAAAAAAAAAACAACTTAATGAGTTTACCCAAACCTTTTGATTTTGCAGGTATTATTTCCCGCAATGGTACAGCAATGGAAGCAGCAGAGCATTTCGCTATGGGGTTGCAAGGGGGTCTGAGAGCCCAATTTTAGACGACTTTGTCATGTCTTATTTGTTTGCTCAGGTAAGAGTGCAGCCTTTGCATTTTCCATACATTACCTATGCACTTACAGAAAGAACACTTTTTGCATTTTTTTTTCCTGTTCTCACTTGATTTTGTGTGTCTTAGCATTTTGTTATCAGTAAGCATCATTGTTAATAAACGTGGCCTAATTAGTTTCATTACCTGTTTGAATCATTGACTAATTATAGAGCATAAACAGGTTTGACAGCTGGTATTTTCTTGATTTAGGTATCTTTGTCATGATCAGCCCTTGTTACTTGTCTGTGATGGATGAAGGAGTCCATACTATGCATTTATACACTTATACATTTTTTTTTGGCTGTGCTTCAAGATTATGTTGCATCACAAAGCAGTGTATTTGTGCTTCTGCTTCCTGTACAAGCTCAGATTTGCCACTCCCTGCAAATATGTGCAATAATATAGTAACTGTTTATATTTTGTATTGTACTGTAGTGTTGCTTTTTAACTACTTCAGCTCCGGAAGGATTTACCCCCAGTCATGCAACGCTGTACCCAAACAAAACTTATGCCTTTCTTTTCCCCCCACAAATAGAGCTTTCTTTTTGGTGGTATTTGATCGCCTCTGCGTTTTTTATTTTTTGCACTATAAACAAAAAAAGACCCTCCATTTTGAAAAAAAATACAATATTTTAAACTTTTTTTGCTATTATAAATATCCAGGGGGGCGTGGTTTTCCACATGGACCTGTGAAGATGTGATTTTAGTGAGCTCCGTTGGCGGTATTTTTTCCTGCTCCAATTAACGTCATATATTGCACCATACCGACGCCATTCGTCATGGATAAATGGAAGGGAAAGTCTTTACCTACAAAAAATGCTTCTTCCTGCTCTTTTCAACAATTCCTGGCTACGGAACTGGGGGACCCCCTCGAGGCAAATGGACTAGGCCTCTCTCAGCGCTGGCTACACCTCTCAACACAGGCCTGTGCCCAGACACCGTTCTCCAGCTTTATCCATTGACTCTGACAGGGAATGGACGTCTTCTAACCACTCTGAAGTGGCAGCCTTGGTCAGCGGTCTCCCTGCTAAATCTGAGCTGGCCTCTATGCTACATAGCCTAGAAAGGACAATTAAGAAAGAAGCGTTGGCTGTTCAGTTGGATCAATCACAAGTGCTAATCCAGGTTGAAGGGTCGGAACAACGTCTAGATCGCTACTCGGCGGCCATTCGAGACCTTCAGGCAAGCACTAGCAGTCTAACCATTGCCCACAAAATGGCCCTCTATAGGATAGAGGATCAAGAAAACCACAACAGGAGGAACAACATTAGAATCCGGGGTCTTACAGAAGCAACCAGAGATGACCTCCCTGCCTCAATCCGTGGGATTTTTAACAGCCTTCTTGGTAACTTAACAGATCACCCACTGAAGCTGGACCGTGTGCTCCGTGCTCTTCGCCCTCGCAACCTGTCCTCCGAGACCCCACGAGATGTCATGTACAGGGCTCATTATTTTGAGGAGAAAGAGCTAATTATGAGGAAGGCCAGGGAGGCAGCCACGCTGGAGTTTGAAGGGGTTACATTATCTTAGTTTTTTGACCTTGCCAAAGAAACTCTAGAACATTGCCGGGCATTAAAACCCCTTACCAACAAGCTGCGCACTAACGCCATCAACTACAGGTGGGGATTCCCAGCTTGCCTCATAGCTAATAGAGATGGCAAAGTTGCCACCCTCCGTTTTCCAGAGGATCTGGAGAAATTCTGCCTGGATCTCAATAGCAATCCAGCAGAGCTCCGGGGGTGGCAGGACGATATTCCAATTCTGTCTTCCTCACCCGAAGTGCAATGACAGGTTTCTCGAAAGCGACGTTCAACCACGCCAGGCTCTATTCCACAACTGGAGTGACTTTCTTTCTGCCGCTTAGGTAATTGCTGGGCCTGCACTTTGTCATTATGGTTTCTTACCTCCTTCCGTTGTCTGCTTGGGGGTTGCCTGTGTGACTACTTAGATCTACTGATTGGATTCATAACTTCATATGTTTGTCCCTGTTCTTCCCCTTGGTGTTACCCTAGATCAGTGATGGCGAACCTTGGCACCCCAGATGTTTTGGAGCTACATTTCCCATGATGCTCAACTATACTGCAGAGTGCATGAGCATCATGGGAAATGTAGTTTCAAAACATCTGGGGTGCCAAGGTTCGCCATTACTACCCTAGATGCTCCACTCTAAACATCGGGCCCACAAGTCAGTTTATTGCTTTCCTGTCTTTAGGGAATGGATTCTTATCAAGTTGGTATGTTATTTTATATATTTTTTTTATATGTTATATATTTATATTTTTATTTGATGTAATTTTGTATGTCTTGTACCATGTACGGATCAATTAGATGGTGGTCATCTGTTTTATGGATGCACTATCTACTCTCCGGAACTACAACCCCCCCCATTGCAGGACACCACTTGGCTCCGGCTCACCATGGCGCTTCCCTTCATTGGGTTCGCACTTTGGTGTACGGAGCCATGCTGGTCCCCTGTATCTGCACTGCAAGACTTTGCGTGCATTCTCAGGTCGTTTGTGCACAACATGTACAATTCTCCAATTATACTTTCCTTCTTTCCTTCTTTCTTCCCTTTCTCCCCCTGTCCCTCCTTTTTCTGCATCTTTTTCCTCTGTTCTCCCCCTGCCTCACCAGTGGATGCCATGGGAGATTCTTTTGTGAATCCAATGGCTACAGTTAATCTGATTACTTTCAATGTTAGTGGTTTACATGCTCCCGGAAAAAGACAGTTTATTTACAGAACTTAACCGTCTCCAGGGAGACATAGTGTTTTTACAGGAAGCTCACCTGGCCACACAACTTCCGTTAAGCTTTTTTCACTAAGTTACCCAATATGGTACTACCGTCTTTCGGATGTGAGTAAAGCAAAAGGTGTTGCCATTGGATTCCGTAGAGGAACCTCTTTCTCATATGAAAATGCATTGGTAGATGACTGTGGTAGATATATATTCCTGGAGGGCAGTCTGGATAATTTACCGTGTACGCTGGCAAATATATACGTTTCCAACCATGACCAGGCAGGGTTCATATCATCCATTATTTCTAAACTGAAAGATTTTGCACAATGGTGTGTTATTCTTGTAAGGGATTTCAATACCCTTCTTGAACCTAAAATTGACACATCCCAGGGCACATCCGGTCTCTCTTATAAACATCTAGCTTTCATCTGTAAATGACTCCATGACGTACAGCTCATGGATACGTGACAGATGATGCACCCGAGGGAAAGGGATTACTCACATTATTCTTGCCTTCATTGTTCCTATTCGAGGATCGATAACATATTTATTGATCACCACCACCTAGGCCTTACTCATCATTCTAACATTGAAACCTCGACTATTTCAGACCATGCTCTGATATGTCTCTGTTTAAAAGGCCCCTCTCTCCCTCCTAAAGCCACTAATTGGAAACTAAACGAATCCCTTATTTCTGATGAAGTGGATAGAAAAGCAGATTGGAGACGATCTCTCCCTTCAAAGAGAGTGTGGACCCAGAGATCTCACCTGGTGTGCTTTGGGAGGCCCATAAGGCTCTTATCCGAGGGAAGCTTATTGAATTGGGCACAAGGAGAAAGAGGGAACGGGGCTCATCTACAGTCTGTGTTACTCCAAGAAATTACTACTTTAGAGAAGAATCATAAAACCCAACAATCCCCAATACTATTTTATTCACTGACTTTAAAGAGACAAGAATTCAAGGCCCCTTTTCATTTGGAGCAGAAAAAAACATTCTTGTTTAATTTCCCAACGTATTTATCAATGGGGTAACACTTGGGCTCACTTTTATCAGCACTCTTTGACAGACAAAATCTTATCGGGGGTTTTCATGAGCTCCTCGGTCCAAAAATGAAACCAAAAAGGTGTGGATTTAGATGCACTTTAAACTCAAAGTAAGCAATTGGTAATAATGGGAAAACCTGGTTAGAGAGGTATAAAAAAAGGCTTCTCTGGCTGACAAATGCAATAACATACACTCAGAGACTGCTCTCTAATTAGGCAAATAAGGCGGTCGCTTAAGGCCTCGCACTCACAGGGTCCTCGCGACCGCCTAATTGAAGAGCCGCCTCTGCTGACAACAATGCCGCTGTGGCATTAAGCTCCGGCCAGCAGCGGGTTAACATTGCCTGGGAGCTCCACGGGCAGGCAGTGGAGAGAGGGGGTGGAGCATGGCTGTGTCTTGGGGAGGAGGCGGGGCCAGTGCTGTGTTGTTCTCCAGCTGCTGGAATCTCTTCCTCCGGACAATTTCTGCTGCTCCGGAGACGCAGATCACGCAGAACCCCCCCCAGCCGTCACCCCCCCCACCATCACTGGAGTGCTAAGCAGAGTGGTCCCTGCACACCTGAAGGAGGCATCTGGCATGCAGTGACGAGGAGGGGAAGAGGAAGGTACCGCAGAGGAGGCCTCACAAGCACTGTATGGAGCCGATGGAAGGGAAGAGAGAATAGGTGTCCTGGCCGCCCCTCTCCGGTTCTGTCAATCAGTGCGGGGGGGGGGGTGGGCGGGGCTCCAGCTACAGGGAGAGGCACAGCTACCATGCCACAACCCCTTTCTGCAGCCAGCGACTACTAACATGAGAAAGAGCCAGCCCCCCATTCATGTTCTTGTAGCATCCCTCAGCCACAGCCAGAGACTGGTTCTTATATCCACTCTCTGTCCCATCCCCTCCACACCCTCCCTCCTGGTCATGTGTCACTAACAGTAAGGACAGCTCAGTCCTGTGCCAGTGTCCCAGTGTGCCCACCTGTGATTGGCAGCCCCTGACACCTCCCTCCACCCTGCCCTTACCCCCGCCTGTGCAGGGCTCCACTGCGGGGGGGGGGGGGTTGGGAGGTTCAGTATACCGTATTCCTGCGCTGGCACTGCCTGCTGATTGACTTCTCCGCTGCTATCTCCTTCACTGACACCAGCACCGAGCTAGGGAGCGCTGACACCAGCACCGAGCTAGGGAGCGCTGACACCAGCACCGAGCTAGGGAGCGCTGACACCAGCACTTGAAAGCTCCTTATATACAGTATCTCACAAAAGTGAGTACACCCCTCACATTGTTGTAAATATTTTATTCTGTCTCTTCATGTGACAACACTGAAGAAATGACACTTTGCTACAATGTAAAGTAGTGAGTGTACAGCTTGTATAACAGTGTACATTTGCTGGCCCCTCAAAATAACTTAACACACAGCCATTAATGTCTAAACCGCTGGCAACAAAAGTGAGTACACCCCTAAGTGAAAATGTCCAAATTGGGGCCAATTAGCCATTTTCCCTCCACAGATTCATGTGACTCATTGGTGTTACAAGGTCTCAGGTGTTAATGGGGAGCAGGTGTGTTAAATTTGGTATTATCGCTCTCATACTGGTCACTGGATGTTCAACATGGCACCTCATGACAAAGAACTCTGAGGATCTGAAAAATGGAATTGTTGCTCTACATAAAGATGCCCTAGGCTATAAGAAGATTGCCAAGACCCTGAAACTGAGCTGCAGCACGGTAGCCAAGACCATACAGGACAGGTTCCATTCAGAACAGGCCTCGCCATGGTTGACCAAAGAAGTTGAGTGCACGTGCTCAGCGTCATATCCAGAGGTTATCTTTGGAAAATAGATGTATGAGTGCTGTCAGCATTTTTGCAGATGTTGAAGGGGTGGGGGGTCAGCCTGTCAGTGCTCAGACCATATGTCGCACACTGCATCAAATTGGTCTGCATGGCTGTTGTCCCAGAAGGAAGCCTTTTAAGATGATGCATTAGAAAGCCTGCAAACAGTTTGCTGAAGACAAGCAGACTAAGGACATGGATTACTGGAACCATGCCCTGTGGGCTGATGAGACCAAGATAAACTTATTTGGTTCAGATGGTGTCAAGTGGGAGTGTCATGGTCTGGGGCTGCATGAGTGCTGCCGGCACTGGGGAGCTACAGTTCATTGAGGGAACCAGGAATGCCAACATGTACTGTGACATACTGAAGCAGAGCATGATCCCCCTACCTTCGGAGACTGGGCTGCAGGGCAGTATTCCAACATAACGACCCCAAACACACCTCCAAAATGACCATTGCTTTGCTAAAGAAGCTGAGGGTAAAGGTGACGGACTGGCCAAGCATGTCTCCAGACCTAAACCCTATTGAGCATCTGTGGGGCATCCTCAAACGGAAGGTGGAGGAGCACAAAGGTCTCTAATATCCACTAGCTCCGTGAGTGGCGTGGAAGAGGACTCCAGTGGCAACCTGTGAATCTCTGGTGAACTCCATGCCCAAGTGGGTTAAGTCAGTGCTGGAAAATAATGGTGGCCACACAAAATATTGACACTTTGGGTCCAATTTGGACATTTTCACTTAGTGGTGTACTCACTTTTGTTGCCAGCGGTTTAGACATTAATGACTGTGTCTTGCGTTATTTTGAGGGGACGGCAAATTTACACTGTTATACAAGCTGTACACTCACTATTTTACATTGTAGCAAAGTGTCATTTCTTCAGTGTTGTCACATGAAAAGATATACCTTATATACTCGAGTATAAGCCGAGTTTTTCAGCACATTTTTTTCTGCTGAAAATGCCCCCCTTGGCTTATACTCGAGTCAAGCACTTTTCTGCAGCAGAGGAATACATTTTCCAAACCGAATTTTGGGCCCCTTTCTCAGGGCCACTTAGAGCTAGGAACGCCAAATTTTGGCTACCCCAATAGAACTATCACTACAACATATCCAAAGCTGGGGTTCCTAGCACCAAGTGGCCCCGAGATACGGGGCCCCAAAGTTGGTTCGGAAAATGTCATTCTCTGCTGCAGAAAAGTGCTTGACATTTTCCGTATCTCGGAGTCACTTGGTGCTAGGAACCCTAGCATTTGATATGTTGTAGTGCTAGTTCTACTGGGTTTACACACCAAATTTGGGGTTCCTAGCACCAAGTGGCCCCAAGATATGGGGCCCCAAAGTTGGTCAACTGTGTCAAACTGCAGCAATATCATTTCGGGGACCCTTTGGGCCCTCTTTTCCACTTACAGTAGCTGCGCATTTCTCACCCTAGGCTTATACTCGAGTATATACGGTAATAAAATATTTACAAAAATGTGAGGGGTGTAATCACTTTTGTGAGATACTGTATGTAATGTAATTTATACAATTAGTTTTTTTTTTTAACGCTTGAATTATTTTTCCCATTATGGGCGTGAGTGGGGCCTCATGTCTAGGTTTTGCCTAAGGCCTCACAAAGCCTAGAGCCACCTCTGCATACACTTTGTGGCGCTTGACAAAAGTGTAAAATTACTGTAATTTTTTAAATTATGGGGTAGTATTTCATACTGGGTTATTATTTGCTTAGTCCATATGTTGTCTCAACCACATCTTAAAAATGTGAAGCAGTCCCACGCTGATTATTTAGGTGAGTTTATGAAGAATACTACCTACACAATAAGATATCTTTAGCATAGGGTTATTAGCATTTTTTTAAGTGTTCTTGCATAGCAAGACCACTTACTGTTATCTCACATATATATTATTAAGTGTTCTTGCATAGCAAGACCACTTACTGTTATCTCACATATATATTATTATTAAGTGTTCTTGCATAGCAAGACCACTTACTGTTATCTCACATATATATTATTAAGTGTTCTTGCATAGCAAGACCACTTACTGTTATCTCACATATATATTATTAAGTGTTCTTGCATAGCAAGACCACTTACTGTTATCTCACATATATATTATTATTCTTATTATTATAGCCAAATTTACCACCCTAACTCCTCCCACAGTTTTTACACTACATAGACAAGTAATATACCAAAACGTGCGGATTGTTCCCGAATGGTGTGCTATTATTTTGTGGAACATTTCGCCGAATGGTTCACAAAATATCGTCATTTTTGCGGCGAAATTGGTCCCATAGGAATGAATGGGGAAACTAGAGTGGGAGATGACAAAAGCTGGAAAATCAGAACATGATTTCTAAACTGCCGCCACTCCCTCATTTTCAAGCCAACCTACACAAATCTTATATCAAAACGTTCAGCTATCCCTGCTGCCACTAAACATGTCCACGGCTAAGCCATAGTCCTGATAGTTTTCACAATATGACCATTTGTTTGCAACTCACGCCGTCCATTGACATTCATTGAAACTACACTCTAGCCCCCTCCAAATTTGAAGGGCAATTTCTAAACTGCGACTGTGCCTTCATTTTTAATATTTCAGAGACATACTATATATCAAAATCTAGGTCTGGGTCTTGTGATTCTCACAATATAAAGATCTTCGCTGTAGGATGTATAGTTTTTAAAATACGGCCATTTGTTTAGAGGTCATTTCAGGAAATTTTAGCCATTAATCAGAGTGTACTGTTAGTGTTTGTTTTGTTGCCATGGTTACCAAAGCTTCTGTTATACACAGGGGGGAAGGTGGCTGGAGCATCTCAGCTCATTACAGAGCCCGGGGGAGGGGACAGACACACCATGTACTGATTTATAATAGAGGAATATGATGGGGCAGTTTTGATGGGGTAATTCTGATGGGGCAGTTTTGATGAAGTAGTATTTGGGAAGCATAAACAGGGCATGAGCGTTGCTAGGAAACAGTGGTTGTAAACACAAGATGCTGAGACACTCCAAATGCATGTGACTTCATCTGCTAGACTTGATAATGCTTGTAGACTCCTCCCACAGTTTTCACACTACAGAGACAAATAATATACCGAAACGAGCGGATTGTTCCCGATTGGTGTGTTATTACTTTGTGGAATGTTTTGCCGAATGGTCCACGAAATGACGTTTTTGCGGCGAAATTGGTCCCATAGGAATGAATGGCGAAATGTTCAAAACTAGAGTGGGAAGTGACAAAAGCTGACAACCCCATGATCAGCCAAAACATTATGACCACCCCATGATCAGCCAAAACATTATGACCGCCCCATGTAAAAAAAAAATATTTTTGAAAAAAAAAAAAAATTTTTGAAAAAAGTAAAAAAATAATTTTTGAAAAAAAAAATCATTTTTGAAAAAAAAAAATATATTTTTGAAAAAAAATATTTTTGAAAAAAAAAATTATTTTTGAAAAAAAAAAAATATTTTTGAAAAAAAAATTTCTTTTAAAAAAAAAATTATTTTTGAAAAAAAAATATATTTGAAAAAAAAAATATTTTTGAAAAAAAAAATTATTTTTGAAAAAAAAATTACTTTAAAAAAAATAATAATTTCGAAAAAAAAATTATTTTTGAAATAAAAAAATTCATTTTTGAAAAAAAAAATTACCTTTGAAAAAAAAAATTACTTTTGAAAAAAAAATCATTTTTGAAGAAAAAAAAATCATTTTTGATTAAAAAAAATTCATTTTTGAAAAAAAAAATTACTTTTGAAAAAAATGTTCAGCTCTTTCAGCGAATGATGGAACTTTTTTACTACTATTTATACTTTTTAAAATATTAAGCTTTTTAACACTTTTCACAGTTACTCAAGCCACCCCACCCAGTTACTCCGCCCACTCCAGTTGTAGAGGCAAGAACACTTTCACAATTTCCCCAGAAATTGTACCTTTTCTAGTTATTCTTATTATTATAGCCAAATTTACCACCCTAACTCCTCCCACAGTTTTTACACTACATAGACAAGTAATATACCGAAACGTGCGGATTGTTCCCGAATGGTGTGCTATTACTTTGTGAAACGTTTCGCCGAATGGTTCACAAAATATCGTCATTTTTGCGGCGAAATTGGTCCCATAGGAATGAATGGGGAAACTAGAGTGGGAGATGACAAAAGCTGGAAAATCAGAACATGATTTCTAAACTGCCGCCACTCCCTCATTTTCAAGCCCACCTACACAAATCTTATATCAAAACGTTCAGCTATCCCTGCTGTCACTAAACATGTCCACGGCTAAGCCATAGTCCTGATAGTTTTCACAATATGACCATTTGTTTGCAACTCACGCTGTCCATTGACATTCATTGAAACTACACTCTAGCCCCCTCCAAATTTGAAGGGCAATTTCTAAACTGCGACTGTGCCTTCATTTTTAATATTTCAGAGACATACTATGTATCAAAATCTAGGTCTGGGTCTTGTGATTCTCACAATATAAAGATCTTCGCTGTAGGATGTATAGTTTTTAAAATACGGCCATTTGTTTAGAGGTCATTTCAGGAAATTTTAGCCATTAATCAGCGTGTACTGTGTTTGTTTTGTTGCCATGGTTACCAAAGCTTCTGTTATACACAGGGGGGAAGGTGGCTGGAGCATCTCAGCTGATTACAGAGCCCGGGGGAGGGGACAGACACACCATGTACTGATTTATAATAGAGGAATATGATGGGGCAGTTTTGATGGGGTAATTCTGATGGGGCAGTTTTGATGAAGTAGTATTTGGGAAGCATAAACAGGGCATGAGCGTTGCTAGGAAACAGTGGTTGTAAACACAAGATGCTGAGACACTCCAAATGCATGTGACTTCATCTGCTAGACTTGATAATGCTTGTAGACTCCTCCCACAGTTTTCACACTACAGAGACAAATAATATACCGAAACGAGCGGATTGTTCCTGATTGGTGTGCTATTACTTTGTGGAATGTTTTGCCGAATGGTCCACGAAATGACGTTTTTGCGGCGAAATTGGTCCCATAGGAATGAATGGCGAAATGTTCAAAACTAGAGTGGGAAGTGACAAAAGCTGACAACCCCATGATCAGCCAAAACATTATGACCACCCCATGATCAGCCAAAACATTATAACCGCCCCATGTAAAAAAAAAATATTTTTGAAAAAAAAAAAATTTTTTTTTAAAAAGTAAAAAAATAATTTTTGAAAAAAAAAATAATTTTTGAAAAAAAAAATAATTTTTGAAAAAAAAAAAATTATTTTTGAAAAAAAAAATATTTTTGAAAAAAAAATATATTTGAAAAAAAAAAATATTTTTGAAAAAAAAAAATTATTTTTGAAAAAAAAATTATTTTTGAAAAAAAAATATATTTGAAAAAAAAAAATATTTTTGAAAAAAAAAAATATTTTTGAAAAAAAAATTACTTTAAAAAAAAAAATAATTTCGAAAAAAAAATTATTTTTGAAATAAAAAAATTCATTTTTGAAAAAAAAAATTACCTTTGAAAAAAAAAATTACTTTTGAAAAAAAAAATCATTTTTGAAGAAAAAAAAATCATTTTTGATTAAAAAAAATTCATTTTTTGAAAAAAAAAATTACTTTTGAAAAAAATGTTCAGCTCTTTCAGCGAATGATGGAACTTTTTTACTACTATTTATACTTTTTAAAATATTAAGCTTTTTAACACTTTTCACAGTTACTCAAGCCACTCCACCCCACCCAGTTACTCCGCCCACTCCAGTTGTAGAGGCAAGAACACTTTCACAATTTCCCCAGAAATTGTACCTTTTCTAGTTATTAAGTGTTCTTGCATAGCAAGACCACTTACTGTTATCTCACATATATATTATTATTCTTATTATAGCCAAATTTACCACCCTAACTCCTCCCACAGTTTTTACACTACATAGACAAGTAATATACCGAAACGTGCGGATTTTTCCCGAATGGTGTGCTATTATTTTGTGGAACATTTCGCCAAATGGTTCACGAAATATCGTTGTTTTTGCGGCGAAATTGGTCCCATAGGAATGAATGGGGAAGCTAGAGTTTGAGGTGACAAAAGCTGAAAAATCAGAACATGATTTCTAAACTGCCACCACTCCCTCATTTTCAAGCCCACCTACACAAATCTTATATCAAAACGTTCAGCTATCCCTGCTGCCACTAAAAATGTCCACGGCTAAGCCATAGTCCTGATAGTTTTCACAATATGACCATTTGTTTGCAACTCACGCCGTCCATTGACATTCATTGAAACTACACTCTAGCCCCCTCCAAATTTGAAGGGCAATTTCTAAACTGCGACTGTGCCTTCATTTTTAATATTTCAGAGACATACTATGTATCAAAATCTAGGTCTGGGTCTTGTGATTCTCACAATATAAAGATCTTCGCTGTAGGATGTATAGTTTTTAAAATACGGCCATTTGTTTAGAGGTCATTTCAGGAAATTTTAGCCATTAATCAGAGTGCACTGTTAGTGTTTGTTTTGTTGCCATGGTTACCAAAGCTTCTGTTATACACAGGGGGGAAGGTGGCTGGAGCATCTCAGCTGATTACAGAGCCCGGGGGAGGGGACAGACACACCATGTACTGATTTATAATAGAGGAATATGATGGGGCAGTTTTGATGGGGTAATTCTGATGGGGCAGTTTTGATGAAGTAGTATTTGGGAAGCATAAACAGGGCATGAGCGTTGCTAGGAAACAGTGGTTGTAAACACAAGATGCTGAGACACTCCAAATGCATGTGACTTCATCTGCTAGACTTGATAATGCTTGTAGACTCCTCCCACAGTTTTCACACTACAGAGACAAATAATATACCGAAACGAGCGGATTGTTCCCGATTGGTGTGTTATTACTTTGTGGAATGTTTTGCCGAATGGTCCACGAAATGACGTTTTTGCGGCGAAATTGGTCCCATAGGAATGAATGGCGAAATGTTCAAAACTAGAGTGGGAAGTGACAAAAGCTGACAACCCCATGATCAGCCAAAACATTATGACCACCCCATGATCAGCCAAAACATTATGACCGCCCCAAGTAAAAAAAAAAATATTTTTGAAAAAAAAAAAAAAATTTTTTAAAAAGTAAAAAAATAATTTTTGAAAAAAAAAATATTTTTGAAAAAAAAAAAATTATTTTTGAAAAAAAAAATATTTTTGAAAAAAAAATTTTTTTTAAAAAAAATTATTTTTGAAAAAAAAATATATTTGAAAAAAAAATATTTTTGAAAAAAAAAATTATTTTTGAAAAAAAAATTACTTTAAAAAAAATAATAATTTTGAAAAAAAAATTATTTTTGAAATAAAAAAATTCATTTTTGAAAAAAAAAATTACCTTTGAAAAAAAAAATTACTTTTGAAAAAAAAAATCATTTTTGAAGAAAAAAAAATCATTTTTGATTAAAAAAAATTCATTTTTTGAAAAAAAAAATTACTTTTGAAAAAAATGTTCAGCTCTTTCAGCGAATGATGGAACTTTTTTACTACTATTTATACTTTTTAAAATATTAAGCTTTTTAACACTTTTCACAGTTACTCAAGCCACTCCACCCCACCCAGTTACTCCGCCCACTCCAGTTGTAGAGGCAAGAACACTTTCACAATTTCCCCAGAAATTGTACCTTTTCTAGTTATTCTTATTCTTATTATAGCCAAATTTACCACCCTAACTCCTCCCACAGTTTTTACACTACATAGACAAGTAATATACCGAAACGTGCGGATTTTTCCCGAATGGTGTGCTATTATTTTGTGGAACATTTCGCCGAATGGTTCACGAAATATCGTCATTTTTGCGGCGAAATTGGTCCCATAGGAATGAATGGGGAAACTAGAGTGGGAGATGACAAAAGCTGGAAAATCAGAACATGATTTCTAAACTGCCGCCACTCCCTCATTTTCAAGCCCACCTACACAAATCTTATATCAAAACGTTCAGCTATCCCTGCTGCCACTAAACATGTCCACGGCTAAGCCATAGTCCTGATAGTTTTCACAATATGACCATTTGTTTGCAACTCACGCCGTCCATTGACATTCATTGAAACTACACTCTAGCCCCCTCCAAATTTGAAGGGCAATTTCTAAACTGCGACTGTGCCTTCATTTTTAATATTTCAGAGACATACTATACATCAAAATCTAGGTCTGGGTCTTGTGATTCTCACAATATAAAGATCTTCGCTGTAGGATGTATAGTTTTTAAAATACGGCCATTTGTTTAGAGGTCATTTCAGGAAATTTTAGCCATTAATCAGAGTCTACTGTTAGTGTTTGTTTTGTTGCCATGGTTACCAAAGCTTCTGTTATACACAGGGGGGAAGGTGGCTGGAGCATCTCAGCTGATTACAGAGCCCGGGGGAGGGGACAGACACACCATGTACTGATTTATAATAGAGGAATATGATGGGGCAGTTTTGATGGGGTAATTCTGATGGGGCAGTTTTGATGAAGCAGTATTTGGGAAGCATAAACAGGGCATGAGCGTTGCTAGGAAACAGTGGTTGTAAACACAAGATGCTGAGACACTCCAAATGCATGTGACTTCATCTGCTAGACTTGATAATGCTTGTAGACTCCTCCCACAGTTTTCACACTACAGAGACAAATAATATACCGAAACGAGCGGATTGTTCCCGATTGGTGTGTTATTACTTTGTGGAATGTTTTGCCGAATGGTCCACGAAATGACGTTTTTGCGGCGAAATTGGTCCCATAGGAATGAATGGCGAAATGTTCAAAACTAGAGTGGGAAGTGACAAAAGCTGACAAACCCATGATCAGCCAAAACATTATGACCACCCCATGATCAGCCAAAACATTATGACCGCCCCATGTAAAAAAAAATATATTTTTGAAAAAAAAAAAAAATTTTTGAAAAAAGTAAAAAAATAATTTTTGAAAAAAGTAAAAAAATAATTTTTGAAAAAAAAAAATCATTTTTTTAAAAAAAAAAATATATTTTTGAAAAAAAAATTATTTTTGAAAAAAAAAAATTATTTTTGAAAAAAAAAAATATTTTTGAAAAAAAAATTTCTTTTAAAAAAAAAATTATTTTTGAAAAAAAAATATATTTGAAAAAAAAAAATATTTTTGAAAAAAAAAAATTTTTGAAAAAAAAATTGCTTTAAAAAAAATAATAATTTCGAAAAAAAAATTATTTTTGAAATAAAAAAATTCATTTTTGAAAAAAAAAATTACCTTTAAAAAAAAAAATTACTTTTGAAAAAAAAAAATCATTTTTGAAGAAAAAAAAAAATCATTTTTGATTAAAAAAAATTCATTTTTGAAAAAAAAAATTACTTTTGAAAAAAATGTTCAGCTCTTTCAGCGAATGATGGAACTTTTTTACTACTATTTATACTTTTTAAAATATTAAGCTTTTTAACACTTTTCACAGTTACTCAAGCCACTCCACCCCACCCAGTTACTCCGCCCACTCCAGTTGTAGAGGCAAGAACACTTTCACAATTTCCCCAGAAATTGTACCTTTTCTAGTTAAGTGTTCTTGCATAGCAAGACCACTTACTGTTATCTCACATATATATTATTATTCTTATTATAGCCAAATTTACCACCCTAACTCCTCCCACAGTTTTTACACTACATAGACAAGTAATATACCGAAACGTGCGGATTTTTCCCGAATGGTGTGCTATTATTTTGTGGAACATTTCGCCGAATGGTTCACGAAATATCGTCATTTTTGCGGTGAAATTGGTCCCATAGGAATGAATGGGGAAACTAGAGTGGGAGATGACAAAAGCTGGAAAATCAGAACATGATTTCTAAACTGCCGCCACTCCCTCATTTTCAAGCCCACCTACACAAATCTTATATCAAAACGTTCAGCTATCCCTGCTGCCACTAAACATGTCCACGGCTAAGCCATAGTCCTGATAGTTTTCACAATATGACCATTTGTTTGCAACTCACGCCGTCCATTGACATTCATTGAAACTACACTCTAGCCCCCTCCAAATTTGAAGGGCAATTTCTAAACTGCGACTGTGCCTTCATTTTTAATATTTCAGAGACATACTATACATCAAAATCTAGGTCTGGGTCTTGTGATTCTCACAATATAAAGATCTTCGCTGTAGGATGTATAGTTTTTAAAATACGGCCATTTGTTTAGAGGTCATTTCAGGAAATTTTAGCCATTAATCAGAGTGCACTGTTAGTGTTTGTTTTGTTGCCATGGTTACCAAAGCTTCTGTTATACACAGGGGGGAGGTGGCTGGAGCATCTCAGCTGATTACAGAGCCCGGGGGAGGGGACAGACACACCATGTACTGATTTATAATAGAGGAATATGATGGGGCAGTTTTGATGGGGTAATTCTGATGGGGCAGTTTTGATGAAGTAGTATTTGGGAAGCATAAACAGGGCATGAGCGTTGCTAGGAAACAGTGGTTGTAAACACAAGATGCTGAGACACTCCAAATGCATGTGACTTCATCTGCTAGACTTGATAATGCTTGTAGACTCCTCCCACAGTTTTCACACTACAGAGACAAATAATATACCGAAACGAGCGGATTGTTCCCGATTGGTGTGTTATTACCTTGTGGAATGTTTTGCCGAATGGTCCACGAAATGACGTTTTTACGGCGAAATTGGTCCCATAGGAATGAATGGCGAAATGTTCAAAACTAGAGTGGGAAGTGACAAAAGCTGACAACCCCATGATCAGCCAAAACATTATGACCACCCCATGATCAGCCAAAACATTATGACCGCCCCAAGTAAAAAAATAAATATTTTTGAAAAAAAAAAAAAAAATTTTTTAAAAGTAAAAAAATAATTTTTGAAAAAAAAAATCATTTTTGAAAAAAAAAATATTTTTGAAAAAAAAAAAATTATTTTTGAAAAAAAAAAATATTTTTGAAAAATTTTTTTAAAAAAAAAAAAAAATTATTTTTGAAAAAAAAATATATTTGAAAAAAAAAATATTTTTGAAAAAAAAAAATTATTTTTGAAAAAAAAATTACTTTAAAAAAAATAATAATTTCGAAAAAAAAATTATTTTTGAAATAAAAAAATTCATTTTTGAAAAAAAAAATTACCTTTGAAAAAAAAAATTACTTTTGAAAAAAAAAATCATTTTTGAAGAAAAAAAAATCATTTTTGATTAAAAAAAATTCATTTTTTGAAAAAAAAAATGTTCAGCTCTTTCAGCGAATGATGGAACTTTTTTACTACTATTTATACTTTTTAAAATATTAAGCTTTTTAACACTTTTCACAGTTACTCAAGCCACTCCACCCCACCCAGTTACTCCGCCCACTCCAGTTGTAGAGGCAAGAACACTTTCACAATTTCCCCAGAAATTGTACCTTTTCTAGTTATTCTTATTATTATAGCCAAATTTACCACCCTAACTCCTCCCACAGTTTTTACACTACATAGACAAGTAATATACCGAAACGTGCGGATTGTTCCCGAATGGTGTGCTATTATTTTGTGGAACGTTTCGCCGAATGGTTCACGAAATATCGTCGTTTTTGCGGCGAAATTTGTCCCATAGGAATGAATGGGGAAGCTAGAGTGTTAGATGACAAAAGCTGAAAAATCAGAACATGATTTCTAAACTGCCGCCACTCCCTCATTTTCAAGCCCACCTACACAAATCTTATATCAAAACGTTCAGCTATCCCTGCTGCCACTAAACATGTCCACGGCTAAGCCATAGTCCTGATAGTTTTCACAATATGACCATTTGTTTGCAACTCACGCCGTCCATTGACATTCATTGAAACTACACTCTAGCCCCCTCCAAATTTGAAGGGCAATTTCTAAACTGCGACTGTGCCTTCATTTTTAATATTTCAGAGACATACTATACATCAAAATCTAGGTCTGGGTCTTGTGATTCTCACGATATAAAGATCTTCGCTGTAGGATGTATAGTTTTTAAAATACGGCCATTTGTTTAGAGGTCATTTCAGGAAATTTTAGCCATTAATCAGAGTGCACTGTTAGTGTTTGTTTTGTTGCCATGGTTACCAAAGCTTCTATTATACACAGGGGGGAAGGTGGCTGGAGCATCTCAGCTGATTACAGAGCCCGGGGGAGGGGACAGACACACCATGTACTGATTTATAATAGAGGAATATGATGGGGCAGTTTTGATGGGGTAATTCTGATGGGGCAGTTTTGATGAAGTAGTATTTGGGAAGCATAAACAGGGCATGAGCGTTGCTAGGAAACAGTGGTTGTAAACACAAGATGCTGAGACACTCCAAATGCATGTGACTTCATCTGCTAGACTTGATAATGCTTGTAGACTCCTCCCACAGTTTTCACACTACAGAGACAAATAATATACCGAAACGAGCGGATTGTTCCCGATTGGTGTGTTATTACTTTGTGGAATGTTTTGCCGAATGGTCCACGAAATGACGTTTTTACGGCGAAATTGGTCCCATAGGAATGAATGGCGAAATGTTCAAAACTAGAGTGGGAAGTGACAAAAGCTGACAACCCCATGATCAGCCAAAACATTATGACCACCCCATGATCAGCCAAAACATTATGACCGCCCCAAGTAAAAAAAAAAATATTTTTGAAAAAAAAAAAATTTTTTTTTAAAAAGTAAAAAAATAATTTTTGAAAAAAAAAATCATTTTTGAAAAAAAAAATATTTTTGAAAAAAAAAAATTATTTTTGAAAAAAAAAATATTTTTGAAAAAAAATTTTTTTTTTAAAAAAAATATATTTGAAAAAAAAAATATTTTTGAAAAAAAAAAAATATTTTTGAAAAAAAAATTACTTTAAAAAAAATAATAATTTCGAAAAAAAAATTATTTTTGAAATAAAAAAAATCATTTTTGAAAAAAAAAATTACCTTTGAAAAAAAAAATTACTTTTGAAAAAAAAAATCATTTTTGAAGAAAAAAAAATCATTTTTGATTAAAAAAAATTCATTTTTTGAAAAAAAAAATTACTTTTGAAAAAAATGTTCAGCTCTTTCAGCGAATGATGGAACTTTTTTACTACTATTTATACTTTTTAAAATATTAAGCTTTTTAACACTTTTCACAGTTACTCAAGCCACTCCACCCCACCCAGTTACTCCGCCCACTCCAGTTGTAGAGGCAAGAACACTTTCACAATTTCCCCAGAAATTGTACCTTTTCTAGTTATTCTTATTATTATAGCCAAATTTACCACCCTAACTCCTCCCACAGTTTTTACACTACATAGACAAGTAATATACCGAAACGTGCGGATTGTTCCCGAATGGTGTGCTATTATTTTGTGGAACATTTCGCCGAATGGTTCACAAAATATCGTCATTTTTGCGGCGAAATTGGTCCCATAGGAATGAATGGGGAAACTAGAGTGGGAGATGACAAAAGCTGGAAAATCAGAACATGATTTCTAAACTGCCGCCACTCCCTCATTTTCAAGCCCACCTACACAAATCTTATATCAAAACGTTCAGCTATCCCTGCTGCCACTAAACATGTCCACGGCTAAGCCATAGTCCTGATAGTTTTCACAATATGACCATTTGTTTGCAACTCACGCCGTCCATTGACATTCATTGAAACTACACTCTAGCCCCCTCCAAATTTGAAGGGCAATTTCTAAACTGCGACTGTGCCTTCATTTTTAATATTTCAGAGACATACTATGTATCAAAATCTAGGTCTGGGTCTTGTGATTCTCACAATATAAAGATCTTCGCTGTAGGATGTATAGTTTTTAAAATACGGCCATTTGTTTAGAGGTCATTTCAGGAAATTTTAGCCATTAATCAGAGTGTACTGTTAGTGTTTGTTTTGTTGCCATGGTTACCAAAGCTTCTGTTATACACAGGGGGGAAGGTGGCTGGAGCATCTCAGCTGATTACAGAGCCCGGGGGAGGGGACAGACACACCATGTACTGATTTATAATAGAGGAATATGATGGGGCAGTTTTGATGGGGTAATTCTGATGGGGCAGTTTTGATGAAGTAGTATTTGGGAAGCATAAACAGGGCATGAGCGTTGCTAGGAAACAGTGGTTGTAAACACAAGATGCTGAGACACTCCAAATGCATGTGACTTCATCTGCTAGACTTGATAATGCTTGTAGACTCCTCCCACAGTTTTCACACTACAGAGACAAATAATATACCGAAACGAGCGGATTGTTCCCGATTGGTGTGTTATTACTTTGTGGAATGTTTTGCCGAATGGTCCACGAAATGACGTTTTTGCGGCGAAATTGGTCCCATAGGAATGAATGGCGAAATGTTCAAAACTAGAGTGGGAAGTGACAAAAGCTGACAACCCCATGATCAGCCAAAACATTATGACCACCCCATGATCAGCCAAAACATTATGACCGCCCCATGTAAAAAAAAAATATTTTTGAAAAAAAAAAATAATTTTTGAAAAAAGTAAAAAAATAATTTTTGAAAAAAAAAAATCATTTTTGAAAAAAAATATATATATTTTTGAAAAAAAAAATATTTTTGAAAAAAAAAAAATTATTTTTGAAAAAAAAAAATATTTTTGAAAAAAAAATTTCTTTTAAAAAAAAAAATTATTTTTGAAAAAAAAATATATTTGAAAAAAAAAATATTTTTGAATAAAAAAAATTATTTTTGAAAAAAAAATTACTTTAAAAAAAATAATAATTTCGAAAAAAAAATTATTTTTGAAATAAAAAAATTCATTTTTGAAATAAAAAAATTCATTTTTGAAAAAAAAAATTACCTTTGAAAAAAAAAATTACTTTTGAAAAAAAAATCATTTTTGAAGAAAAAAAAATCATTTTTGATTAAAAAAAATTCATTTTTGAAAAAAAAAATTACTTTTGAAAAAAATGTTCAGCTCTTTCAGCGAATGATGGAACTTTTTTACTACTATTTATACTTTTTAAAATATTAAGCTTTTTAACACTTTTCACAGTTACTCAAGCCACCCCACCCCACCCAGTTACTCCGCCCACTCCAGTTGTAGAGGCAAGAACACTTTCACAATTTCCCCAGAAATTGTACCTTTTCTAGTTCTTATTATTATAGCCAAATTTACCACCCTAACTCCTCCCACAGTTTTTACACTACATAGACAAGTAATATACCGAAACGTGCGGATTGTTCCCGAATGGTGTGCTATTACTTTGTGGAACGTTTCGCCGAATGGTTCACGAAATATCGTCGTTTTTGCGGCGAAATTGGTCCCATAGGAATGAATGGGGAAACTAGAGTGGGAGATGACAAAAGCTGGAAAATCAGAACATGATTTCTAAACTGCCGCCACTCCCTCATTTTCAAGCCCACCTACACAAATCTTATATCAAAACGTTCAGCTATCCCTGCTGCCACTAAACATGTCCACGGCTAAGCCATAGTCCTGATAGTTTTCACAATATGACCATTTGTTTGCAACTCACGCCGTCCATTGACATTCATTGAAACTACACTCCAGCCCCCTCCAAATTTGAAGGGCAATTTCTAAACTGCGACTGTGCCTTCATTTTTAATATTTCAGAGACATACTATACATCAAAATCTAGGTCTGGGTCTTGTGATTCTTACAATATAAAGATCTTTGCTGTAGGATGTATAGTTTTTAAAATACGGCCATTTGTTTAGAGGTCATTTCAGGAAATTTTAGCCATTAATCAGAGTGTACTGTTAGTGTTTGTTTTGTTGCCATGGTTACCAAAGCTTCTGTTATACACAGGGGGGAAGGTGGCTGGAGCATCTCAGCTGATTACAGAGCCCGGGGGAGGGGACAGACACACCATGTACTGATTTATAATAGAGGAATATGATGGGGCAGTTTTGATGGGGTAATTCTGATGGGGCAGTTTTGATGAAGTAGTATTTGGGAAGCATAAACAGGGCATGAGCGTTGCTAGGAAACAGTGGTTGTAAACACAAGATGCTGAGACACTCCAAATGCATGTGACTTCATCTGCTAGACTTGATAATGCTTGTAGACTCCTCCCACAGTTTTCACACTACAGAGACAAATAATATACCGAAACGAGCGGATTGTTCCCGATTGGTGTGTTATTACTTTGTGGAATGTTTTACCGAATGGTCCACGAAATGACGTTTTTGCGGCGAAATTGGTCTCATAGGAATGAATGGCGAAATGTTCAAAACTAGAGTGGGAAGTGACAAAAACTGACAACCCAATGATCAGCCAAAACATTATGACCACCCCATGATCAGCCAAAACATTATGACCGCCCCATGTAAAAAAAAAATATTTTTGAAAAAAAAAAATAATTTTTGAAAAAAGTAAAAAAATAATTTTTGAAAAAAAAAAATCATTTTTGAAAAAAAAAAAAAATATTTTTGAAAAAAAAAATTACTTTTGAAAAAAAAAATTACTTTTGAAAAAAAAATTACTTTTAAAAAAATAATAATTTCGAAAAAAAATTATTTTTGAAATAAAAAATTACCTTTGAAAAAAAAAATTACTTTTGAAAAAAAAAATCATTTTTGAAGAAAAAAAAATCATTTTTGATTAAAAAAAATTCATTTTTGAAAAAAAAAATTACTTTTGAACAAAAAATGTTCAGCTCTTTCAGCGAATGATGGAACTTTTTTACTACTATTTATACTTTTTAAAATATTAAGCTTTTTAACACTTTTTTCACAGTTACTCAAGCCACTCCACCCCACCCAGTTACTCCGCCCACTCCAGTTGTAGAGGCAAGAACACTTTCACAATTTCCCCAGAAATTGTACCTTTTCTAGTTTCTTTTACTCCTGCACCTGCAATCATAGATGGCAAAAATAGTTTTACAAAAACCTGCAACATGTTGTAATGAGACAAACTTTTATATGTACGCAAAAGTGATATTTTAGTTACAGGTAGAGTCTGGGGGGAAGCTCAGTAGTGAGAGTTCCCTGCAATAATTTAGGCCCACCAGCGAGTGTTGGGTGTTCCTCCCATCTTTGCAACTGCTCATGCATTCTCTGTAATTTTGGAAAAAGCCAACTGTACATAGAATTGTGCTCTCTATTAAGCAGATGAGCTCATTCGCTGCAACAGGCGAGAGAGTTGCAGCTGCTCAGGTCATCTGTAGTAGAAAGAGATAGCACTGCCCATATGCGTGGCTCAGAAGGATGGTGCTCTTGTACCACTAGAGAGCACTCATCCAAACAACTGATCTGACCTAAAGAAGAGGACAGGATGGAGCTGTGCACAAATGGCCTTTGGGACAGGCTTCACTTTGTGCACAAATGGCCTACAGGTATGGCAAGAGCATAAATGCATATTTTTTAAATGTGATTCGTTTAGAATTATGGAAAGGTGAACGAACCCTTTAACCACTTGACCTCCCAGGATTTTTACTTCCCTCATGACCAGGCCATTTTTTACGGTATGGCACTGCGTTGCTTTAACTGACAATTTTGCGGTCATGTGACACTGTATCCAAACAAATTTTATGTCCCCCACCCAAAAAAACTAGAGCTTTCTTTTGATGGTATTTGATCACCTCTGCGTTTTTTTTATTTCTTGCACTTTAAACAAAAAAGACTGACAATTTTGAAAAAAAAACAACTTTTACTTTCTGCTATAAAACATATCAAATAAAAAAATGAAAAAATCCAATCTCCATCAATTTTGGTCAATGTGTATTCTCCTACATGTTTGGTAAAAAAATCCCAATAAGGGTATATTGATTGATTTTGCGCAAAAGTTATAGGGTCTACAAACTAGAGGATATTTTGTTTTATACTAGAAACAGTGGCGAACAGTGACTTGTATCGCAACCCCGCTATTCCAACGGACATTCTGACATTAAGTGACACTTTTGACACTTTATGGGGACCAGTGACACAAATACAATGATTAGTGCTAAAAAATGCACTGTCACTGTACTAATGACACTGGCTGGGAAGGGGTTAACATCAGGGGTGATCAAAGGGTTAACTGTGTGCCTAGCCTGTGTTTTAGTGTAGAGTAAAAAGTCCTTTTACTAGGGTAAGGCATGCACCCATGCCTTCCCTACTGACAGAATGGCAATCTGCCTTGTTTACATAGGCAGACTGCCGTTCTGCCTGTGTAACAAATGATCGGCGGGTGCCGGCAGACATCAAGTCCCCACTGTTTATGATCATGTGCCCCCCCCCCCACCTGGTAGAGCCAGATCACATACACACATTATATGTGATCCGTTGCACAGCTGCTGCCCTGTAGCAGTAAAGCTGGGGCGGAAAGCAAGCAGTTAGAAAGTAGTCGGATTGATATTTTTACTGACATAATAATGCCTTTTGAACAGGGTGGGGTTGGGGGATAGATATGAATCAATCTATGATTTTTATAGTAGATCTGTCTCAGTCTATGATTTCATAGCAAATCTGTCACTTAATATCACTGTTCCTATTTTGCAGTGCTCCTTTCTTGCTTATAAAGTTGTCTTTTTTTTTTTTTCTTCTTTTTAACCTTCCTAGACCTTCTGAATGCTTGCAGTAGAAAAACTTTCATTTCGGTAATGCAAGTCAGTCTGCTCTTCCTCCCAACTGCGAGTTGGCTGCCTGCTAGTCTTCTATTCTCTAATGCAGGGTTTTCTCAACCAGGGTTCCTATAGAAGTTGCTAGGAGTTCCTTGCGCAATAAGCAATTTCTGCGCCTCAGATAAGTTCTCCCGGACACCGTTGATCTTTTTAGCTGTCTAAAATGGTTGACAAAGGCTGCTCTAATGTGAACACAGAAGAGGTACATGGGAAAAGGGTAAGAGCAAAGTGCTGAGACTTAACCTGAATGACTTTAGTGCTTCGGCTTTGAACATTAAGAATTAATTGCTTCACCGTGTCTGCAGCTACACAGGTTAGTGAGGGTTTGTTTTAAAGCTGAATTCTCTTAATGAGGGGGTTCCCATGTGTGGATAGTGCTGTATTAGGTAAAACTACTAGTTCAATCTTGACACTGTAAGCACTAAGCCAACCAAGGTAATGCGTTAAAGAGAATCTCTAAATGAGGCTATTCTCCAAATTGTGTTAACCGTGCCTGCAAGCAAAAGGGACTCTGTTTATCTCAGTTACCCGGAGCCCCACACAATCTACTGCTGCCATTCTGGAAAACTTGAACATTCTGCAGCCCACACTGGCCATGGACATAGGAGTCTTCTGGACAGGATCTAGTCTTAGGATGAGCGATTTCTGTTTTCCTGCTTTTGTGAGTGCATTTTTATTCCTTTTATGTTGACGTTAAAACTACTACACCATAAGTGCGCTCTCTACATGTATCTTTAAAGTAGGGTGGGGTTTAATCAAGAAGTCTCATGAAAATGTTTAAACTTTTTTTAATCTCTCAGGGTACTAAGTGCATATAGAAATTTGTCCTGTTCTGTTTGGTGAACCTTTTGTGGTTTAAAAGCACCTCTTTATTTGTTAATGCTGGCTGTAGCTCATCTACAGTCTGAGTCCCAATTTATTTCTTTTGGGGCGAGGTACAGCCTGCACTGAGCCCCTGCCCCCTCTCTAAGCCGATTGACTGTTTTCTTACTATAATAAATGCACAATTAGCACTGTAGGGCTGTGTGATAGAGTTGGCGGTTGCTCTGTCGCAGCCCTGACAGCACTGACTTCTCATTCATAATCGTAAAAGATCATTCAGCACTGCAGGGCTGTGTGATCTTTGAGGCTTTCTCTAAACAAACAGCCCTGGCGCATAGATCACACTGCCTCATAGTCCTGAGAGGTCTTTCTATTACTATTATGCATGAATGATCAGTACTGTTTGGGCTGGTGCCATGTATGACACAGCCCCTGTCGGCAGAGCTGGTCTGTAGAGCGACCTCTGCTGCCAGAGACCAGTTCTGTTGCTCACAGTTCTGTCTCCTTGCTAGCAGCATTGTCACGCAGCAGGGGGCAAACTGTTGCACCTAGCTGTTTAGCAATGTTAGGATGGATTTGAACAGAACCAAGTGCTACTACTTTTGGCCCTCTAGAGAATTAAGTTAAAGATTCAAAATTTTTGTGAAAAAGTCTTTAAGTTGAAGGTGGAACCTTAACTATGCCACAACACAGCACATATATGAAATGTGCAGAAAAAGAAAACTGTATGAAGAATCCTATATTTGTCTAACTGTTGCACAATTCGATATTTGTATGATTTAATAGGTAATTGCTATACCGTACTGATGTGTGAGTCTAAGCAATTTTATTGTAGTATTCACAAGCTGTGCAAATTTTTGTTTGTTTTAAATTATGTTCATGATAGCATTCTTGCTGATCGCATTCACAGCCCTTCTTAAGTAAAGTATTTGGTTAGCTTTCTAATTGGCTTTTGAAGTTATCCAGCATGCTAGAAAACATCCACGTAGACCCAAATGGCAAATTGGTAGCTGTGTACAGCTTTGCTTGTGAACTCCCAGCTCTTTCAACTATGGGAATAGTCCATAAATGGAAGCTGTATCTATGATTATAGTTAAATAATCCCTTTCTGAAATGCTAGATCCCTCATGGGGCATAGTGAGTGTCTATTTTTGAGAAGCAATAGAGTGTGACAAGCATGTACTTGATCTCAGTTAAATTGTTTAACAGCAGAACAAATAGCATTTTATGTGACTTGGCTGATTTCGTTGGTGAACAATATTCCTGTGGCATGCACCTCATTAAAATTTGAATGGGAACCTTGTCTTAATGTTGACAAAGCTTTCAATACAAACTACAAAAGTTCAGTTTTCATTTTTAAATTCACACAAGTCTGTGTTATTTGAATAATGATATTAATAATATGTTGCGTTAATGTGGTCATTTTTGTTTCACTGATTTATAAATCATTTGTGTGCAGAATAAATGAATCTCTATGAAGAACATATATTTTTTAGGTAATAACTTGTTTGGTCGCCTTTGGTTAGCTGAACCCAGATTACCTGGTGGCCTAGTTTAAGAGAGAGCATCTTTCATGTCTTCACAACAGGTCATTGCTTCACCAAAACACATTAGTATGATACTAGACTGCTTTAAATGTAAATTGTATACCGTGTTTTATCTTGTGAATAACTTGTTCATGATCTGACATTGTGTAGATTACATGTGTCAAATCTGGCCCACCAGGGCACTTCATGTGGCCACTGCAGCACCCCCCTTGTCTTCGCCGGCACCTTGTCTCAGCAGTCAGCAGCAGAGAGGACAGAACTCCTCCACCAGATCCTGTGTTTCTCAATGCAGCCACAGAACCCCCCCCTCATCTTCGCCTCCCCCGGTCTCAGCATTCAGCAGACTCCGGAAGCTGACCCAGCCCTCCTCTGGTCCACTTTCAGACCCTGCACTTTCTGCTTCCCAGCTCTGCCCCCAGCTTCTTCCTGACAGCAGCTTGTGATAATAGGGGTGCACTGTGATGTAAGAGATGGTGGGAGACTTTTGATTTTAAATAGTGAGGAGGCTTATGGCATCTGAGGTAAGTGGTTCTCTGAACATATAGTCTTACAGATACAACCGACCCTTTGAAGGTAACCATAATGCTGATCCAGCCCACAATTAAATATAGTTTGAAAACCCTGGTGTAGATCATTGTTTACCTGTTTTGTTACAGGTTTGTGTGAGGGCAAAGCAACACAGGTGCCTACTGCCCCCAAGGCCCTCACAAACTATATGCTAGAGGCCACAGTCATGAACTGATTTCTTTATTGTGCATCACGGGACACAGAGCCATAGTAGTTACTATGTGGGTTTTAGGCCACCTTTAGGTGATGGACACTGGCACACCCTAAGACAGGAAGTTCACTCCCTATATAACCCCTCCCACTACTGGGAGTACCTCAGTTTTTTCGCCAGTGTCTTAGGTGTTGGTTGTTGGTCACGAGTAAAGATGTGCTAGGCTAAGCTCCACTGGAATATTCCTTTGCTGGGACAAGCTATGCAGCCGGATCCACGCAAAGTGTCTTTTCAGGCCGAATTGAATGGTACCTGGGCCTCGTGGCGGAACAAACGAGGTTTAGCCCATAACGCTTTTCTTTTTAGAGAGCTGGACCCCGGGATCCAGTGCTTTACGGGTCCAGAGGAGTGGAACCCCCGATAAAAAGGGGACCGGTCCCTGAAGGTTTTTTAACCGAGCCCACCGTGAGGGGTAAAGATTGGATCTGTTGGTTTTACCACAGAATCCCTGCGGCGGGATAAGGTAAGTGGAGATTCCTAAGGAATTTTAAATTTTCTTATGGATTGTCTCCTTTAAAAATAAATGTTGTCATGCCTAAAGTCACCACTGGGGGCTATGTAGAGCACTTACCTGGTGCATGCTTTCCATAGATCACTCCTTGTCAGCAGAAGCTGCAGGCTTCGTGGCTAAGCAGTCCCAGGCCTCCGGTAAGATGGGGGGGGTTAAACTCCCCCCACCTGGACAGAAGCTCTCCCCCTCTCCTGGATAGGTAGGGGGAAGCCCAGAATGATCGGTGGATGTTGCTCTGTTCTACCACCGCCTCTGTACAGCGGTTTATCATCTGCTCTCCTCCCCGCCACCCCCCCCCCCCACACACACACATGCCGATCCCGCGGGAAAACAGTTTTTTTTTTTAAAAGAGATGGGGGGGGCATGGTGGGTAGACGGAGGGGGCATGGCTTAGTGCAGCGTTAGCGTGCAGCAACGTTCAGCGTTGGAGTGCATTATAAAAAGCTCCATTTGGCTGACTGCAGCTGTCGGAGGGACACGAGCAGAAGGGGGCATGTAAGTGGTGACACAGGCATTCCTTTGGCACATTTACTGAGCATCAGGCTGAGCATTAATAGCAGCGGCAGTTGCTGGACTATTTGCTCAAGCAGTGGGTGCAATTTCTTCTGGTAGTACCTCTGCATTTGTGCATTGGACTATGGCCAGAAGGAGAGGTAGAAACACCCAAAAATAAGGGCTCTAAAGGGTCTCCCTCAAGCTCTAAGAAGCTTAGTCTCAGCTCTACAATGGCATCCTCCCCTGACAGATCTAGAGTGGCTGGTCAGAGTGAGCCATTGGGGCCGTCAAATGTTGCAACTGTTTCCAACACTGCAGCCCCTGTCTATATTACTGAAGAGGTTTTTTTCCTCAGGTATGATAGGATTGGAAGAAAAGTTAGCGGCTTTAATCGCATCTTCCCAGAATGAGACAACGCACCAGGTCCCCTTCCACTACCCGGGACCCTCAAACAGAGGAACTGGGGGCGAGAGGAGATGAATTTCCCTCAGGGGACCATGAAGAGGCTGATGACTTCTCTTCTGAGGGGTCAAATGCGGAAGGATCTCCTTCAGCTTCACAATCTGAAAGATTGATGGTGCAATCTCTTACTGAGTTGGTCTAGCTCCACTTTTATGCTACCCTTAACTGAGTTGGTTTATAAGCCCACTTCTTGTTTGGGTTCACTAAAGCCTCCTCAAGCAGTGCATGCCTTTCCTGTCCATTCATTGCTGGAACAGCTTTTGTATTCTCAATGGGATCACCCAGATAAGCATTTTTTTCCTCCTAAAAAGTTTTCAACACTTTATCCTATGGAGGAAAACTTCACTAAAAGGTGGGAGATACCAGCAATTGACACTGCTATATCCTCTGTGAATGCTTAGGGATCCAACGGATAAGAAATTGGAATTCCTGTTAAACGCATTTTCTCTGGCAGGTTCAGTGACTCGACCTGCAGTGGCAGCAATTGGTGTATGTCAATCCTTGAAAGACCAGTTTAAACAGGTGCTCAAGGTTATCCCTGATCAGCAGGCCCAGGATTTAGCCGAGCTACCAGGGGCTTTATGTTTTGCAATAGACGCTATGAGAGATTCTATTCTTCAGGCTTCGTGCCTTACGCTTGGGCTGGGGCATATGCGTAGAATGCTATGGTTGAAAAATTGGTCAGCCGAAGCCCCATGCAAAAAGCTGCTGGCTAGTTTTCCTTTCCGCAGCGAACAGCTGTTTGGGGATGATTTGGATAAATGCATCCAAAAAATTTCTAGTGGAAAAAGTACCCTTTTGCCAGTTGGGAAAAGGAGTAAAGGAATTGCATTTAAACTAGCTCCTTCTCCAGTGCCAGGGGCATCAGCCTCCAGGCAGGTACGATGGCCTCCGCTGTCAAGTTCAATAGGTAAACCTCAGGGTCAACCCCAGGGACAAAAGAAGTCCTGGGGGAGGAAACCTACAAAACAAAATACTAAAGCCTCCTTATGAAGGGGCGCCCCCGCTCGCTCGAGTGGGGGGAAAACTTCTACAGTTCTCAAGGGTCTGGCAGGAAGAGTGTCGAGACAGATGGGTGACCTTCCTTAATAGCTCTAGGGTACAAACTAGAGTTTTGAGAGTCCCCGTCTCCTCATATCGAACGTTCCCAGGGATCCAGAGAAAAAGAAGTCTCTCTTTCAAGCATTGGATCGTCTTTTGTCTCAAAAAGTGATCTTGGTGGTCCCCATGGAAGAGCAGGGATTGGGGTTTTATTCAAACCTTTGCACGGTGCCAAAATCAAATGGAGATGTCAGACCCATTCTAGATCTCAAAGATCTAAACCAGTTCCTGAACATCCACTTTTTTCGCATGGAGTCAATCCGATCAGTAGTCTCCATCCTAAAAGGAGGAGAACTTCTGGCGTCAATCGACATCAAGGATGCATACCTTCATGTGCCTATTTTCCCCGCTCACCAGAAATATCTACGTTTCAAGGTAGAAAATCTTCATTTTCAGTTTGTAGCTCTGCCTTTTGGTCTAGCTACTGCACCTCAAGTGTTTACAAAGGTCCTGGCCCCTCCTCTAGCCAGATTAGGGGCCCAAGGTATAACGAATTATAGCTTACCTAGACGATCTGCTCTTGATAGACCAGTCGGTAGCCAGCTTAGACCAAAGTATGGTCACCACATTACCTGGAATACCTAGGTTGGATTCTCAACCTAGAGAAATCTTCCTTAAAATCATCAAGGAGATTAGAATACTTGGGTCTGATCATAGATACAGCCCAGAAAAGGGTATTCTTGCCCCAGGCAAAGATCAGCGCCATAAAGGAACTGATTCAGGTGGTCAAAGCAAAAAAGAATCCTTCTATTCGGCTTTGCATGAGGTTGTTGGGAAATATGGTGGCTTCATTCGAGGCCGTTCCTTATGCTCAGTTTCATTAGAGGCTGCTGCAAAACAGTATCCTATTAACTTGGAAGAAGAAGGTCCAAGCTCAAGATTTCCCAATGTGTCTGTCTCTGAAGGTGCGCCGGAGCCTCAGTTGGTGGTTGATAACCAAGAATCTGCAGAAGGGAAAATCCTTCCTACCAGTTACCTGGAAGGTGGGAACAAATGCCAGCCTTTCTGGTTTGGGAGCAGTCCAGGAAGAGGCGACTGTCCAAGGGAAATGGTCAAAATCAGAAATGGCCTTGCCCATCAACATTCTAGAGATTTGGGCAGCGTGCTTGGTGCTGAGGGCCTGGACGTTCAGGTTACGGAATTGTCCTGTCAGGATCCAATCTGACAATGCCACAGCCGTGGCTTATATCAATCACCAAGGGGGCACAAGAAGTCGTGCGGCCCAGAGAGAGGCGAGTCATATCCTGACTTGGGCAGAAAACAATGTACCTTGCCTATCAGCAGTCTTCATTCCAGGAATAGAAAATTGGCAGGCGGACTATTTGAGCCGCCGGCAGTTGTTCCCGGGACAATGGTCCCTTCACTCCGAGATCTTCCTGGCAATATGCCGAAGATGGGGGATCCTGGACGTAGATCTGTTTGCATCCAGGTTCAACAAGAAGATCGACAACTTTGTGTCAAGAACAAGGTATCCGCTAGCATGCGTAACAGATGCCTTGGGTGGAATCAGTTCTCACCGATTTATGCATTCCCTCCTATTCTGCTTCCACGACTTCTTCGCTGGATCAAGCAGGAAGGGAAGTCTGATTCTTGTGGCCCAGAAGATCTTGGTATGCAGAGATCATAAGGATGGCGGTAGGGGACCCATGGACCCTACCACCACGTTCCAGACCTACTCTCGCAAGGTCCGGTATTCACAAACGTAGGTATCTTACAAACGCTAAATTTAATAGTTTGGCTATTGAGACCCACATTCTGAAGAACCGTGGGCTGTCAGGATCACTGGTATCTACCTTGATTAATGCAAGGAAGCCGGCCTCTAGAATCGTTTATTATAGAGTCTGGAAGGCATATGTTTCCTGGTGTGAATCCAGGAGTTGGCACCCCAGGAAGTATGTCATAGGTAGAATCCTTGACTTTCTGCAAATGGGGTTAGAGATGAAGCTGGCCTTGAGTACTATCAAGGGCCAGGTCTCTGCCGTATTGGTATTATTTCAATGACCACTTGCTTCACATTCTTTGGGCTGTAGCTTTATTCAGGGGGTAACGCGACTTAATCCAGGTCACCCCTGAAAACTTGGGACTTGAATTTAGTTCTGTCGGCTTTACAGAAATAGCCTTTTGAGCCGATATGACATATTCCCTTGGTCCTTTTGACAGGGAAACTAGTTTTTCTGGTAGCCATATCTTCTGCAAGAAGGGTATCGGGGTTGGCTGCTCTTTCTTGCAAAGAGCCAAATTTAATTATTCACAAGGATAGGGTAGTATTGCGTCCTCATCCTAACTTTCTACCGAAGGTAGTGTCACGTTTTCATATAAACCAAGATATTGTTCTGCCTTTGTTTTATCCAGAATCCTGTTCTATGGAAGAAAAGTCACTATGTTCTCTTGATGTGGTGAGAGCAGTCAAAGTCTACTTGAAGGTGACTGCTCAGATTTGAAAAACTGATGTTTTGTTTGTGTTGCCTGAAGGTCCTAAAAGAGGACAGGCAGCATTGAAATCTATTATTTCTAAATGGATTCGGCAAGTAATTGTTCAAGCTTATGGTTTGAAGAGGAGGATTCCACCCTCTCAAATCAAAGCGCACTCCACCAGGGCTGTTAGTGCTTCATGGGCAGTGCATCACCAAGCCTCCATGGCTCAAATCTGCAAGGCCGCAACTTGGTCTTCAGTCCATACATTTACCAGATTCTATCAGGTGGCTGTAAAAAGGCATGAGGATATCGCCTTTGAGCGCAGTGTGCTGCAGACAGCAGTACAAGTCCTCTTGTCTCATGGTGCCCTACTTTTGTTGTCTCCCTCTCCTCAGTTGGAATTGCTCTGGGACATCCCACATAGTAAATACTATGGCTCTGTGTCCCGTGATGTACGATAAAGAAAATGGGATTTTTATAACAGCTTACCTATAAAACCCTTTTCTTAGAGTACATTACGGGACACAAAGGTCCCTCCCCTCTTTTAATACACGTATATTGCTTTGCTACAAAAACTGAGGTACTCCCAGTAGTGGGAGGGGTTATATAGGGAGTGAACTTCCTGTCTTAGGGTGTGCAAGTGTCCATCACCTAAAAGTGGCCTATAACCCACATAGTAACTACTATGGCTCTGTGTCCTGTGATATACTCCAAGAAAAGTATTTTTCAGGTAAGCTGTTATAAAAATCCTTTTTTCTATACATAGATTTTAAACTTCTGTTGATCATCAGGTGAGTTTCCATGCTATATTACATTATAATACTAAATAGGGAATAAGGGTAGCTGGGTAGTCCTCGGTACGATACGGCACCTCATCCCAATAACTTTCAAAATATATGTGAACTAGGGATGCAGGGATTATTACGGTGCCAATGGAAAACCAGAATACATTAAATAAAACATGAAATTTTATTAACAAAGTTTAAAAAAAGCAAGTTTATATACTGTTACATATACAGGGTGTGCACCAAACTACAGGAGATTTAAAACCATTTGTAGCGAGGTTAACAAGATTAAGCCTGAGAGCGTGGTGGCCAATCCAGTAAGCAGGTAATTAGAGGTCCTACATGTTTCGCCAGAGGTGGCTTCCTCAGGGACAGTTGGTTGTACCTGTGTCGCTACTATAAATTCTATAAAGATAAATTCACAGTCAAACAAAAACAGTGGTAAAGTACAGCAGATATAAACATAGGTGAAGCATGCAATAAATTTGTGAGTTGTCAGACATGATCATGCACCACACCGCCTAGAGCATGACCATGGAGCGCCTAGTGCCTACCACCGACCCAAATCCTCCTCCCCCACCCAGCAGGCAACCCAAGCTGCCCAAAGGATGGAAAGTGACTACCTGCAAGTCGCCGGGGGCAGGCGTGAGCAACTCCTAGAGCAGCACCAAGGAATTGGGTACAATAGGCGGCTGCAGGGGGCAAATAAGAGGACCTGGTAAAAAATATATATACATATAGTAAGATAATTAAAGCAGCTTAGGTGGGTACCAGAGCAAGTCTGGATTCACAAACCTTCAAACATATGGTTGGACTAACAGTCTCAGAAGTAGTACTTACAATATTTATATATCGCTCAGAAGCGCATGACACCGAAGCGCACTCAGATTGTGTCGTCAAAAAGGCCACATAAATGGTGACAGGAACTGCACATAATTATCTACAAATAATAAATTGGTAAGGTAATGTTATAAGGATAAAGCCTATAGTTACCAGTGAGCCATATTATGTGAATACAGACAGCCAAGTGTCATATATAGACACTGGTGATAGCATATACAAAGATCCGGGTGTGTAATACACTTACCCAAAAATAAGATCTTAAATTGATAATACTGTGTGCTGGATTGATAGCTGATTCTGAAAGTATGATTTGGATGCAACACAAGACATGTTCCGCTGCAGGGAGAATAAGGGAAGGAAGCACATATAAGTTGCTAAAAAGCAACACATATCATATAGGGAGATTGCGGGAGGCTTGTGTGCTTTCCAAGACGAGATGATGGCTAAGGCATAGGTGTCCTGTGGTCCCCGACGGTGTTGTGGCCGGGGACACCGGCGATCTTATACCCCCCAACACATGTGCAGAACACATGTGCAGCGTCTGACGTCACTGCACGTGTGAGCGGACTCGAGATGCCACTGCGCATGCGCGCAACACCAAAGCTCCCGGGCCTACAAGGACCAGGAGACTTAGCGGCAGTGCCAGATACTACGTGTGTACACGCAGCAGACACGGCGCTAGACTGTGAAGCCGATGAGACAGCGGCAACACAGTCTACTGGAGATGGGCCGATCATGAGATCGCCAGATGTCAGTGGCATAGAACGGGCAGATGCTAGATTCTATTCTTATTCTCCCTGCAGCGGAACATGTCTTGTGTTGCATCCAAATCATACTTTCAGGATCAGCTATCAATCCAGCACAGTATTATCAATTTTTAAGATCTTATTTTTGGGTAAGTGTATTACACACCCGTATCTTTGTATATGCTTTCACCAGCGTCTATATTTGACACTTGGCTGTCTGTATTCACATAATATGGCTCACTGGTAACTATAGGCTTTATCCTTATAACATTACCTTACCAATTTATTATTTGTAGATAATTATGTGCAGTTCCTGTCACCATTTATGTGGCCTTTTTGACGACACAATCTGAGTGCGCTTTGGTGTCCTGCACTTCTGAGCAATATATAAATATTGTAAGTACTACTTCTGAGACTATGTTAGTCCAACCATATGTTTGTAGGTTTGTGGATCCAGACTTGCTCTAGTACCCACCTAAGCTGCTTTAATTATCTTACTATATGTATATATATTTTTTACCAGGTCCTCTTATTTGCCCCCCTGCAGCCACCTATTGTACCCTATTCCTTGGTGCTGCTCTAGGAGTTGCTCACGCCTGCCCCGGTGACTTGCAGGTAGTCACTTTCCATCCTTTGGGCAGCCTGGGTTGCCTGCTGGGTGGGGGGAGGAGGATTTGGGTCGGTGGTAGGCACTAGGCGCTCCATGGTCATGCTCTAGGCAGTGTGGTGCATGATTATGTCTGACAACTCACAAATTTATTGCATGCTTCACCTTTGTTTATATCTGCTGTACTTTACCACTGTTTTTGTTTGACTGTGAATTTCTCTTTATAGAATTTATAGTAGCGACACAGGTACAACCAACTGTCCCTGAGGAAGCCACCTCTGGCGAAACATGTAGGGCCTCTAATTACCTGCTTACAGGATTGGCCACCACGCTCTCAGGCTTAATCTTGTAAACCTCGCTACAAATGGTTTTAAATCTCCTGTAGTTTGGTGCACACCCTGTATATGTAACAGTATATAAACTTGCTTTTTTTAAACTTTGTTAATAAAATTTCATATGTTTTATTTAATGTATTCTGCTTTTCCTTTTGGCACCGTAATAATCCCTGCATCCCTAGTTCACATATATTTTGAACATTATAATACTACACTTAAAGTTTTCCACTTTAACCAAGCAAACTATGTGGATGAATGGGTTACACATGGAGCCCTCCACCGCCTCCCTAAATCCCGGAAGGAACTAACCAGGACGTCCTGCACACACCTCCCCAATGGGATCTTTCTGTAGGCGTGTGCGGGGACCCCCCTGAGTCCATTTCCCAGTCCTTAGAGACTGTCACTGGAGAAATGGCGGAAGACAAAACAGGTGGTGCCCTCCTATTTGAAGTCCTATCCTAAGGGTGGGAGATAACTTTTAACTGTGGGAGGGGTAATGAGCCTCCAGCGTACACGTAAGATTAGCCAATGATTTCCCCTAAGGGAGAGTTGCATAACCCTGTATGTTAACAGAATGCCAAGGAAAAGAGCGTCCCAAAGAAGGAAGAAAGTAAACATAGGAAAGGATGAGGGGGAGGAGGGAGAGGTAGTAGGGTGAGGTTGGGTCAGGGGGGGAGGGTGTAAGTATTCCCTCCTGCTGTCATTCCCGGCAAGAGGTTAATGTTCTGAAAAGATGCCTATGGCTCCCAGGTGGACATAAATCTCCCCACTTTATCATTGAGTTTAGATACTAAATGCTCCTGAGACATAATCCACAAAATTTTCCTAATACAACTCTTGAGGGGTACCGTGGGTTTTTTCCAATATTTAGCAATGGTGATCTTAGCTTCTAACAAAATAAAATAGGAGAGAGCTTGTGAGTGTTTAGGCAAACCCGGTATATTCTGATTAAGGAGAGCAAAATGTATGTTGGGGGAAACAGGCGTTTTAAATAAGGTACTGATAAGTCGGAACATTTTCTGCCAAAAGGTTCTTATACGAGGGCATGTCCACCAAATGTGAATCGTTGAACCCTCAAGCTCACAACCCCTGAAGCATAGGGGGGATGATCCAGGAAATATCACAGATAACCTAGCTGGGACATAATACCACCTTCTATAAGACAGATATTGCAGATACCTTTTAAATGAGCGAATCCAATATCTGTACCATTCTGTTGAGGTCCACGTTCGGCCTGTATCCTCCTCCCAGGTCTTAAGGTAAACTGGCTTGTCCGATTTTGTCATGAGCACCGTGTAGATCAGGGAACTGCCCCCTTTTTGGTCCTGGATATTTGAGCACCAGTGTTCGTAGGGGGTTATGGTTGGAGAATTCGAGTTGTTGCGCCAAATGGTGTGTAGAAAATGTGAAATTTGGGTGAATCTGAATTTTTCGGAGTCCGGCATGTCAAGTGTCTAACGACAGTAAGATAAGGTTATTGGGCCTGTTGGGGTGAAGAAGTGTCCTATTCGGTAGAGACCTTTATCAGTCCACCATTTAAATGGTTGTATATTTACTCCCGGGGGGAATTCGGTATTATGAAAAATATGTGAAAGAGGTTTTAGAGGGGAGGTCAGGGTAGTTTGCCTGAATATTTTGGTACTGAGTAATATGGAGTGCAAAAGCGTGGGGGCCATAATGTCTGGTCTGATTTTGGGGTCACACCACAAAAGGTAGTCAAGGGTGTGAAGAGGCGTAGCTCTTCTTTCCATAGCGAGCCAGTCCGGTTTTGGACCCTTAGAAAAGATCATTGATAATTGGGTTAGCTGCGCTGCTTGGTAATAGCCCCATAGATCAGGTAGTCCCAGTCCGCCCTGAGATTTTAGGTGCAATAGGATGCTGAACGGGCACCTATATCCCTTCTTTCCCCAGACAAAGCGTATAATGTCCGACTGGAGTTTGTGGAGGAAACCTTTCTTGATTGGGATAGGAAGAGAGCGGAATAAATACAGGAGGCGTGGGAGAAGTGTCATTTTAACAGCGTGTACCCTTCCCAGCCAGGATAGACCGCACCTAGCCCATTTATCCAGTTCCCCCCTGCATTTACAGAACATGGGTGGATAATTTGTTTTGAAGAGGTTACTGATGTTCGCTGTGAGGTTAACTCCAAGATATCGGATGGACTTCTGGGCCCAGGGGAAGTCAAAATTGCTAGCGAGTTGGGAGAGGAGGCCTGCAGGTACTGTAATGCTTAGCGCGGTAGATTTACCCATATTGACCTTCAAGCCTGAGACTGCACTAAATGCGGTGAGGACTTTGTATATTCCCGGAACGGAGATAAGTGGGGAAGTAATATACAGTATAAGGTCATCTGCATAGAGAGCGCATTTATGTTCCTGACCTCCACACTGTACCCCGTTAATGTCTGGATTTGATCTAATAGCTATGGCTAGGGTTTCTATAGCTATCGCAAATAGGAGGAGGGATAATGGACACCCTTGTCTGGTGCCCCTGCCTATAGGGAAAGAAGTCAAGTACCTACCCATCAGACGTACCTGCGCCGTCGGTTTTGAGTACAGGGAACGAATCAAGTTTAGGCAGTAAGGCCCAAAACCCCATTTTTGTAGGATGTCAAACAAGTATGTCCAATCTATAGAATCAAAAGCCTTATGCAGGTCAATTGATAAAAGAAATCCTTTTTGAGGGGGGCCTCCATCCCAATCAGACTGTAAAAGGGAAATAATGTCAACGGTCCTTCTAATCTGGTCTGTACCTTGCCATCCAGGGATAAACCCCACCTGGTCTCTATGAATATATAAGGAAATAAAGCTTGACACCCTGTTCGCCAGGATTTTTGTTCCTAATATCATTATTGATTAACAATATTGGGCGATAATTTCCCACCTCACTGGGGTCTTTTTCTGGTTTAGGGATCATGGAGATATAGGCTGCATTTTGGTCTGAACCTAATGGAGAACCTTCTCTAAGGGCGTTAAAAAATTTGGAAAGGTGTGGGGCTAGTGTTGGTGCAAACTTTTTATAGTACCCCGTGGAGAATCCATCCGGGCCTGGAGCTGAGCCTAATGTTAGAGAATTAATCGTATCTAGAACTTCTGACTGGGAGAAAGGGCTCTCCAGCAGATCGCTGTGATCCTTAGAAAGAGAAGGTAATACAATGGAATTCAGGAGTTCCTGCTGTGGTTTCGCTAAGTGGGGGGGTCATGGTTTATATAGTTCCGCATAGTATTGGAGGAAAGCTTCCATTATTTCAACAGGGTTCTGAGACAGTTCCCCGGATTGTAGCCTCATTTTTGGAAAGGCTAGAGATCTGGGTTTAGGGCTAAGCTTGACCGCGAGTTTCAAACCAATTTTGTCCTTTTGAGAGTAAAATTTAGCCCTCGACCATCTGAGTTGTTGTAACCTCTCACTTTTATATCACTTTTAATCCAATTCGCTAAGTATACTAATCTTATTGGCTACAGGTGCTTATTGTTCCAGTATGGTATATAGAGCACGTAAAGTGGTATATCCGTTCCTTCTACTTGCTGTCCACCAGACCTTGTATATTGAGCTTCCAGGGATTCAAACATAAGCAGTTGTGTTAGTTACACATTCTTAGTGTTACTAAACCCACAACAGTAAAATCAATCTGTATATGCAGTAAAGCATGCTTTGGATACTCGCTGTGGAACCTAAAGGGTTAATCCTCCACATTGTGTAAAAAGGCTGTTTGATCTGTTCTTCTCTGATCTCCCCCATCTTCCACAGTCCCCAATCCATCTGCTGATAGAACAGAGCCTTGGAGGCACTCTGCACATGGTCAGTTTTGGTGTGTATTGCTGGAGAGTTTTTTTTTTTTTTTTTTTCTTGGGTGGGTGCATGTGATCAGCACAGGGCCAATCAGCACTGTCCAGACAGAAAGTCAGGGCACATGCAGCCACATAAGACAGTAAGAGGAGAATGAAAACTCATCCAGCAAGCTTTAACAAGTGCTTACCTGGACAGTGATAGAAGTCGCTGTCGCTATATATACTGCTAATGAGAAAAGGTATTTATCAGTATATATTTACTAAAATAATTGCATTTTCATGTTCTGTGTACTGTGGGAGACCAGACATAGTTAATGCAGGGCCCAGGTTTGGTAACACTTTTTTAATCATTCCAATCCTATAAAGTGTGTGTGTATGTATGTGTATGTAATATATATATATATATATATATATATATATATATATATATATATATATATATATATGACACACACAGTGCAGCGCTACTACAGTGATAATTTCAATGCTGTATATACATGCAATGAAATACAAATTCATAAAATTCATAATAAATGTGCCATAAATCAATATCAATCTTGATAGTAGTGCTCCAGTGTTATCCTATCATCATACTTCTCAATAATTCTTATTGCTTGTGCACACCACCACGAGCTATTTAATCTGCTCACCTCAAGGATGAATCAGGAAGACTCAAATGAACTCTCTATTTTCACTCCCCAAACGTCTTTTCTTTCTCCCAGGACTCAGCTGTTCAATTAGTTCCTTTCACAATCTCTACTCCACCCAATGTGTCCCTCACAGATTGGGGGTTGATCTCCGAGATTATTCAGCTGTTACTCCACTTCAAGGAACTCATGTATCATGTAATCAAAAACACACCCAACATAGTGCTCTCTGCTATAAAACTTTTATTTAAAACCCTGCTAAAAGTGGACACTTACTAGATATAAAAACAAAATTTGCTTGTTACATGTATTGAGAGCGACGTCACAGGCTCGGATCCTCTCCTCTACACATGTATAGACCTCTGAATGGTCTTCCTCAGCAGATAGGGGAGGATACCTCACCCGAGCCTTTTAATATCCTGTCATTGCTATGGTAAAAAAATATATATATTATGGCTGGGAATCAAACCTGGGCCTCCCATGTGGCAGGCAAGAATTCTACCACTGAACCACTTAATATCTCCTTTATAAAAAATTCTCTATCTGTCCTCTTTTAGCAGGCTTTTAAATAAGTTTTATAGCAGAGAGCTCTGCATTGCACATTTGTATTGTGGGGAAGAGGGGAGGTGCTTAACCACTTCCCGACCGGCGCACGCCGATGTACGTCGGCAGAATGGCACGGCTGGGCAAATGGGCGTACCTGTAAGTCCCATTTGAAATCCCCGCCGTGCCATTGCGTGCGCACCGGCCGGGAGTTCCGTGAGTTCGGTCACGGGTCCCGCGGATTCGATCGCCGCGGGGATACCTGCGATCACCTCATGGAGAGGACAAACGGGGAGATGATGATGTAAACAAGCATCTCCCCCGTTCTGCCTAGTGACAGTCTCACTAATCTCTGCTCCCTGTCATCAGGAGCAGAGATTAGTGATGTGCCACAGCTAGCCCATCCCCCCTACAGTTAGAAATCACTCCCTAGTACTGACTTAACCCCTCCCCGCCCCCTAGTGGTTAACCCCTTCACTGCCAGTGTCATTTACACAGGAATCAGTGCATTTTTATAGCACTGATTGCTGTATAAATGACAATGGTCCCAAAAATGTGTCAAAAATGTCTGATGTGTCCGCCATAATGTCGCAGTCACAATAAAAATCGCTGATCGCCGCCATTACTAGTAAAAAAAAAATTAATAAAAATGCCATAAAACTATCCCTATTTTGTAAACGCTATAACTTTTGCGCAAACCAATCAATAATCGCTTATTGCGATTTTTTTTTTTTTTTTTTTTTTTACCAAAAATATGTAGAAGAATACGTATCGGCCTAAACTGAGGAAAAAAAATGTTTTTTAAATTATTTTTTGGGAATATTTATTATAGCAAAAAGTAAAAAATAATGCGCCTTTTTTTCAAAATTGTCGCTATTTTTTTGTTTATAGCGCAAAAAATAAAAACTGCAGAGGTGGTCAAATGCTACCAAAAGAAAGCTCTATTTGTGGGAATAAAAGGACGTCAATTTTGTTTGGGAGCCACGTCGCACGACCGCGCAATTGTCAGTTAAAGCGACGCAGTGCCGAATCCCAAAAAGTGCTCTGGTCAGGATGGGGGTAAATTCTTCCGGGGCTGAATCGGTTAAGCAGGTCAGTTAGTGCACTGGACAGCATGTTCAAACTCTGGCTGTTAGAATGTGCTGGCATCTTTATACGTCCTGTGCAACTGTTGTAACGGGGAGCTAGTGAGGGAACACAGACCCTTCCAGCCATTTGCTGCTTTAGGCTGGGTTCACACTGGTCCGACAAACGCTCCGACATTGGGAGCTCATGTCGCATGACGTGTGAAATGTAATGTTTCCCTATGGGAGCCGTCCTAACTGGTCCGACACAAGTCGTTCCGACTTTAGAAATGCTCCCTGTACTACTTTGGTCCGACTTTGATCCTACTTCAGCCTATTGACTATCATTGAAGTCGGATCAAAGTCGGATTGCCGTCTCGCATGATCCGACTTCGGCACGCGACTTGTGCTCAGATGATCTTGAGGGGGAACTCCGCGCCAAATTTTAAATAAAAATCCGGCATGGGTTCCCCCTCCAAGAGCATACCAGGCCCTTGGGTCTGGTATGGACCTTAAGGGGAACCCCCTACGCCGAAAAAGCGGCGTGCGGGGGGTCCCCCCAATCCATACCAGACCCTTATCCGAGCACGCAGCCCGGCCGGACAGGAATGGGGGTGGGGACGAGCGAGCGCCCCCCCCCCCTCCTGAACCGTACCAGGCCGCATGCCCTCAACATGGGGGGGTTGTTGCCTTGGGGGAGGGGGGCGCGCTGCGGCCCCCCCCACCCCAAAGCACCTTGTCCCCATGTTGATGAGGACAAGGGCCTCTTCCCGACAACCCTGGCCGTTGGTTGTCGGGGTCTGCGGGCGGGGGGCTTATCGGAATCCGGGAGCCCCCTTTAATAAGGGGGCCCCCAGATCCCGGCCCCCCACCCTATGTGAATGAGTATGGGGTACATCGAACCCCTACCCATTCACCTAGGGAAAAAGTGTCAATTTAAAAAAAAACACTACACAGATTTTTAAAGTAATTTATTAGACAGCTCCGGGGGTCTTCTTCCGACTTCGGGGGTCTCTCCGGTTCTTCTCCGCGCTCTCCGGATCTTCTGCCGGGCTCCTCCTCTCTCTTCTGCTCTTTTGCCGCTCTTTTGTTTTTTTTTTAAATTGACACTTTTACCCTAGGTGAATGGGTAGGGGTACTATTATTAAAGGGGGCTCCTGGATTCCGATAAGCCCCCCGCCCGCAGACCCCGACAACCAACGGCCAGGGTTGTCGGGAAGAGGCCCTTGTCCTCATCAACATGGGGACAAGGTGCTTTGGGGTGGGGGGGCCGCAGCGCGCCCCCCTCTCCCAAGGCAACGACCCCCCCATGTTGAGGGCATGCGGCCTGGTACGGTTCAGGAGGGGGGGGGGGCGCTCGCTCGTCCCCACCCCCATTCCTGTCCGGCCGGGCTGCGTGCTCGGATAAGGGTCTGGTATGGATTGGGGGGGACCCCCCACGCCGTTTTTTCGGCGTAGGGGGTTCCCCTCAAGGTCCATACCAGACCCAAGGGCCTGGTATGCTCTTGGAGGGGGAACCCATGCCGGATTTTTACTTAAAATTTGGCGCGGAGTTCCCCCTAAAGATTCATACCAAACACAGTGCCGGGCATTGGCGGGGATCCAAGTCGGATCCCCGTTCATTGAAAGTCGGACACATGCCGGCTTCATGTCGCAGGGCAAAGTCGGATCCAAAGTAGGACGGCTGTCGTGTCGCACCAGTGTGAACCCAGCCTTATCCTAAATTACAAAAAAAAGGTTTGTTTTGGAGATATACTTATATACTTAAGGAAATGTGGGTAGAGGAGACAGCCCTGTTTAATTCCTCTCCTAAATGTAAACCTATCTGAAACCTACCTATAGGAATTGCACCTGCTGGTAATTGTTTCCCTATACCCAAAATATTCTATTACAACCAAGAGATAAGGAAATTTTTCTAAGGTAAACTGAAGTAAATGTAACTGGCATTAAGCCGCTTGGTCAGGATGTATTACACTGGTAATGACCTTGGCGAGTCTAGATAGCAGAGTTTTGTCTAATGTTTAATGTCTATAATTATGAAAATTGAATGCTATGATTTGACCCAGATGAATCTTTACCAATAATTTTAGTGTGATTAAAAGGCTTTGTATAAAATAAGAAGGATGCAAAAACATTTTCTTTTACAGTTTAAGGTGGGGATCATAACTCAGTTTTGGTAAATATAGCCCACTGTTGCACGTGGTTTGCAAAATGTAAGTATCATGCATCAACCTTGACCACCCTGTCTTTTTTTTTTTTTCTTTCCTTTCTACCTTAACAAACAGTAGTAGGTAGTGGTATTTTTATTAAGAACGTTAATGTACAGCAATAATTGGTACTATACCATGTATGCAGTAAATTCAATTGAATTTCTTTACTGAATTCAATGAAAAAACTATTACAATTGGCAAATGATAGTTGGTAATGATTAAATACTACATATGTGGACACATTTTGTTGGTTCCATGAAAAAAGAACCCACAATTTTCTCTTAAATATCTTAAAATTGACCAAAGTAGTTGGCGTCCATCATTGTTTATTCCATATTTAATAAACTAAGAATGTTTTTTTTGCTTCAACAGAATATTTGAAATGGTATGACATGGTTGACAAATGGGGTCCGCTAATCAAATATTTTGTTTCACAACCTTTAGAGGCATTTTCTTTCTTTACTTTGTTTCCTTTTTTTATTTCTTTCCTTTTTAATTGCTAGGATACCCCTATCCCTGAGGGCAGCAAGGCCTGAGGCACTATCTACTACGAAATTTAGTCCACCTGGTAATTCACTTGTGCGCAGGAGTGTCTGTTTTCTGCTACGGAAAGCAAGTGATTTCTGTAGTACTCTCATAGCTCCCGACTGCCCCACATTTGGAGAGAAATTTCCTTTTTGGAATCTAATCCCTCTGCTCCATTTTTTTTCCCAATGAGTTTTTCTTTTAGCCATCTATAAATTGAATTTATAAGCAAAAGTGTTTATTATATTGCACTTACCGTGTCATCCAATCTCCCTAATTTTTGCCCTGATTATTTTCATATGTTGGTGAAAAAAGCACCTGTGGGTTTAATTAATTTTTTTTGTGAATTATTTCATGGTCCATATCTTCGAGGTGTGTTCTTTGCCTAGTTATTTGAGGCTGAAGTCATAATCCACATGCATTCCATGTTCTACATACTCTAGCTTCTTGATTTCAGAGAGTCATCTGAGCACTTAGGGCACTATTGATAGAAGTAAAAGAAACCACTTTCTGCTCTCTTCTGAAAACCTCATGTTTACGATCAAAAACAGAACTACTTCTCCTACAAGCTAACAAAAATTCCAAAATAAAGACTACATGGACACCTCCCACCATCCTTGGACAGACCATCTCCCCAAGCACCAAAGTCAAGAGTCTTGGAGTCATTTTTGACTCAGGAATGACAATGGATGCACAAATAGGATCAGTGGTGAGCGGATCCCACCATCTCCTCCGCCAACTACGCAGACTAATCCCCTTCATCCCAGAAGAGGACAAAGCGGCAGTTGTGGGAACAATCATCAATTCCCGACTCGACTACGCAAATTCGCTCTACGTAGGACTACCCCAATATCAGCTTGCGCGCTTACAACTCATCCAAAACACGGCGGCAAGACTGTTAACAGGAAAAAAACCCTGGGAATCCATCTCCCCCTCCCTAAAGAGCCTACACTGGCTAACCGTGAAGAAACGGATCACATTCAAGACCCTCTGCATCACCCACAAATGCGTACAAGGAAACGCCCCACCATATCTCCGCGAGAAAATAAAACACTACACACCGAATCGCAGTCTTCGATCAGCTAACCAAAACCTCCTTACCATTCCCAAATACCGCTACAAAGCAAAGGGAGAACGAAGATTCGCAGTCCAAGGACCTCAACTATGGAACTCTCTTCCTACCAACATCCGCATGGAAGAAAACCACCAGGCCTTCAGAAAAAAACTAAAGACCTTCCTTTTCTGAGAAGCTGACATCAGAGAATGCATCCAGCGCCTTGAGGCGATTCAGTTCGCATTTGCAGCGCTTTATAAATCATTCATTCATTCATTCATTCATTTATTCTACCCTGCACATGTATTTTTTTTGAGTCATTAATACAAAGCAAACACCCCAAGGTATTTGCTAAAAGAAATGGTGAGTCTTTTGAAGATCTCAATTTTTGCCCCATTATTTTGGAAATGAAGTAAATTCAATTTGATTTTATTTATTCCAAAGTTGTCATTTTTATGAGATATCTCTGAATATAGACATATTTACAATTACACCCCTAAACACATTCTGCTCCTCCTCCTGAGTGTGGGGGTACCACACAGGTGAGGCTCGTGTGCTGCCTAGCCTCAGAGAGGGGCCTAAAGTCCAGTGATCACCTTCAAGCTTTCAAGGAGCATACATTGCTCATCTGATGTTTTAACTGCATTTTACAGTTTTAGAGGCTCTGAAATGCCGGGACAGTACAAACACTCATAAAATGACGCCATTTGGGAAAGCAGACACCCCTAAATATTTGGAAAGAGGCATGGTGAGTCTTTTTAAGTTTGCAGTTTTTTTGCCCCAATTTTTTAGAATATGAAGAAATTAAATATAAAGAGGCCCAAAATCCAGTGATTACCTTCAAGCTTTCAAGGAGCATAAATTGCTCATCTGATGTTCTGACTGTCTTTTACATTTTTTTGTAAGTTCTGAAAAGCCAGGACAGTAGAAACACCCAAGACAAGAGCCCATTTACAAAAGCAGACACCCCAAGGTATTTGATGAGAGGCACAAAGAGTCCTTTTTGAAGATTCAAGTTTTTGGAAAATGATGAAGTGAAAATGAACATTTTTACTCAAAATTGTTCTTTTAATTGTGAATGAACATTTTTTTTTGGGGGGGGGGGGGCAGCACAGAAAAAGTGCACACAAGGAAAATGCTGGCACTGGTGATCAGTACTGTGCCACTGACAAATTCAATCACAGTCAGTGATTACACAACCACGTGGTATAGAGCCTTTTCATTGGTTCTTTACCTTTTTTCCATGACCCTCTGTGCTCTTTCTTGTTCCCTTTTCTTTGTTTCCCTTATGGGAGATAGATCTGAAGTTGTGTTTCGTGTTGACCTGTAGCCATTTTCATCATTCCTTTTGACCATTCTTTTCTTCATATCCTTCTCTTTCTTTTATTTATTCTCTTTATGCAATTCTAGATCAGCCAGCACTGGAATGTTGACTATGATCCTGGATCATACACAGTGATAGGAGCTGAAGTTTATATATATATATTGTGTGTGTGTGTATATATGTATGTATATATATACACACTACCGTTCAAAAGTTTGGGGTCACATTGAAATGTCCTTATTTTTGAAGGAAAAGCACTGTACTTTTAAATGAAGCTGACTTTAAACTAGTCCTAACTTTAAACAAATATACTCTATACATTGCTAATGTGGTAAATGACTATTCTAACTGCAAATGTCTAGTTTTTGGTGCAATATCTGCATAGGTGTATAGAGGCCCATTTCCAGCAACTATCACTCCAGTGTTCTAATGGTACAATGTGTTTGCTCATTGGCTCAGAAGGCTAATTGATGATTAGCAAACCCTTGTGCAATCATGTTCACACATCTAAAAACAGTCTAGCTCCTTCCAGAAGCTACAAAACTGACCTTCCTGTGAGCAGATTGAGTTTCTGGAGCATCACATTTGTGGGGTCAATTAAACGCTCAAAATGGCCAGAAAAAGAGAACTTTCATCTGAAACTCGATTTCCTACAACGGTGTGTACTACTCCTTTCAGAGGACAGCACAAACAGGCTCTTACCAGAGTAGAAAAAGAAGTGGGAGGCCGCGTTGCACAACTAAGCAAGAAGATGAGCACATTAGAGTCTCTAGTTTGAGAAACAGACGCCTCACAGGTCCCCAACTGGCATTTTCATTAAATAGTACCCGCAAAACACCAGTGTCAACATCTACAGTGAGGAGGCGGCTGCGGGATTTTGGGCTTCAGGGCAGAGTGGCAAAGAAAAAGCCATATCTGAGACTGGCCAATAAAAGAAAAAGATTAAGATGGGCAAAAGAACACAGACATTGGACAGAGGAAGACTGGAAAAAAGTGTTGTGGACGGATGCCAAAGGTGTGCAATGCTGTAATTGCTGCAAAAGGAGGATTCTTTGATGAAAGCAAAGTTTGATGTAAAAACAATGTTATTTCAAATACAAATCATTATTTCTAACCTTGTCAATGTCTTGACTCTATTTTCTATTCATTTCACAACGTATGGTGGTGAATAAGTGTGACTTTACATGGAAAACACAAAATTGTTTGGGTGACCCCAAACTTTTGAACGGTAGTGTGTATATATATATATATATATATATATGTATATGTATGTATGTATATATGTGTATATATATATATATATATATATATATATATATATATATATATATATATATATATATATATATATATACATACACATATATATACACACACACACACAGAGTAGGTAAAATAAGTATTGAACACACCACCATTTTCCTAGGTAAATTCATTTCTAAAGGGGCTATTGACATGAAATTTTCACCACATGTCGGCAACAACCCATGCAATCCATACATACAAAGAAACCAAAACAAAAACGTTCAAAAGTGAAGTTATGTGTAATAAAATGGAATGACACAGGGGGAAAGTGTTGAACACATGAAGAAAGGGGGTTGCAAAAAGGCATGGAAAGCCAAGACACCAGCTGAAATCTATCAGTAATTGGAAAGCAATCCTGCCCCTTAACAATGCAAATTAATATCAGCTGGTTCAGTCTTAACTGATGGCCTATAAAAAGGCGTCTCATTACCAAGAAACAACTCATGAAGGGTAAAAGCAAAGAGCGCTTTCAAGACCTTCGTAACCTTATTGTTGCAAAACATACTGATGGCATTGGTTACAGAAGGATTTCTAAACTTCTGAATGCTCCAGTGAACACTGTTTGATGCCATCTAGGAGTGAAAAGAACATAATTTCACCATAAACTGGCCACGACCAGGTGCCCCTTGCAAGATTCCTGACAGAGCAGTGAAAGAATTATCAGAAGTGTTGTCCAGAAACCAAGGACCACTTGTGAAGAGCTTCAGAAAGACCAGGATATAGCAGGTACTATTTTTTCAAAGAAAACTATAAGTAATGCACTCAACTGCCATGGCCTGTATGCATGCTCACCGCGCAAGACTCCATTGCTGAGGAAAAAGCATGTTGAAGCTTGTTTAAAGTTTGCTACACATTTAGACATGCCTGTGAAATACTGAGAGAATATAGTCTGGTCAGATGAGACCAAAACTCTTTTGGATGCCATAATACACTCCATGTTTGGAGGTCAAATGGCACTGCACCTCACCCCAAAAACACCCCAATATAAATGGTGAAGTTTGGAGGTGGGAACATCCTTGTGGGGCTATTTTTCAGCATATAGTACTGGTAAACTTTAGATCATTGAAGGAAGGATGAATAGAAAAATGCACCAAGACATTCTTGATAAAAATCTGAGGCCATCTACCAGAATGATTAAGATGAAACAAGATAGATGAAACCAGGATGGACATTTCAGAAGGACAACGATCCCAAACACAAAGCCAAGGAAACTCCTCAATTGGTTTCAAGGAAAGAAAATCAAGCTGCTAGAATGACCCAGCCAATCACCTGACTTGAATCCAATAGAAAATCTATGGAAAGAACTAAAGATCAGAGTTCATAGAATAAGGCCGGCTGAACCTTCAAGATTTGAAGACTGTGTGGAAGAATGGGCCAAAATTACAACTGAGCAATGCATGCGACTAGCGTCTCCATACAGGAGGTGTCAAGAGAAGCTGTCACTACCAACAAAGGATTTTGTACGAAGTATTAAGTACATTTCAGTTAGCGTGTTTTAGTATTTTTCCCTGTGTCGTTCCATTTTATTACACATAACTTCATTTCTGAACTTATTTGCTTTGGTTTCTTTGTATGAACGGATTGCATGGGTTGTTACCGACATGTGGTGCACCTTTAGAAATATATTTACCTAGAAAAATGGTGACGTGTTTAATACTTATTTTACCCGATGTGTATGTGTGTGTATATGTATGTGTGTGTGTGTATATGTGTGTGTGTGTGTGTGTGTGTGTGTGTGTGTGTATATATATATATATATATATACAAATATGCACCACTTTTACATTGTGGCGCATTGAATGCACCAAGTGTAATGCCCTGTACACACGGTCGGATTTTCCGACGGAAAATGTGTGATAGGACCTTGTTGTCGGAAATTCTGACCATGTGTGGGCTCCATCACACATTTTCCATCGGAATTTCCGACACACAAAGTTTGAGAGCTTGCTATAAAATTTTCCGACAACAAAATCCGTTGGCGTAAATTCCGACAGTGTGTACACAAATCCGACGCACAAAGTGCCACGCATGCTCAGAATAAATTAAGAGACAAAAGCTATTGGCTACTGCCCCCTTTATAATCCCCCAGACGACGTCAGCTACAGACGAAACGTAAGTCAGGAGATTGACGTTCTGACGTAATCGCTTTTCATCCTGAACGGGCGCTCGCCAGCCGGCCGGCGATTTCGCTCCTTTTAAACTGCTAAATTTTAAGTTTTCTACCTTATACCAATAAATTTGTCTTAACGGAGTTACGCTATAGACATTTTTTCTTCACTTTTATATCTGCGATTGGGGTTGTGGTACCCTCCCATACATGCCCACGGCTACGCTGTTGGAGTGATGCCCCATTGCTGATTTGATACCTGGACTCAAGGTCCTATATGTGCCTGGTTTGCCTGCCATCTGCCACGTTACATAGAGGGATGCTCCAATACCTACTCTCCATCCGGTCTCTGGTTTATTTACGAGCCTGTTAAGCTTGCTATCTGGTAAGCGTGCATTTTAGGTGGTGGAGGATCACTGCAAGGGGTGTTTTTCCATTTTCTACCTTTCCACGTTGATCCCTAAGAAGAGCTATCAGGGGACTCTTCCTATTTCCCTAGAAGATTCTCTGTTTTTCTGGTCTATGGACTTTGCCACATAATTATAATTTATTATTACCCACTTTCTGGTTTTGGGACTATTGATTTGTAAGCACCTGTTATGAACCAGTTAATATTTGGATTTTTTATGTCATGCTTTCTATCCCAATTTCATGTACACATTCACATTCATATTTAGTGTTTTTTTCACATTCATTTTATTTGTATTGATTTTTACACATACATCATTGAGGGTATAGCGCAGTTTTTTCTTTCTTTGTTTTTTCCCTATTGTTGTGCATATTGCACATTTGAACTGCAGCTTTTCCAGGGTTTTTTTTTTGTAAGCGCTGTGTTTTTTTTGTTTTTATTTCCGTTTATAGTCCCGACGTACTTGTTTACGCGTTTAGAACGATCAGATTTTCCAACAACTTTGTGTGACCGTGTGTATGCAAGACAAGTTTGAGCCAACATCCGTCGGAAAAAATCCATGGATTTTGTTGTCGGAATGTCCGATCAATGTCTGACCGTGTGTACAGGGCATTAGAGTGGAGCTAATTAAGACCAACTCTCTTTTGGTGCACAGAGCAAAAAACTAGCTCAGACAAATTTTGCGAAAAATCTTGCGTGCATTCTAAAAGTGGCGCAGCATGAGCGAAATTAACCACTTCCCGCCCAAGGACGTCATATAACGTCCTGGACTTTCAGTGGGAATATCTGAATTTAAAAACAATGTATATTCTCTTAGGAGAAGAGGGTTTGTTTTGTATATCATTATTGGAGTTAATACTTCAGACACAGAGGTCATTATATACTTTGAATGCAACAGACTTCTTAAGCAGTATATGAGGTATTATATTTATTAATTTTTCTCACTAAGCGCTGTTAATACCCTCTTCTCCTAAGAGAGTATACATTATTTTTATTTTTGGTTTGTCTTTATAACAGCAGCTAGAAACATTTCAAAAGGTAGATTTGTTTCTCCTTTCTTCCATTTTGAGCGCTAGGATCAGGGTTGTTTTTCAACTCTGGTATTTTTCTTTGGGAATATCTGAATGATGCCTGCAGCTACAGGCATCATTCAGATATTCCTGTTTGCAGCCGGCAATTCTGTGCACCATAAGAACGATCATAGCGGCAGTTCCGTCGCTTGATCGTTCTTACAGGTGACGGGAGGGTACATCCCCCCCCTCCCGCCGCCATCCAGTGCTTCTCCGGGCTCTCCCGTGCCATGCGGGACCTGGAAAAAGAATCGGCTGCCGCTGGATGACAACCATAGAGATGACTGGTGACCAGATGGTCACCGGTCATCTCTATGACCTTTAGAGGCCCGGGCGCAACGTTATGACGTCACGTCCGGGCATAAACAAAGCCGCAATTGCGGCTGGTAAGCATGAGATCGTGGATTTTTATTTTCGATCTCATACTTTCCAGCCTGGAGGAGAGATGTGGGGTCTTATTGACCCCGCATCTCTCCATAAAGAGGACCTGTCACGATTGTTTCTTATTGCAAGGGATGGGATGTTTACATTCCTTGTAATAAAAAAAAAAATGATAAAAAAAATGTAAAAGAAAGTAAAAATAAAAAAAATAAAGTAAACTAAATAAAAAAATAAAAAAAAATTTAAAACGCCCCTGTCCCCGGTAGCTCGCGCTCAGAAGTGAACGCACGCGTTAGTCCTGCCCACATATGTAAATGCCGTTCAAACCACACATGTAAGGTATCGCCGCATGCATTAGAGCGCGAGCAACAATTCTAGCACTAGACCTCCTCTGTAACTCTAAACATGTAACCTTTAAAAAATTTTAAAGCGTCGCCTATGGAGATTTTTAAGTACTGAAGTTTGGCGTCATTCGATGAGTGTGCGCAATTTTAAAGCGTGACATGTTGGGTATCTATTTACTCGGCGTAACATCATCTTTCACATTGTATAAAAAAATTGAGCTAACTTTACTGTTTTGTTATTTTTTAAATCGTGAAACAGTTTTTTTTTCCAAAAAAAAAAATATGTTTGAAAAATTGTTGCGCAAATATAGAGGTCGACCGATATGGGTTCTTCTCTGGCCGATGCCGATATTTAGAAATCTCGGTGGCCGATGGCCGATATGTGATGCCGATTTTTGGGCCGATATATTAGGCCGATTTATTTATTTTTTTATTTATTTATTTATTTTTTTTCCTTCATCTCATAAAATTTAACAGTTAGACCCCTTTCACACTGGGGCGTTTTTCAGGCGCTTTTGGGCTAAAAATAGCGCCTGTAAAGTGCCTGTAAAATGGCTCCCCTGCAGTCTCAGTGTGAAAGCCCGATGCGATGCGCTGGCAGGATGTTAAAAAAAAAGTCCTGTAAGCAGCATCTTTGGAGCGGTGTATACCGCTGTTCCACCACTCTTGCCCATTGAAATGAATGCGCACTGCTGCACAGAAAATTTTTTACATTTAAACATTTATTAAACAAAACAAACCTCCAATCAGTTCACTTGTATGTAGAATTTAGATAAAAAAATATATAAAAAAAAAACTATATCTTAAAAATAAATACACAAAAACAGGTAATCAAAACTTTTGGACGAAAAAAAATGGGCTAACTTTACTGCTTAGTTTTTTTTAAAATTTATTAGTGTATTTTTTTTTTTTTTTTAAATTGCGTTTGAAAGACCGCTGCGCAAATACCGTGTGACATAAAATATTGCAACAACCGCTATTTTATTCCCTAGGGTCTCTGCTAAAAAAAAATATATATTGTTTGGGGGTTCTAAGTGATTTTCTAGCAGAAAATACAGGATTTTTACTTGTAAGCAACAAGTGTCAGAAAAGATTTAGTCTTTACATTGTTAAACTGAGAACTTCTACACACTGAGTTCAGCTCATTCAGAAGTGTAAACATTGTATCAATTCAGGTCCTTTTTATCAGATTTGGCAAGCTGCCCAGAGAGGGGAGAGAAGTGCTTCACAGAAGAATACAGGCAACTTGTATTGACTTCAGAAGTCATTTGTAAGTCACGCTGAGTTGTATCGGCCTTTTTTATCAGCACAATCAGCCGATGCCGATTAAGAAAAAAACACCAAATATCGGCCGATATATCGGTCGACCTCTACGCAAATACCGTGCAAGATAAAAAGTTGAAATGACCACCATTTTATTCCCTAGGGCAGTGATGGCAAACCTTGGCACCCCAGATGTTTTGGAACTACATTTCCCATGATGCTCATCCACTCTGCAGTGTAGTTGAGCATCATGGGAAATGTAGTTTCAAAACATCTGGGGTGCCAAGGTTCGCCATCACTGCCCTAGGGTATCTGCTAAAAAAATATATAATGTTTGGGGGTTCTGAGTAATTTTCTAGCAAAAAAAATTATGATTTTTACATGTAGGAGAGGAGTACCAGAATAGGCCCGGTATGGTAGTGGTTAAAGTACAGGTTCTAGACAGATATATGAATTTGGCGCATTCTTCACCACTTTTGGAATGCATAAGACACTTTTGCAAAATCTGTCTGCACCAGTCTTTGTGAATTGCAGGGATAGTGTTCTATTCGAAGAATTTTGAAGCATGCTTATTTACAGTATGTGCTGCCTACAGTGCAGTTGATATACAGTGCTATTGACATTCATAAATGTTTTTTTCTTCCCACGAGAGATCTTCATGCAGACCTACAAAAAGTTGGGATTTCAAGCCAAGCTGTACAGTTAAAAAATAAATACATAAATTGTTGCCTTTCCGTATATTTGATGCAAATGTGATGTTGTGATAAATAAAGATGTTCGGTATTAACTGCACAAACTGCAGATGATGACTTGAAACTGTTTGTTTAGGTTCCTTGTACTCAGAATTTTTATAGCTTAAAGGGGTTGCAAAGTCTCATGGTTTTTCACCTTAATGCATAGAATACATTAAAAACCTTCTGTGCTTCAGCTACCCCCCAGCCGTAGGGGGTAGCCTTCTGTGCTCCAGCCGCTGTTTCGGGTCCTCATTGCATAGATTGATAACAGCGGGAGCCATTTGCTCCCGCTGCTGTCAATCAAATCCAGTGACACGGGAGCCGGGGGCAAGGCTGAGTCCTGCTGTCTGTGTCGATGGATGCAGCAGCGGGACTGGTGAGCGCACCCGCACGGGTGACCCCATGGAAAAGTGTCTCTCCGTGGGGGAACCTGATGAAGAGGAGGAGCCGGGCGTGCTGCCGGGGCACCCTAGAAAAGGAGGACTGGGGCTGCTCTGCAAAACCCTTGCACAGAGAAGGTAAATATAACATGTTTGCTATTTAAAAAAAAAACAACAAAAAAACCCCATTACAATCACTTTAAATTCATTCTGACCAAGCAGTGTACAGTAAAGGACTGTATATGTAACATGCCTACAGTACTTTACGTTTTAGCTATATGATCCTAGTTTAACATTGGGGGTGAATGTTGAGTTTACAAGTACTTTCATTTGGGATTTTACAAATACATAATATATATTGCATTGTGGGTGTCCTAAGCATCTTTTTTTAAACAATGCAACTATATTTTTTGGAACATTCATAAACAAAGATTTTTACCCTGAAACTTTCTCTAAAACCCCAAATCAATTTCTCTAAAATCTTCAAATTAATCCCTCCTATGTGTACTAAAAACATATGTTTTTTTTAAAAAGTATGGTGTTTAGTACACATAGTGGGTGGGATTATTTTGATGAATAACCCTTCTGTTCTTGCATAAGAAATAAAAAAATATGCTTTTAGAAAGTTTTATGGTAAAAATCTTTTTTGGATGTATTGTAGATGTTACAAAAAATGTATTCCCATTGTTTCAATGGTAAGAATGTTGAATTTAGTCAGAGATGCCATGTTAGATTAAGCTGTTTGCCAGTGTACTCCCAAAGAGCGTAGAGGTGCATCATCATAGTCACTATGGAGGAGATTTGCTAAAACTGGTGCACACAGAATCTGGTGCAGCTGTGTATAATAACCAATCAGCGTCTAGGTTTTATTGCCAAAGCTTAAGGCTGGGTTCACACTGGTCCGACAAACGCTCCGACATTGGGAGCTCATGTCGCATGACGTGTGAAATGTAATGTTTCCCTATGGGAGCCGTCCTAACTGGTCTGACACAAGTCGTTCCGACTTTAGAAATGCTCCCTGTACTACTTTGGTCCGACTTTGATCCTACTTCAGCCTATTGACTATCATTGAAGTCGGATCAAAGTCGGATTGCCGTCTTGCATGATCCGACTTCGGCACGCGACTTGTGCTCAGATGATCTTGAGGGGGAACTCCGTGCCAAATTTTAAATAAAAATCCGGCATGGGTTCCCCCTCCAAGAGCATACCAGGCCCTTAGGTCTGGTATGGATCTAAGGGGAACCCCTACGCCAAAAAATCGGCGTGGGGTCCCCCCTAAAATCCATACCAGACCCTTATCCGAGCACGCAGCCCAGCCGGTCAGGAATGGGGGTGGGGACGAGCTGGCGGCCCCCCCCCTCCTGGACCGTACCAGGCCGCATGCCCTCAACATGGGGGGGTGCTTTGGGGCATGGGGGGCGCAGTGTGGCCCCCCCACCCCAAAGCACCTTGTCCCCATGTTGATGAGGACAAGGGCCTCTTCCCGACAACCCTGGCCGTTGGTTGTCGGGGTCTGCGGGCGGGGGGCTTATCGGAATCCGGGAGCCCCCTTTAATAAGGGGGCCCCCAGATCCCGGCCCCCCACCCTATGTGAATGAGTATGGGGTACAGCGTACCCCTACCCATTCACCTAGGAAAAAAGTGTCAATTTAAAAAAAAAACACTACACAGATTTTTAAAGCATTTTATTCGACAGCTCCGGGGGTCTTCTTCCGACTTCGGGGGTCTCTCCGGTTCTTCTCCGCGCTCTCCGGGTCTTCTGCCGGGCTCCTCCTCTCTCTTCTGCTCTTTTGCCGCTCTTTTGCTAAAGAGGAGGAGCCCGGTCTGCTGCCTTCTCTTCGGGGGTCTCTCCGGTTCTTCTCCACGCTCTCCGGATCTTCTGCCGGGCTCCTCCGCTCTCTTCTGCTCTTTTGCCGCTCTTTTGCTAAAGCGGAGGAGCCTGGTCTTCAATCTTCAATCTTCTGCCTTCTGCCCTCTTCTCCTGATGTTGACACGACGCTCTCTGGGGCTAGAATGCTCTCTGTGCGCTCTGCTCTGACTTATATAGGCGGTGACCCCGCCCCCTTAAGCCGTCACAGTCCCTGGGCATGCTGGGACTGTGACGTTTTAGGGGGCGTGGTCATCACCCGATGACCACGCCCCCTTATGCCGTCATAGTCCCAGCATGCCCAGGGACTGTGACGGCTTAAGGGGGCGGGGTCACCGCCTATATAAGTCAGAGCAGAGCGCACAGAGAGCATTCTAGCCCCAGAGAGCGTCGTGTCAACATCAGGAGAAGAGGGCAGAAGGCAGAAGATTGAAGATTGAAGACCAGGCTCCTCCGCTTTAGCAAAAGAGCGGCAAAAGAGCAGAAGAGAGCGGAGGAGCCCGGCAGAAGATCCGGAGAGCGTGGAGAAGAACCGGAGAGACCCCCGAAGTTGGAAGAAGACCCCCGGAGCTGTCGAATAAAATGCTTTAAAAATCTGTGTAGTGTTTTTTTTTTTTAAATTGACACTTTTTTCCTAGGTGAATGGGTAGGGGTACGCTGTACCCCATACTCATTCACATAGGGTGGGGGGCCGGGATCTGGGGGCCCCCTTATTAAAGGGGGCTCCCGGATTCCGATAAGTCCCCGCCCGCAGACCCCGACAACCAACGGCCAGGGTTGTCGGGAAGAGGCCCTTGTCCTCATCAACATGGGGACAAGGTGCTTTGGGGTGGGGGGGGCCACAGCGCGCCCCCCTCCCCCAAGGCAACAACCCCCCATGTTGAGGGCATGCGGCCTGGTACGGTTCAGGATGGGGGGGGGGCGCTCGCTCGTCCCCACCCCCATTCCTGTCCGGCCGGGCTGCGTGCTCGGATAAGGGTCTGGTATGGACTGGGGGCGACCCCCCACGCCGTTTTTTCGGCGTAGGGGGTTCCCTTCAAGGTCCATACCAGACCCAAGGGCCTGGTATGCTCTTGGAGGGGGAACCCATGCCGGATTTTTACTTAAAATTTGGCGCGGAGTTCCCCCTAAAGATTCATACCAAACACAGTGCCGGGCATTGGCGGGGATCCAAGTCGGATCCCCGTTCATTGAAAGTCGGACACATGCCGGCTTCATGTCGCAGGGCAAAGTCGGATCCAAAGTAGGACGGCTGTCGTGTCGCACCAGTGTGAACCCAGCCTAAAGGGGTTGTAAAGTTGTTTTTTTTTTTTTTTTTTAAATAACAAACATGTTATACTTACCTTCACTGTGCAGCTCGTTCTGCACAGAGTGGCCCCGAACCTGGTCTTCTGGGGTCCCTCGGCGGCTGTTTCAGCTCCTCCCCGCAAGCATTTACCACCTTCATGCGAGCTCCCTCGCACGGTGGTGAGTGCTTGCGGGCGCGCTCCCGTGATACAGCTGGCGGCTATAGCCGCTCGCTGTATCACTCGGCCCCGCCCCCCGGCGCGCCGCGTCATCGGATGTGATTGACAGCAGCGCGAGCCAATGGCTGCGCTGCTTTCAATCCATCCACTGCAGCCAATCAGCGACCAGGCTGAGCTGCAATGAAGCTGACGAGGACGAGGAGCGAAGATTCGAGGCGTCAGGTAAGTAAAACGGGGGGGCTGGGGGCGGCGGTACTGTCAAAAGTTTTTTCACCTTAATGCATAGAATGCATTAAGGTGAAAAAATTTTTACCTTTACAACCCCTTTAAAGAGGTTGTAAACCTGTAAGACAAAGGCATAATGAGCTAGTATGTATCACATACCAGATCATTATGAAATACTCACCTTAGAACGAAGCCCTCTCAGCGGCGCCCACATACCGCTGAGACGGCTGACATCTTCCCCGGTGTTTCTCCAGGTTTGCGGGCTGCAGTGCTGTGTTTAGCTGGTGCCGCGATGGCAGGAGCTGCTGGTCACAGCACAGGGCCCTGAAGAAATGGCACGGGCGGCCATTTCTTCAGAGCGTATGAGCTGATGACTTAATTGGTGCAGTATATGGTAAATATCTCCTAAACGGTGCAAGTTTAGGAGATATTTACAGTACCTATAGGTAAGCCTTATTATAGGCTTACCTATAGGTACAAACAAGCAAGGGGAGTTTACTTCCCCTTTTAAGGTAGAAGTTCACCCCAACACTAAAATCTGTAAATCTACTGTATCCACAATCTAAGACTATCCTATCTATCCCTGTAAAGATGAAATCGCTATACATACCTTTTCTGAAGCCACTATGGTCCGGTCCCATGCTGAGCTGTCAGCTCCACCTTCGCTGTGGAGGGGGGTGCAAAGGAGGCAGCCGACAACAGAATCCCCATAGTAACTCTATGGGAGACCTCACTTCCCTGGCATTTCACAACCGTTGTCGGCTATATCCTGCACACAGCTTCTGCCACTGGGGACCGGCCTGGAGCAGCTTCAAAAAAGGTATTATAGCTATTTCTTCTTTACAGGACTAGATAGGTTAGTCTTGGATTATGGATGCCAGTAGATTTACAGATTTTAGTTTTAGGGTGAACTTTAATTGAACAGGCTGAAGTTAAAAGCTGATTGGTTACTATGCATAGCTGTACCAGATTCTGTGTGCGACAGTTTTAGTAAATCTTCTCCTGTGTATTCGCATAGGCATTCAGTTTTCAGTCAGCTTGTGCCTATCTAAAGCTGAACCTTGGGATACACAAATGTTGTCCAAATACAACCGGCATGTGTATTTTTACCTGAATCTGGCTGTGTTTTGCAGTGGCAGCCACTCCATTAGGGGCACAGGGGCACCACTCCCCTAATCCATGCGCCCAGACCCTAATCTACATGCAGGGTGCCAGATGCATTGATTTCAATAGGGTTTTTTTTTTGTTTTGTTTTTTGAAGCACATGATTAGAGCCTGAGGCTCTAATTGGCTTCAAAAAAGGTTGGGCTCGGGGCGCAGATGTCTTCCTGCCTCTTCTCCCGGCCAATCAGGAAGCAGGTCCTAAGACCGGATTGGCCAGGGTCTCGTTAGTGCGAGTGAGGGGGGCAGGTTTGCCGCTCCCCCCCAAAATATTCAGCACCAGCTGTCATTGGTGTGTTGTGTATTTCATCTACTTCTGTGCAGAAGCTTCCTGTTATAAAGACCGGGCACTGCTGCTCTCTCTCCTTGTGCAAGGTGATTTGGCCTTGTATAGATGGGCCTGTTAGGTCCTTCCCTACTTGCTCTCTGTGCAGTCTATGTACAGCACAATAATGATGCCATTTGCTGCTTTGATAAGCTGGGTTTGTAAAGATATCTGGTGCACACAAAGTAGATTTATGTTCTGTGTGGCCATTGAGGAATATATTTAAATGCAAGCTTTGTACCCAGAGTGCGTGTTTTTTTTTGTTTTTTTTAACTTGCATCAACTTATCAGTTATCTCCCAAGCACCATGGTGTTTTAAATTTCCGTAGCATTGGGACTATAGAATTTATAAACATGTTTTGTCAGCTCCTGGGAACTTGTGTTTTCTGTAGCAGAAAATTAAGCAATCTATATCAAATGTTGCAATACATTTCTCTTCCTCTTACTGGTTTTTGTTTCTGTTTGTATGTTGTGCATCCTATTACTGTGAAGTATAACACCTAAAGTATATCCAAATCCATTTTTTTTGTTTTGAATAGGGTGTAAAAGTTAAAGTGGTTGTAAAGCTTTTTTTTCTATTAAAATAACAAACATGTTTATACTTACCTGCTCTGAGCAATGCTTTTGCACAGAGCATCCCCAGTCCTCTTCTTCTGGGGTCCCCCGCCGGTGCTCCAGGCTCCCTCTCTTCAATGAGTGCCCCCACGAAAGGCCACTTTCTATGGGGGTACCTGTGCAGCCTCGCTCCCGAGCCCCACTGATGTGTCAATTGACACATACTCGGCACTGCCCCTCCCGTCTCAGGATTTGAGTGACAGCAGCAGGAGCCAATGGCCCCTGCTACTATTAATCTGTCCAATGAGGAAAAAGACAGCGGCTGGAGCTGCTGTGCTTGTGCACATCGCTGGATGGGATCGGGCTCAGGTAAGAAAAATGGGGTGGAAAGGGGGCTTTTATTTTTGTAACCTGAATAAAATTTACCCTTTAAAAAAAAATTTGCATTTACAATGCTCAATGCTCGTTCGTAGTAGTTACAACAATGACAGTAATCTAACAAAACCTTGTAATATATGATCAGGATATGTGCATCATGTCATTTTACAATTTTACAATACAGGTGATACTCGAAAAATTAGGATATCGTGAAAAAGTTAATTTATTTCACTAATGCAACTTAAAAGGTGAAACTAATATGAGATAAAATCATTCCATGCAAAGCAAGATAGTTCAAGCCGTGATTTGTCATAATTGTGATGATTATGGCTTACAGCTCATAAAAACCCCAAATCCACAATCTCTGAAAATTAGAATATTACATGCACTCAATAAAACAAGGATTGTACATAGAACAATATCGGACCTCTGAAAAGTATAAGCATGCATATGTACTCAGTACTTGGTTTGGGCCCCTCTTGCAGCAATTACTGCCTCAATGCGGCGTGGCATGGAAGCTATCAGCCTGTGGCACTGCTGAGGTGTTATGGAAAACCAGGATGCTTGAATAGCGGCCTTCAGCTCTTCTGCATTGTTCGGTCTCATGTCTCTCATCTTTCGCTTGGCAATGCCCCATAGATTCCCTATGGGGTTCAAGTCAGGCGAGTTTGCTGGCCAATCAAGCACAGTAATCCCACGACCATTGAACCATGTTTTGGTGCTTTTGGCAGTGAGGGCAGGTGCCAAGTCCTGCTGGAAAATGAAGTCAGCATCCCCATAGAGCTCGTCTGCGGAAGGAAGCATGAAGTGCTCCAAAATCTCCTGGTAGCACAGTGGACCAACACCACCAGATGACATGGCAGCCCAAATCAACACAGACTGTGGAAACTTCACACTGGACTTCAGGAATCTTGCAGTTTGTGCCTCTCCATTCTTCCTTCATACTCTGGATCCTTGGTTTCCAAATGAGATGCATAATTTGATCTTGTCAGAAAAGAGGACTTTGGACCACTGAGCAACAGACCAGGTCTGTTTTTCTTTAGCCCAGGTAAGACGCTTCAGACGTTTGTTGTTCAGGAGTGGCTTGACAAAAGGAATACGACATTTGAAGCCCATGTCCAGGATCCATCTGTGTGTGGTGGCTCTTGATGCACTGACTTGATGCACTGACACTGACTGTGCACCTTTTTCTTCCACGCTTTTCCCTTCCACATAACTTTCTATTAATGTGCTTTGATACAGCAATTTGGGAACATCCAACTTCTTTTGCAATTACCTTTTGAGGCTTTCCCTCCTTATGGAGGGTGCCAACTGTCAGGTCAGCAGTCTTTCCCATGATTGTGATTCCTACTGAACCAGACTGAGAGACCATTTAAAGGCTCAGGAACCCTTTGCAGGTGTTATGGCTTAATTAGCTGATTAGAGTGGGACACTTTGAGCCTAGAATATTGCACCTTTTCACAATATTATAATTTTCTGAGATTGTGGATTTGGGGTTTTCATGAGCTGTAAGCCATGTAGGTGTAACCGGTCTATGTGATTCTGTCGTGCTCCATCAGATTCAGTAATTAAACAAAATTCTAGTCTACTGCCTTGTGTTCCTAATACCAGCCTGTTCCGTGCTATATTATCCATGTTTCACCCGATCGTCTTCTATTACACCTCTATCTTTCCAGACACGTTTCATCCATCCAGCCCATATTTTTCCAAACTTCTTAGGGCAACCTCTAGCAGTGTATGTAATCGTGTACATTGTCAATGCCTAATTAATGTGTTTCACCCACTTTTTTGAGAGATTGGGGGTCGGGTTCTTCCATCTAACAGCCGCCGCTTTTTTGGCATAGAAAAAGGACATTCTTAATAGTGTTTTCTGAGAGTAAGATATTTCTTCCTCCTCCAGGTCTCTCAAAAGGCACCTGGCTGGGGAATAAATGTTAGGGGAGGGCCAATTTGTCTTGAAGAAATTCTAGGATTGCCTTCCAGAATCTCTCCACTAGGGGACACTGCCACACCATATGGAAATAGTCTCCCGGTGCACTCCTGCATCGAGGGCATTCCGGTGAGTCCTGTCTTCTTATTTTGTGTAACGGGGTCGGGGTGTAATATATTCAATGTAAATAGTTAAACTGTATCAGTTTGTCTCTGGCCGAGATCATTGAAGGCAGCAGGGTCTCCAGGACTTCAGACCAGGACTCCTCTGTGAGGGATGGTATATCGGTCTTCCACTGTGCAGCTACCCTCTCCATCCTAGGAGAAGAGGAAGTCTGCAGGACGGAATAATACCTAGAGATCACTTTTGAATGATCATCTTCCATCAGTAATTTTTCCATAACAGATGGGTATAACTCCACCCCGCCCCCACCAAACTGCGCTGTTGCTACATGACACAGCTGAAGATATCGGAAGAAAAATGTATTCAGGATCCTATATTCAGTCTGCAAGTCTGTGAAAGACTTGAAAATTCCATCTCTAATGAGTTGATGCGTATATTTAACTCCATATGCTGCCCAACATGCCCCATCTGGGATTTTGTATATTTACCAGAGCTGGGGATTGTGCCACAAAGGGGCATTTGGGGAGGTGGTCAGGCTAGAGCCCCCCACTCTGGCGTTGCACATGTGAAATATTCTGTAGGACAGTTTGAGGATTCCTGGTCCTTGTTTGGGGTAGGGACCCTTTCTGTATAGTACATTAATCAGCACCCCGTATGAGTGGACCTGGGCAGCTTGTGTGGCCACTGATGCAATGTCCATTGCTGGGAAGAGCCACCCATGGACATGCATCAACTGGACTGCCAGATAGTAATACTGCAAATTAGGCAATGACAGGGCCCCCCCCCCCGCTTATATTGTCCAGTGATACCCTAGATGGTTTAGCTCCCCAGAGGTAGGAGGAGAGTAATTAATTTCTGTAAACAGTTTCTTAGGGATTATAGATTGGGGCATACCAGTAAAATAAAGAAATCTAGGAAGGTAGATAATTTTAAATATGTTGATTCGTCCCAGGAGATTGAGAGGCAGTTTAGACTAGAGGTCGACCGATATATCGGCCGGCCGATATATCGGCCGATATTTGGCTTTTTTTACTTAATCGGCATCGGCTGATTGTGCTGATAAAAAAAGCCAATTATAACTTCAGCGGGACTTGCAAATGACTTCTGTAATAGAAGTCAATTGCAAGCTGTTTAAAGTTTGTCTTCTCTCCCCCTCTGGGCAGCCAAATCTGATAAGAAGATACATTTGTATCTCTTTGGGTTCTTTTTATCAATAGACTGAACTCCGTGGAGAATTTCTCAGTTTAACCATTTAAAGACTAAATCTTTTTTGACATTTGTTGCTTACAAGTAAAAATCCTGTATTTTCTGCTAGAAAATCAATTGGAACCCCCAAACATTATATATATATTTTTTTAGCAGAGACCCTAGGGAATAAAATAGCGGTTGTTGCAATATTTTATGTCACACGGTATTTGCGCAGCGGTCTTTCAAACGCAATTTTTAAAAAAAAAAAATACACTAATTAAAAATAAATAAACAGTAAAGTTAGCCCATTTTTTTTTTTCGTCCAAAAGTTTTGATTACCTGTTTTTGTGTATTTAATATTTAAGATATAGTTATTTTTTTTAATCTAAATTATACATACAAGTGAACTGATTGGAGGTTTGTTTTGTTCAATTAATGTTTAAATGTAAAAAAAATTTCTGTATCACTTATTACTTAAGATTGCTTTCACACTGGAGCAGGCATGCGTTGACGGTAAAACGCTGTTAGTTTTAGCGGCGCTTTACCGTCATTTTAGCGGCGCTATTCGGCTGCTAGCGGGGCGCTTATAACCCAGCTAGCGGCCGAGGAAGGGGTTAAATGTGCCCCTGAAGTGCTCCTGCCAAAACGCTATGCAGGGGCTTCGGCAGCGGTGCGCATTCATTTTAATGGGCAGGAGTGGTGGTATACACCGCTGCAAAGATGCTGCTTGCAGGACTTTTTTTTACATCCTGCCATCGCATCGCCTCAGTGTGAAAGCACTCGGGATATCACACTGAGACTGCAGGGGAGCCGTTTTACTGGCACTTTACAGGCGCTATTTTTAGCCCAAAAGCGCCCAAAAAAATGCTCCAGTGTGAAAGGGGTCTAACTGTTAGATTTTATGAGATAAAGGGGGGAAAAAAAAGAAAAAAAAAAAATCGGCCTAATATATCGGCCCAAAAAAATCGGCATCATATATCGGCCATCGGCCACCGCGATTTCTAAATATCGGCATCGGCCAGAGAAAAACCCATATCGGTCGACCTCTAGTTTAGACCATGTCTGTAAGTTATCCTTCAGATGGACCAGTAAGTGGGATAGATTATTATGTATCTGTTTAGTGGTAGCTGGATCTCAAGTACCGAAATCGAGAGACCATTTGTAACGGTACCTCATGAGGTAACCTAGGAGCATACTCAAAACTAAATGGAAAAATTATAGACTTATTCCTGTTCACTTTGAATCCTGAGTATTCTCGAACCTGGAAATCCCATCTAGGGCATTGAGCAAGGATCCCTCTGCCAAATACAGCAGCATGTCATCTGCATAGAGTGATGTTTTTTCCTCCAATGCATTGATCCTGCAACCCTGGACATCCCTATTTGCTCCCAGGAGGGCCGCCAGTGGTTCTATGGCGAGGGCAAACGGGCGACAGTGGTCACCCCTGTCGAGTGCCCCTATTTATTTCAAAGGTATCTGTAATGATGTTTGTTAACTCAGTTGGGCTAGCGGTTTAGCATACAACAGGCGTACCCAGGCTATAAATTTGGGTCCCACTCTAAGCCGCTCAAGTACTGCTAGTAAATAGGGCCATTCAATTGAATGGAATGCTTTATGGGTGTCTAGCGACACCACCACTCGGGTATCAGGATTGGGGCCTTCTGATTGGGGGATAGTAAAGAGATGTCGCAGGTTTATAGCCGTCAACCTTGCCGGTATGAAACCTGTCTGATCAGGATGGATGATAGAAGCAATCTCTTTATTCAACCATTGGGCAAGGAGTTTAGCTAGTATTTTCGCATCTACATTTATTAAGGATATGGGTCTGTATGACTCGCAATAATCGTGGTCCTTGTGTGGCTTAGGAACTAATACAATGAGTGCCATCCAGCTCAGGGGTCTTATTTGAGTTAAGGGAACACACTGCGGTCCTGATTTCGTCCGCTGTGATCGGAAGTTCCAACTCCTTAGCCGCCTCCCCTGGCAATTCTAGGAGAGGAATAGGGACCAAGTAGTCCCGAACTGCTTCTTCCACATAGTTTACCCTGGATGAGTATAAATCAGAATAAAAGGCAACAAAAGCATCAGCAATATCAGACTGTAGTGTGCAAAGCCTCTTTTGTGTGTCGTATATACGTGGAATAGATGCCGGAGCCTGCTGGGAATGTGCTAGGTAGGCAAGTATTCTACTGTTCTTATCCCCAAACTCAAAAATGCGTTACGTCTGGTACAGTAATTTTTTCTGGGTTTTTTCTACTAGTACTAAGTAAGTGACTCCCTCCCTCCAGGTTCTATAGGTCTCGGGATTAGGATTTTTAATGTATTCTACTTCAGCTTCCGTGACATTTTGTTCCGAGTCATGGACCTTTCACTCCCTGTCGGACTGTAACTGTTTAATAACCCCTGCTATGCAGCATCTGAGTGTGGCCTTAAATGCATGCCAGGTAACACCTATTGGGACCTCACCTCTATGTTCCAGCCAAAAATGATTTATAGATGTAGCCGTGGACCTCTCGAAACACTCCTCCTTTAGCCACAAGAGGCTTAGCCGCCATAGGACATATCCCTGCGGTTTCTCCATGTCAATGGTGAGAAGCAGGGGGGAGTGGTCCAAGACAGCCCGCGGAAGATATTGGACACCAACAACCCTCAGCAACATCTCCCTAGAAACAAAGCGCATGTCCAGTCTGGACAGAGTGTTAAATGTGGAGGAATAACAGGAGTATGCTATGGTATCTGGGTTTTTCCATCTCCATGCCTCTTCTAAATTATAAGGCCTCACACAAGCTTCCAGTGGGGAGCCACCTCTGGCAGCTGCGCCATGTCTATCAATGTCAGGCGATAATACAACATTCAAATCCCCAGCTAAGATAATAGGTCCCTCTGCCACCTGGAGAACCTTTGCAATCAGTTTCCCACAGTGAATGGGGGTGTACTGCTACAAACGTGTAGGGTTGGCTATTAATGAGAAGCACCAGAACCACAAATCTGCTGAAAAGGATCCAGTTGGACAGCTTTTGTGGGACACAATAACGATTTGGTCACTAGGACCATTACACCCCAGATTATTGAGGGGAGATAGCAAAGAGCCTCCTAGATGGTCACATGGTACATATCTTTTACGCCCCACCCGGGAGCAGTATTGGGAAACACATATGCATGCAGTTGCGTAATAATTGGTAGCATAAGAAATTTTAGGAAAAAAAACATATAAAACCTTTGATCCAGAACAGAGGATCCCAAAACCCAACCCCCCCTCCCTGCCCGCAGCCCCAAATACCCCACAAGCTTTCTCCCAAAACATTGAACAACAAAGTCAAAGGTGGGGTAGCGTTTCTTCTCCAGCCAGACAGGAAGATTAAGGGTGAGTATGTGGTATTCAGCAGAGCATTAAATGAACCGCGTTGATTGAAGGTCAGTCTTCAGTAGCCTGACAGGGCTTGAATGTTAACCACTTCCCGCCCGCCCACCATCATATGACGTCCTGGGCTTTGAGCGGGTATATCTGAATGATGCCTGTAGTTGGACATCCTTCAGATATTGCCGGTTTCAGCCGGCGAATCTCTACACCATAGGAACGATCATATCGGCCATTCTGCCGCTTGATCGTTCCTATGGGAGGCGAGAGGGAACGCCCCTCCCGCCGCCCTCCGGTGCTTGTTTCGACTCACCGTTACGATCGGTGAGGGGGAGAGCGGATCTGCCGGCCCTCGATGTAGATCATAGAGATTTCCAGCGGACCAGATGGTCGCCGGAGTCTCTATGATAATTGGAGGCTGGGCGCGATGTTATGACGTCACGCCCGGCCTCTCCATTCAAAAAACCGGCGCCGCTTTGGCTGGGAAGCGGTGATCGTTTTATTAATTTTTTTCTTTATTTCAGGCTTCCCAGCCTAGTGGTGAGATATGGGGTCTTATTGACCCCATATCTCACTATTAAGAGGACCTGTCACGTCATATTCCTATTACAAGGGATGTTTACATTCCTTGTAATAGGAATAAAAGTGATCAGATTTATTTATTTTTTTTCAAAAAAGTGTCAAAATAAAAAAAGAAGCACGCAGAAGCGAACGCATACGTAAGTCCCGCCCACATATGAAAACGGTGTTCAAACCATACATGTGAGGTATCGCCGCAACGTTAGAGCGAGAGCAATCATTTTGTCCCTAGACCTCCTCTGTTAAGTACCGAACATTGGCACCATTCCACGAGCGTGTGCAATTTTGAAGCGTGACATGTTAGGTATCTATTTACTCGGCGTAACTTCATCTTTCACAACATGCTAAAACATTGGGCTAACTTTACTGTTTTGGTTTTTTTTAAAACACAAAACTGTTTTTTCCCCAAAAAAAACATGTTAGAAAAATTCCTGCGCAAATACTGTGTGAGATAAAAAGTTGCAACAACCGCCATTGTATTCTCTAGGGTCTTTGCTGAAAAAACATATATAATGTTTGGGGGTTCTATGTAATTTTCTAGCAAAAAAATTATGATTTTTACATGTAGGAGAGAAATGTCAGAATTGGCCTGGTAGGGAAGTGGTTAAAGCAGGGGTCTCAAACTGGCGGCCCTCCAGCTGTTGCAAAACTACAAGTCCCATGAGGCATTGCAAGGCTGACAGTTACAAGCATGACTCCCACAGGCAAAGGCATGATGGGACTTGTAGTTTTGCAATAGCTGGAGGGCCGCCAGTGTGAGACCCCTGGGTTAAAGGATCTCTCAAACCAGAAAAAGAAAAAAAAAATAACAAGAAAAAATGGGTGCTTCTATAGCAACTGCCAGTATAGATCTATCAGCCTGGAGGAGCCCCCCCAGGCCAGCTAGAAGACATGTCTATCAAGGGAAAGGGTAAGCATGTCAGCCAGATGCCAGTGACTTCAACCAGTGGTTTGCTTCCTTGGGTGACGTGAAGAATTGTGCTTTGCCTTTATGTATGACTCTCAGCTTAGCAGGATATAGCATGCTATATGGTAAGCTGCGATCTCTCAGGCGCTGCTTCACATCTTGAAAGCTCGCCCGTTGCTTCTGCGTGGCTGCTGAGAAATCCAGGACAATGGAAATACGGTTGTTAAACAACAATTCAGGCAGGTTGCGGGCTTTATGCAGTATGGTTTCTTTATCCCTGAAGTACAGAAATCGGGCTAACTTGGGTCTAGGATATCTGCCCGGTGAGGGGGGCCCTCAGGGGGAGACCCTCAGGGGGACTCTGAGCTCTTTCTATGGCAAACAGGTGAGAGAAGCTGTCATCCCCAAAGGTATGCTTGAGCCAGGATAACAGGAACTCCTCAGGACATTTGCCCTCCGAGCCTTCTGGGAATCCCAGGAATCTGAGGTTATTCCTGTGGAGTCTGTCTGGGTAACAAAAGAGTGAGGGATATTGGGTTATTAGGACATAACGACATCTGGTACAATCAGTAAATAGCTTCATATGACTTCATCAGGTTATACCTCAACAGAGGACATGTGAGTACTTTAACCGTAGTAGCAGAGTAAAATATTGTTCTCATATATAGGATACACCGCTATGCGCGCTGCAGCCATGATAACCCAAATTAGAGAGAAAGGGGGGAGGGGGGGGAGACAGAAAAAAAAAGGGGGGAAATGGGCATACCCGTAAACAGTAAATATAACGATCAGTCGGCACAACTGCAGTAAGTGTACATCTATAACTATGATAAAAGACCTAGGGGTTCGTGGCTCGCAGGTCTCATCCCCAAAAAAATAAAGATCATGTATCATCAACCTCTAATCGGCCCGCCTGGGGGTCGCATTAGATGGCGTTTGTGTCATGTTGGACGTATAATGTATCCATGTGGCCCACATAGCGTAGAGTTTATCATACCGATCTTTGCACTTCGCCATCCACTCCTCCGCTGCCATAATGGAATTAAGTAAGCGCACTCATTCGGTTCGCCCTGGAACTTGGGTTGACTTCCAATATATGGGAATCAAACGTCGGGCAGCATTTAATAGATGTGGGAGAATTGACTTGCGGTAAAAGCTAAGAGGAGTGAATGGAACGTGCAGCAAAAACTCTAATGGTAAGTCCTGCAGGTCTATATCCAAAATAATTTTATCTGTGCTCTGATATCCTGTCAGAAGGGTCGAAGCCTCGGGCACTCCCACCAAACATGCAGGAAAGTGCCACGGAGCCCACAGCCCCTCCAACACTCAGCAGAGGCCGTTGGGTACATCCTGGCTAAGGTTGTGGGGACCCTATACCATCGAGTCAGCAGTTTAAAGCTATTTTCTTGCATTTTAGTATCTACCGAGCTCTTATGGGTGAGAAGGTATAAATGGCTCAATTGGACCTTCGTAAATGTGTACTGCAGATCCCTCTCCCACTCTCGTATATATGTTGGTTTACCCTGGGACTCCGCAGACTGCAACATCTTGTAAAGTACTGAAATAGAGTGCGGAATAGGGTCTTTAGACTTGCATAACCTCTCGAACGGGGTCAAGGAAGAAGGAGGTTGAACAGGAAATGGCAAATTATGGATAAAGTGATGTAATTGTCTATAACGCCATTCGTCCATAGGGAAACGGCCGAATTGAGAGCGGAGCCAGTCCAAAGAGACCAGGCCTTGCTCATGTACAAACCTCCCACATCGCGTCTCTCCGTCCCTTGCCCACATGCGGAAGTAGGAGAGGTGTTCCCCTGGAGTGAACCAAGGGAAGCCCCCAAGAGGAGCAAGCGGGGACACAGGCTGTGACAGCCGCCCCCGTGCATTTAATATATCCCACAACTTCAGCACATGGACAGAGACCGGCGATACAAAGTCCGAGAGGCCTCGACAGTCTCTAGGAAGCCATGGGGCGTGAGACGGATTATGACCAGCCAGAAATTTCTCAAGGGTAACCCAAGATTTGGTGGCAGTAGGATGCTGCCAATCAAGAATCCTTTGTAGGGCAACCGCCTCATAATATCTCCGTATAGAGGGGACCCCCAGCCCCCAAAACCTCCTAGGACGTTGCAGTGTGTGGAGGGCCAAACGAGGTGTACGACCCTGCCATATAAATTTTAGGAACAAGCTGTTGAAGGCCGAGAAGAGAGATCTGGGTAGCGCTATAGGTACCATCTGAAGGTAAAAAAGGATTCTCGGCAGTATGTTCATTTTCAGAATGCTGACTCGGCCCATCCATGAGAAGGTGGTACGATCCCATTGCGAAAGGTCGGCTTTAATTGTGGTGAGTAGGGGGGTCTCGTTTCTAATAGGAAAAGCATTAGAAAGTGTCCCATTTACCTTAACCTGGGCCTCTAGGGAACTATATAATGAGCCTATCCACCTAAGCATATTATATTCTAGACCCAACCTGGATAGTACCGCCTGAAGATAGGCCCAGTCCACCCGGTCAAAAGCTTTTTCAGCATCTGTGGACAACAAGAGACAGGGTGGACTGGGCCGCTGTATATTCGCCCAATGAATTAGTTGTATCGCTCGGTTGGAGTTGTCCCTAGCCTCCCTCCCTGCTATAAAACCCGTTTGGGCCGAGTGGATTACCGTCGGTAGGATAGGTTGAAGTCGATTCGCCAAGACCTTAAGACTTTGATATCGGTATTCAACAACGAGATCGGCCTATAGCTGCTAGGGATGGATGGGTCCTTTCCCTCCTTTGGAAGAACGGTAATGTGTGCAAGCAATGCCTCCTTCGGAAGGGGGTGCCTGATGCCAGGGCGTTAAAGTAGGTACACATGCGATCAGACAGGAGGGAGGAGAATTTACGGTAATATGCATTGGTGAACCCATCTGGGCCAGGGCTTTTTCCTTGCGGAAGGTCTTTAATGACTGCCTCAATCTCCGCCATATCTATAGGCCTGTCAAGCTGCTCGCTAATGGATGCGGACAATTGTGGGGCTAAGGCCTCCTCTAGGTATTGTGAAATGCATTCCAATTTCTGCGGAGGCGTGTGACCCACAAGATTGGCGGGGAGCTGATAGAGTTGGGCATAGTACTCCCTAAAGGAGTCCACGATTTTGGAGGACAATACCGCTTGGGAGCCCGAAGCAGTTTGCAATCTATGTACGTGACCGGACGTGCGTTGTCTTTTAAGGGCCCTTGCTAAAAGCCTCCCGCACTTGTTTCCGAATTCATAAAATTTATGAGACACAAATCTCAGTCTATCTCGTGTGCGTGTTTCTAGCAGAGTAGAGAGCTTTTCCCTAAGGGACACAAGCTCCTCATAAAGGGGTGGCGTTAATTAGCGTTTATGTTTAAGCTCTGCGGCACGTAGCTGAGTCAGTAGGGACTGAAGTTCCTCACTGCGTGCTTTTTTGATTCTGGATCCTTGGGAAATGAGTTCACCCCGGATCACGGCCTTGTGTCCCTCCCACACAGAAGCTATCCCCACATCTCCCGCCATGTTCTCCTTAAAATATAATGATATGGTATCGAGGATCCGCTTGTGTGCCACTGCATCATCGAGCAGGTTCTCATTTAACCGCCATGTCCATTGGCGAACTTCTAGCGATAAGGGAGCTAGGGAGATAGGGATGGGTGCATGATCGGAGATCGTCAGAGATCCAATCGACGCGCCAGAGAGCGATTCTAAAAAGCATTGGTCTACCAGTAAGAAGTCTATCCGCGTATACACATTGTGTGTGGCGGAATAGTAACTGAAATCTTTTACGGTAGGGTGAAGCACTCTCCAGCAGTCGACCAGATGGTTTGCATTCAGGGTCTTACGAAATCGCTTAAGGAAGGCAAACGAGTAGAACGGCCAGATGAAGTATCCAACTGTGGGTCGGGCTGAGTGACCCCCCACCACCAGCCTCCCCTCCCGAAACGTGAAAAGGGCATCTAACATTTATTCCAAAAACTCCAATTGCTTAGAATTAGGAGCATATAGCGCCACGAGGGTAAGCTTGCGAGCGAACAGAGTGCCTTTCAAAAAGACAAATCTGCCATTTGGATCCGCATGGTGTTCTAAGGGAATGAAAGGGCAATTTTTATGTATCACAATTGCCACTCCACCAGATTTAGGCCTGGGTGAATTGCTAAGGTACCATTGGTTGTATAGGTGTGTAGGGAGACGGGACCGAATCAGTTCTGAAATGAGTTTCCTGCAAGAATAAAATGTGTGCGCCCAGTCTTTGTCTCAAGCCACAACTTACTGCGTTTAGATGGGGAGCTCAGGCCACGGACATTATACGAGATGATCTTCAGATCAGCCATGGATAATCAGGGCCAAGTGAAGGATGAGGAGAGACCTGCGGCCAATTGAACCCAATAAGTCTGAGGTGCTGAAAAGAAAAAACACGTAAGTATGACCCAAGTCGTAAAAAAAAAAAGGGAAAAATAAAAACACATATGAGTGATACAAAACAAATGAAGAACAATATGCCCGATGGGCAAGTAAATAACGCTAACACCGATGGTGCGAGAGTCACCTCCTGGCCAGCCGGCCCAAAAAGGTCCCAGTGAACCCATGCACTGTAGACTACCTCGGCCGAGGAGTGCAACTCCCAAGAGTTCACCTATGGGGGGGTGAGTGGGGAGACATCAGACAGGAGCCCTGCTAAGGGTCCCGCTCCAGTGCAAGAGCACCTCCGGAAGACAGAGGTGCATTTGAATTATCTGCAGCAGCAAAAACAGTCCTGAAAACAGAGCGAAAAAAAAAATTCTTTCTTTTTCGCTCTTTTTTTCCCTTTTTCTCTTTTTTTGGTAGAAAATGAAAGGAAGGACGTAGTTTTCTGGAACTCGTATGGACAGTCAATGTGCAGCAGGGGGGGGAAGGAGGCCCCTGATCAGCAGAGACGACAGGATCCGCCCGTGGTTTGTTGCGGCGTCTGCGACGGGCCTGTTGCCAGGGTTCCGGACGGGCTGGTGCTGGAACAGCCGGGGGAGTGCGCCAGTCAGGTATGTCCACTGCCGGCAGACCGAGGCGGGCCAAAAAGTGGGGCAAATCCGATTTGTTCCTCAGAGTAATTTGCTGGCCCCCTTTTGTGACCGATAGGCTGAAGGGAAATCCCCAGCGATAGATCAGGTGGGCATCCTGTAAAGTTTCCAGCAATGGCTTAAGGGCCCTACATTGCATCAGTGTGCGTCTCGATAGATCGGGAAAGAGGGACACCTTTGCTCCATCAAAGTCCACATGGCGGACCCCCCGAACATGATGCATGATGCGTTTCTTCAAAGTATATTTGTGCAGCTTGCAAATAATGTCCCGGGGTTTGTCAGGGTCATCCGAGGGGGGTCTGAGAGCGCGATGGGCTTGGTCAATCTCTATATGATCAGGTGCCTCTCTACCCAGGATCTGCTTGAATATCCCCTGTAGAGTAGGGATGATGTCTCTGGGACCCGTAGCTTCCGAAACACCACGTATGCGAATATTGACTCTTCAACTCCGGTTTTCAACATCGTTAAGTTGGTCAAGCAAAGAGTCAATGCGTTGATCTTGCATCATACAGCGTGTCTGTAGGGCCTGTAGGGTAGGGTTAATGTTCTCTACGGTCTCCTCCAATGCCTCTACCCTGCCCCCAATGTGGGCTGTGTCAGCCTGCAAATCTGTAATGTCCTTTCTAAAGGCCTTCTCCATCCGAGCCATAAAACCCTCCAGATCAGCCCATGTGGGGAGGGCAAGGATATGTGACCTCAGGTCCTCATCTTCCAGGACAGCCTGAGATCCCATGTGCCCAGGTAACATGCGGGGGGCACCTGGGGCTAAAGGAAAGAGGCATAGCAGAGTGCACCTGGGAGCTGTGAGGCGAGCTGTGTGAGGCATTGTCCTGTGTCTCCTGAGCATCATGCCGGCCTGGGCTGCTGAAGGGACTGCCTAGGGAGCCTGGTGAGGAAGGAGGAGGAGGTGATGCAGGCGGATGGTGTGGAGAGGGGATCGGAGATGCCACTTTTGTTGTTTGGGAACACTCACCCGGCGCCATCTTGGAATCGGCCCCGCGATGCCGGCTGCCGCCTGTAAGATAAACGGAGGTGGATCGGAGCTGTGGCATCCTCCGGGGCTGCGGGGAATGCTTCCTCCGTGATGGCATCACGATTGCCCACTGTCAGAGTATTAGATGCTGCTGCAGAAGCGGTAATGTGGAGCGGGTCAGACGGAGCTCGGCTTACTCACGTCTGCTCGCTTCCATGCCCCAGCCACGCCCCCCCACTGCTTTTATTCTAAACTTTACAATTTACTACCACCTCCTAAACCATCCTCCTTTGTGAGCACAAGGCCACAGATAATACGGCAATACCTAGAACAAAGTGGGTTGCCAAATTTGTCTACCTCCGAGGCTGATGACATTGACAAACCAAAGGAAATGATTTTGGACGGCTGCACTTCCAAAAATCCTTTTATTGAAGCTTCAACAAGGTAGATGCATTTTGTGCAAATTTTAGCATTTAATCATGACTAAGCTCTAACATGTGCGCGAACTGCGTCTACCTTTTTGTCCCCTGCTCCATCTGTCAACCACTTGTCATATGAAGCTTCAATAAAAGGGTTTTTGGAAGTGCAGCCAACCAGGATTATTTCCTTATGTTACACAGCATGCAAGCTGGGCTAGCATCTGACTAGTGTGCGTGGGGATTAACCAGAGACTCGCTCACCTGGAGTGGCTTTTCTTGTTTCATTGAACATTGACAAACCTATTGACATGACAGAACTTTTACAGGCAATCAAAACATTGAAATCTGGCAAGAGCCTGGGCCTAGATGGCTTTTCAGCTATCTACTATAAAACCTTTACATCGGTAAACCCAAAAACCACTGCTCGGCGCACTGAACTCTCTTTAAAAAAAAACAAACCCCAATTCTTGCCACCCTCCTTTACTCTGGCTCACATTACCGTGCTTCCCAAACCTGCCAAGGACCCTGCTGACTTCCAGTTATAGGCCAATACCCTTACTCAACCTAGTTTTAAAACTTTTAGAAAAGATTATAGCAATGAGACTTTGCAAATACCTCCCCGATATTATTGGCCCGGAGCAGGTGGGTTTTATGCCAGGCAAGAAGGTGCGTGATAATGTCACTAAATAAAGCACTAAATCTAATCCACCTCCCTAAGGGACACACTAAAGAGGGCCTTTTACTATCTACAGACACAGAGAGGGCCTTCGACAGGGTAGTTTGGGACTTTATGCTTTCAGTGTGCACACCTATTGGCTTAAAAACCAACATGTTAACATGGATTTCGGCATTATACCAAAACCCTACAGCCAGACTAAAAATCAGTGGCACCCTTTGGGAGACAGTGCAGATAGAAAACGGTACCAGATAGGGCTGTCCTTTGTCACCCATAATGTTTATACTCGCATTAGAATCTTTCATACGCACTGTAAAAAGAAATCTCTCAATCAAAGGGCTAGATCTAGGCCAAGCACATTGCAAAATTGCCGCTTATGCAGATTACCTCCTTTTTATCCTTGCACAACCACACATTTCTATCCTGAATCTTTTGAAAGAATTTGATATATTTGGATATATTTCCAATCTTAAAATCAATTACAATACGTCAGAGGCCCTCAATATATCTCTTAATACCAAAATGTTAAAAGATACCCAATCAAATTGCCCTTTCAAATGGGTGACATCCTCACTTAAATATTTAGAAATATGGCTTACCCCCAATTTGGCAGACCTATACACACAAAACTTCCACCCTATCTTACACAAATTGAAACAGAATCGCCAATGCTGGAACTCAATGCCCTTTTCCTGGTTTGGCAGTGAAGATGACTGTACTACTGAAAGTGCTACACCTTTTCCTTAACCTACCCATCATTCTGCCCTAACGTTTCTTCTCTCAATTAAATTCAATAATATGTGAATTTATATGGTCAGGCAAGACGTATTAGTATGCAGACTTTGACTAAGCTAAAGATGGCTGGTGGTATAAACTTCTTTTTTTCTTGTTTTGTTCTTGTGTTTAAAAAAAAAAAAAAATTAAAAAATGGTGGTATAAACTTGCCAAACTTCAAGCGCTATTATTTTGCCACTCAGTGCGAATTATCAACTGGAATTGTCACACAAACTCTAAAGACTGGGTAAAAATTGAAGGACTGCAGACCAGGACACCAGCACACACCGGTTCCTGCCTTGGATTCCCAAAGAGGCATGCCCTTCCAACCTTAAATCACATCCTACCATAGAATCATTGAAAATTTTTCAAACGATAATACAGAATTACAATCTAGCCTCTTCCCCAGGTCCATTAACACCACTTGTACACAATAAGGATTTTGCACTGGGTCACACTACTGCAACCTTCCTGCATAGGGAAGATTCAACTCCCTTAGTATTCTACCACTGTGTGGACAAAGGGAGACCTAAACCTTTTGAACAGCTACAGGCAGAATTAAAAATAAAACACTTCACACATTGGCAATACATACAGCTTCACAATTATTTCTATTGCCATGCCAACCGATAGCATTTCATGAGACAGATGACATACTTTGAACAGCTATGTATTGAGGGAGCTCCTATAGAAAAAGCGACTTCCATGATGTATAAATGGTTGCAATCCAATCTAGGGGATGCCAATAGTAAACAAGGAAAGATTGGGAGCTAGCTTTCAAAACCACCTTTACAGATGATCAATGACTTAATGCTTGCATTCTAGCCCAAAAATGTTCTATCAGTTCTATCATCCAAGAAACTTTGTAAAAAATCATGACAAACCGGTATTTCACCCTGGCCAAGTTACACGCAGGGTCCCATGACACACCAGAAACATGTTGGTGCTGTGTCAACGACACAGGTACCATGTTACACGTATGGTGGGAATGCCCGTTTTTGCGCAACTTTTGGAATAACATCTGCTCACAGATCTATTCCATAACTGAGACAAAACTAAAACTCACACCAGAATGCTGCTTACTAAACATATCCAATTACTCCTTACACAAATACAAAAAATCGATTGTGGGGCATCTACTGAATGCGACCAAATCTGTCATCCCCAAATATTGGAAAACTACACATGTGCCTACAGTGGCAGAATGGCTAAATGCAGTGGACTCAATCAACAAAATGGAAGAGACCGTAGCTATTGCTTTAGAAAACACAGAAAAACTCCATAAATTATGGAGTTCGTTGTTCCTATTTAAATACTCTGATTCTTACGATAGACTACGAAATGGCTGAATGGCTTTGACCGAAGAATATATGTCAAGACTGTTTACCTTTATTAATACACGTATGACTAGAGATTATATATATATATATATATATTATTATTTTTTTTTTTTTTAAACTTTGGGTGGGTTACTGCCTTTTCTTTGTCCTTGCTGTTAGACTGGAATGGTGTCAAGGTGGACTCCCTGTTCTCCACCAATATCCATTAACATAAACGAAGGGACACGTTCTCCAATGCAAATATGTTTACTGAATCTTCAAGTCATTTGTGTGCCATACAGCCTGAGGAAGAGCAGGGATGCTCGCAACTGTATACAGTAGCTGCAATTGATGTACATGACGATTTTGATGACTTGAAGATTCAGTAAACATATTTGCATTGGAGAACGTGTCCCTTCGTTTATGTATATATATATATATATATATATATGTGTATATATAATATATATATATATATATATATATATATATATATATAAAATCAGAGTGAGCTATGCTCAGACGGACTATAACTGTCCGTCCCACTTAATATTTACAACTAAATGTTTTATTTTTATTTTTTTCCTTTCTGTATTGCCATTGATTCTTTTTTTATTTCTGAAACCTAAAAATATATAGTATCTCACAAAAGTGAGTACGCCCCTCACATTTTTGTAAATATTTTATGTTTTCATGTGACAACACTCAAGAAATGACACTTTGCTACAATGTAAAGTAGTGAGTGTACAGCTTGTATAAGGCCCCTTTCACACATACGGACCGTATGTCCGTATTTCATCCATCCGTTTTCGGATGAAATACGGACATACGTGCATCCCTATGGGATAGCGGGTGTCAGCGGATGTACATCCGCTAACACCCGATGTCATCCGGCCCCGCTCTCGTCCGATTCTGCAGACGGATGAAAATCCTATTTTTCTATCCGTCTGCAGAGCGGATTGGATGAACACGGACGGACGGTCCGTGTTCCTCCGATCCCCCATAGGGGAGAGCGGAGATCTCACAGGGCGGTCCCTGCACAGTGTGCGGGTCCCGCCCTGTCATCCGCCGGCTCAGCTGGGGAAAACTGAGCGATCCCCGCTGAGCAGCGGATGTTCACGGGGCGGATCAACACGGATCCGTCCCGTGTGAAAGGGGCCTAACAGTGTAAATTTACTGTCCCCTCAAAATAACTCAACACACAGCCATTAATGTCTAAACCACTGGCAACAAAAGTGAGTACACCCCTAAGTGAAAATGTCCAAATTGGGCCCAAAGTATCAATATTTTGTGCGGCCACCATTATTTTCCAGCACTGCCTTAACCCTCTTGGGCATGGAGTTCACCAGAGCTTCACAGATTGCCACTGGAGTCCTCTTCCACTCCTCCATGATGATGACATATGGCGCTGGTGGATGTTGGAGACCTTGCGCTCCTCCACCTTCCATTTGAGGATGCCCCACAGATGCTCAATAGGGTTTAGGTCTGGAGACATGCTTGGCCAGTCCATCACCTTTACCCTCAGCTTCTTTAGCAAGGAAGTGGTCATCTTGGAGGTGTGTTTGGGGACGTTATCATGTTGGAATACTGCCCTGCGGCTCGGTCTCCGAAGGGAGGGGATCATGCTCTGCTTCAGTATGTCACAGTACATGTTGGCATTCATGGTTCCCTCAATGAATTTTAGCTTCCTGGTGCCGGCAGCACTCATGCAACACCAGACCATGACACTCCCACCACCATGCTTGACTATAGGCAAGACACACTTGTCTGTGTACTCCTCACCTGGTTACCGCCACACGCTTGACACCATTTGAACCAAATAAGTTTATCTTGGTGTCATCAGACCACAAGACATGGTTCCAGTAATCCATGTCCTTGGTCTGCTTGTCGTCAGCAAACTGTTTGCAGGATTTCTTGTGCATCAGCTTTAGAAGAGGCTTCCTTCTGGAACGACAGCCATGCAGACCAATTTGATGCAGTGTGCAGCGTATGGTCTGAGCACTGACAGGCTGACCCCCCCACCCCTTCAACCTCTGCAGCAATGCTGGCAGCACTCATACATCTATTTCCCCAAAAAAACCTCTGTATATGACTCTGAGCACGTGCACTCAACTTCTTTGGTCGACCATGGCGAGGCCTGTTCTGAGTGGAACCTGTCCTGTTAAACCGCTATATGGTCTTGGCCACCGTGCTGCATCTCAGTTTCAGGGTCTTGGCAACCTTCTTATAGCCTAGGCTATCTTTTATGTAGAGAAGCAATTCTTTTTTTTCAGATTCTCAGAGAGTTCTTTGCCATGAGGTGCCATGTTGAGCTTCAAGTGACCAGTATGAGATAGTGAGAGCGATAACACCAAATTTAATACACCTGCTCCCCATTCACACCTAAGACCTTGTAACACTAACTAGTCACATGACATCGGGGGGGGGGATGGCTTATTGGGCCCAATTTGGACATTTTCACTTAGGGGTGTACTCACTTTAGTTGCCAGTGGTTTAGACATTAATGGCTGTGTGTTGAGTTATTTTGAGGGGACAGCACATTTACACTGTTATACAAGCTCTACACTCACTACTTTACAGTGTAGCAAAGTGTCATTTATTCAGTGTTGTCACCTGAAAAGATGTAATAAAATTATTTACAAAAATGTGAGGGGTGTACTCACTTTTGTGAGATACTGTATCTAATACATGCTTGTGTTCATAATATATAACTGTTTTTTATGTACTCAATGCGTAAATTTTACCAATGTCGACCATTGCATTGGGGCAGTTGGGGACCTTCGGGAAAATAGGGAAAAGGGTCCCATTTAGGGTAGCAAAACAGTAAATCACATGTAAATACAAAAAAAACACATTTTCAAAGCAAAAAGTAGAAGCATCTGTGTTGGAGGTGGCAATGATTAACTGGGCACAGAGGCCCGGGACATAGTGAGACAAGGGGGGTGTGAATGTCGCCCCGTGGTGGAGGGGAAGAGAGAAAAAGGGGGGGTGGAGATAGGGAGGGATGGGGAGGCGGAAGGTGAAGTTGGGGGGGACAAAAGTCACGAAACTGTCAGAATAAGGCAGGAGAAAAAGAGGTGTAGAACTAGGCAAGGGGAGAAAGAGAGAAGTAGTCAAGACAAGAATGGAAGAAGAGGTGTAGACCTAGGCAGGAAGAGAGAGTGGAACCTGTCGTTTGGATGGTGTTCCAGAATGGCCCCAAATACCCAAGCTGGCCCAAATGTGGGCAGACCACCTAATATGATATAATTTCATCTCCACACCCACAGCCCCTGAAGCATCTGTCACTATATGATGGCTTTGATTGGGCTATGCTGATGTTTGAAAATAGAATTCTGCTGCATGGTATCTGTTGCAGCTAAATTGGAGGAAAGAAATTTGCCAAAGGGTGCTTCCAGGGATGTGTAATAGGCTACAGATCACAGATTCTGTAAAGTGTTTTTGCAGTTAAAAATACTGTATATTGTACTCTTATTGCATCTCTTGACTGTTATATTAAAGTGGTGTTCCGGCCGAAATTATACTTTTTAAATAAAAATACCCCTATAATACACAAGCTTAATGTATTCTAGTAAGTATAGTCTGTAAACTAAGGTCTGTTTTGTTAGTTTATAGCAGTAGTTTGTTATTTTATAAACTTAAAGCAGGCCGTGGCCATCTTAAGTGTGGGCATCTGAAGCCAGACTGTATTTCTTCCTGGATCTCATCCTTGCAGATCTCGCACATGCTCAGTGCAGCACAAGCAGTGTAATAGGTTTCAGGTTGGGTTTCCATAGCAACGGCAGTTTCAGAGGAAGTTGCCGCCCCACATGCTCAGTGAAGCACAAGCAATGTAATAGGTTTCAGGTCAGGTTTCCATAGCAACGGCAGTTTCAGAGGAAGTTGCCGCCCCTTCCCAGAAGGGATTGCAAACAGGAAATGATGCGATGGGCCGCGGCCAGGGAGGAGGAAGTGAAAAATGAACTCAGCAGATATACAGTAGGTGCTGAGAAATTTTTTTTAAAAATATCCAATTTGTTTACAGAACACAGTTTAGTGAGGGATGCTGAAGAGTTGTAAAAGTGGGTGGAACTCCACTTTAAGGGAAGGTTGGCGGGTGTTATTTAGAAATAGACTTTGCCTACCATATGCACAAATACATTCAATTACTTTTTAGATGGCTAGGAAGGGAAAAATATGTGCAAGGAAAGAAAAATGTGTGCATATAGATATTCAACTTCTAATATATACTTTTGCAGGTAGAATGTTCTTGTCACCTTTGTTTTAAGAAGCTGCTTTTTCTTTCATGTGCGAAGTTCGTATGTCCACAGAAAGGACAGCATGTTCCCAGTTACGTTGTGCAGATTTGGAGTCAGTTTGTGGACTGCTGATGCTTGAGCTACACTAGAGATAATTTTTCTGCGCTGCAAATAGCCTTTAGCCATTCAATTCCATATCATTTTAGGATCATGTGATAATTTTATGTAATTATTGTATGGTACCATGAACTCAGCAGCATGCTAATTCTGTTGTTCTTTTACTTTTAGGGGCTTTATTTTCTATGTGGAAATGTCTTTCTTCATTTAAATTGGCATAGCTAAAATATTTAAACTGTTTAATTATAAACACATATATATATATATATATATATATATATATATATATATATATATATATATATATATATATATATATATATATATATATATATATAAACCAAAATTAAGTTGACATGATGCAGATGTATGCAGAAATTGGGGCACCAGTGATGGGATTACATTTTTGGGTGGAATTCATAGGAACAATGTGTCAATATTGTAAACACTAACATAAACCTCCATGCTTGGTGGATGCATAGTATTAAATATTATCTACGTGGCATTTAAAATATGCTGTATAAATAGTGTGACTGTATAAAGGACTGGACAACAAGCATATAATGAAACTGCAGAGCAAAAGCAAGAATGCATAGCAACACCTCCCAAATCAGTTAGGTGGGTGGAAATAGAATTGCTGTTGTAACATTGTAAAATTCCCCTTTTCATTTTGGGAATAACCATTTAGTTTTGTTATTGAAATGAGTAATACAGTTACTGAGAATTGTTTGCCAGCTAATCTGCATGACTGAGTGTTGTGTAAGAGACTTTAATGGAATATTCAATTTGTAAAGGATTTTCCCACCGAATGTGGTTGATTTAGATCTGGGCAGTATTAAACAAATTAGGTGTTCAATGTACTCTCACAGAAGAATGGTTGGATGTTGTACAGGCATGGACAAATTTGTTGGTACCATATCATGAAAAAAGAAGAAGCAACAATGATTTCATTGTTGCCAGAAAGTCCAACATTTTTTGGACAAGAGTGTTTAACTTGATTCACTCAGTGACTAATGCTAACATCTTTAAAAATGCTCTTTTTAGCGACACGTCAGATAACATGTCCAAACATTGCTGTGACCAAGAACACAATTTCATGAAAAGCTGGCCAGATTTTAAAAAGTCTGTGACCCCTGGATCAGATATTTACAATCCCCTATCTGAACCATGTTGAAATACTCTGTTAATGGACCATTGGTTGACCCTTGTGGACACTAATTTTCCACTTACTAGGTTCTGACCTGCATAGCTTACTTCCTCGCTATGCCTAGGGAGGGCGGTCTAAAAATATCCGCTCTGAGTGAGTGCATGGGATATCGCTTAAGTAGTTGTAGCTCAATGGTATTGGAATGAGCGTATCCTCCATGATTGATTACCTTTAGCTATGACCAGTCTAATCTAATCTTGGTTGTCAAATATCAGCATCTTTACACTTGTTCCGGCCTTTTTATCTTGCTTTAAAACAAAATAATTTTTTTTCCCCTTTCGTTTAGTGGAGAGATGACTTTGTCAATGGCTGGATCACTGTGCCCATTTCACACGAAACACAGGAGGAATGCCTAGGGATGGCTGTTCTTGACATGATGCGTATAGCCAGTGAAAAAGAACAAAGCCCAATTGCAATTTACAATGCTGTCAGGTACCTTTTTTTTTTTCCCTAAAACGCAAACCTTTTCTTTTTATTAAAAGTGCAGCTATTATGGGTACTTTTCTAGTTCATTTTAACAGAATTTTCCATCAGGAGCAATCTGCTGGACTGCTCTCATAAGAATAAGGCTGCATTCACACCTGAGCGTATCTCTTTCAGGCTGAAAGTCACGCGATTTTGCCCTGTTTTTGTAAAGGTCAAAAAGTCACCAAAGTAAAAAGCAGAAAAACGCCTGTAATGTGCCTAAAAAGAAGCTCATGTACTTTATTTGAGCTTCAGGTGTTTTGTTTCAGGTAACAGAATGCTCAGAATTGAACAGGGGCCATTTAAATAAATGGGATTTTGCTTGTTTTGCTTGTTGGGCGTTTTGGAACTTTTGAGATGAGTGTTTTCCGAGCTGGAACTGCTCAGATGTGAATGCAGCCTAAAGAGACTTGTAAATGTGGCAATGTAGTGTCGGGGTAACTTACTTTAATAGCCCTCCTGTGAGTAATAGGTTGAAATACTTTCCTGGTCTAGCCTTCCATTCTGGAGTAACTCGAGAATCAAAGCTAATCATCAAGATTCAGAAAAGATTAAGATTATTTGAAGAGAACATGTTTTAATAATTTGTAGCCTTACTACTGGCGGATATGAGACACAGACCATTGCAGCTCTATGTTCATAAATACCCAGTAAATGTATTTTTAAATGCACCTAATTTAAGTACCTGAATTTTGAATTCGGCCTGGAACAGGGAGAAGCAGTACATGGAGTTAATCTTTTGTGCTAACGTGTTCATGTGTTTTCAAGGAGAATGTCAATAGACATTTAATGCCTGTAATAAGTGATATTTTTAAGCTCTATGTGTATGAAGTCTTTTATGTGTTCACAAAAACTTTAACTCTAAAGAAACTGTGGAAAAGTATAAAAGCAGGCAACTTGTTTATACTTGAGAATAATCTTTGTTTATTTAATAAATGTAATTTTTTGTTTCCTAAACAGTTACAAAAAGTTCTTGCCAAAGTGTATTCGTGCCAAAATTCAAGACTACCACATTCTGACTCGCAAGAGGATACGGTATAGATTTCGAAGGTTCATTCAGCAATTCAGTCAGTGTAAGGCTACTGCCAGAGACTTAAAACTTAAATATCTCATAAATCTTGAGACCCTCCAGTCAGCGTTTTATTCTGAACAATTTCACGTTAAGGAGGCCTTCCGAGACTCACTAGGGGGAGAGATCTTTGCAACAATTGTAGTAACTGGAAATGATGGAATTCAGTATTTAAGGGGGAGATCGGATGACAAAGACAAATTGGATGACCAGGTAAACCCATTTATTATATTCCGCTTGAAATAATTTTGCTGTATTAGAAAGTTAGGGTGCTTTCACTCAAGTGACTTCTGTTCCTTTCAGCAGGGAATCTGTGAGCTGATCCCCTGCTAATCGGAGCAGAGTGGGGCGGATGACAAGTCGGTATTCACTCTGTTTGTGCAGGGCGGACATGGACAGACTCTGCTCTATGGGGGGCCAGATGTAAGTGGACACAAGTCTGTTTACAGTCTCCAGTCCGTAAAAATGCATAAACCTTCCAATCCGTTCCGCCTAAAAAACTGACAGGTGGACCTGATCGGATCTCCCATGTGAAAGGGCCCTAATAATTGGAAGCACAGTAGCTGTGCTTAAAATTATTAGGGCCCTTTCACATAGGAGATCCGATCAGGTCCACCTGTCAATCCATGGATTGAGACCTGGCCAGGACATTATCTGCATGGAGTTGGCATGTTCTCCCTGTGTTTATGTAGGTTTCATTATAGTACGCTGGTTTCCTTCCACGCTTCAAAGACATGTTGGTTCTATTTCTATAACCAAGATGGTTGCCTCACCATTTATCCCAGCAGCAGATAACATTTATTCCGCAAGGAGAAAAGTAAAAGGAAATATTATTTTTATTATTGTTAATCTCTGTAAATTGTACAATATCAAGTTTTCTTCGTGCCTCCCTATCAAGTTTCCTACCTTAATCTTTCCTTTTTTAGATTCATTCTTACCTAGGTGGATGCAGCATCAGTCCGATGCTGCATCTGTCCCACCGTGCCTCTTCACTGAGAACCAAACTATCAAACACCGCTGATTACTCTGTTTTCAGAGCTCCGTGAGAAGAAAGCTGTAGACTTCAGTCAAAGCGCTCATTGGAGCGCTGGGCTGTGGAGGGGCGGCCAGCTCAGTCTCTCAGCGGCTCGCTGAGCTGGGTGTCAGTCCAGGCACCTGCCAGATCCAGACTCCATGGTCGGGTGGTCGGGATGATGCTGTGCCTGGACTGACATCCGTGACGTCAGCAGAGAGCGGACTAAAGTCCGCTCTCTGCTGAAGACGGGTCACAGGAGTGCAAAACGAATTGCACTCCTGTGATCCGTAGGAGAAGTACAGCCAAATGAGCTTTGGCTACACTTCCCTAAGTTCAAAAGTTTGATAAATGATTTATGTTTATTTTACCATTTATGCCCTTTATCCCTAAATTATCCAATCTTTCATAGTCAAGTGCAGTGAAAATGACAGGCCTTCAGAATGTTACACTGATTCAAGGTTATTTGCAAGGGCCCTTTTTTTGTAACCAGTAGATTCCAATACAAAAACATGATTTTTTTTTTAACCAATATTGCAGATGGTTCTAACTTCAATTTAGTCAGCCACTTCAGCCTGTACAGTCTATGTGCTTTATACAGTACCTGACCGCGAGATTGTGTTTCCAGCGCGATACCATCGCGCTGGTTCTCGGCGACAGGGTACTGTGCATGTCGCGCTGGCTCACTCATCGGGAAAGGAAAACTTTGTTTTCCTTCCGCGATGAGTGACAGGCAGCGCTGACAGCTGTCTGGTATGAATCCTGAGACAGGAACACCGCGCCAAATTTTAAATGAAAAAAACGGCGTGGGTTCCCCCCTCGGAGGCATACCAGGCCCTTAGGTCTGGCATGGATTGTAAAGGGAACCCCCTATGCCGAAAAATCGGCGTGGGGTCCCCCCCAAATCCATACCAGACCCTTATCCGAGCACGCAGCCCGGCCGGCCAGGAAAGGGGGTGGGGACGAGCGAGCGCCCCCCCCCTCCTGAGCCGTACCAGGCCGCATGCCCTCAACATGGGGGGGTGGGTGCCTTGGGGGAGGGGGGCGCCCTGCGGCCCCCCCACCCCAAAGCACCTTGTCCCCATGTTGATGAGGACAAGGGCCTCTTCCCGACAACCCTGGCCGTTGGTTGTCGGGGTCTGCGGGCGGGGGGCTTATCGGAATCCGGGAGCCCCCCTTAATAAGGGGGCCCCCAGATCCCGGCCCCCCACCCTGTGTGAATGAGTTTGGGGTACATGGTATCCCTACCCATTCACCTAGGCAAAAGTGTCAATATAAAAAAAAAACACACTACACAGGTTTTAAGAATAATTTATTAGTCAGCTCCGGGGTCTTCTTCCGACTTCGGGGGGTCTCCTTCCGACTTCTCCCGGTGTTCGGCCTCTTCTCCCGGTGTTCGGCCTCTTCTCCCGGGCCCCGCCGCTATCTTCTTCCAGCTCTATTGCCAGCGAGGGGCCCGGTCTGCTGCCGCTGTCTTGTCGCCGCTGTCTTGTCGCCGCTGTCTTGTCGCCGCTGTCTTGTCGCCGCTGTCTTGTCGCCGCTGTCTTGTCGCCGCTGTCTTGTCGCCGCTGTCTCGTCGCCGCTGTCTCGCCGCTTCTTCTCTTCTTTTCTTCTTCCCCGATGTTGACACGACGCTCTCTCCGGCTCGAATGTTGTGTGCGAGCTGCGGAGCCATTTATATAGGCGGTAACCCCGCCCCCTTACGACGTCATGGTCCCAGCATGCGCAGGGACTCTGGGGCCACGCCCCCTTATGACGAGACAGCGGCGACGAGACAGCGGCGACAAGACAGCGGCAGCAGACCGGGCCCCTCGCTGGCAATAGAGCTGGAAGAAGATAGCGGCGGGGCCCGGGAGAAGAGGCCGAACACCGGGAGAAGAGGCCGAACACCGGGAGAAGTCGGAAGGAGACCCCCCGAAGTCGGAAGAAGACCCCGGAGCTGACTAATAAATTATTCTTAAAACCTGTGTAGTGTGTTTTTTTTTATATTGACACTTTTGCCTAGGTGAATGGGTAGGGGTACCATGTACCCCAAACTCATTCACACAGGGTGGGGGGCCGGGATCTGGGGGCCCCCTTATTAAGGTGGGCTCCCGGATTCCGATAAGCCCCCCGCCCGCAGACCCCGACAACCAACGGCCAGGGTTGTCGGGAAGAGGCCCTTGTCCTCATCAACATGGGGACAAGGTGCTTTGGGGTGGGGGGGCCGCAGGGCGCCCCCCTCCCCCAAGGCACCCACCCCCCCATGTTGAGGGCATGCGGCCTGGTACGGCTCAGGAGGGGGGGGGGCGCTCGCTCGTCCCCACCCCCTTTCCTGGCCGGCCGGGCTGCGTGCTCGGATAAGGGTCTGGTATGGATTTTGGGGGGACCCCCACGCCGATTTTTCGGCATAGGGGGTTCCTCTTACAATCCATGCCAGACCTAAGGGCCTGGTATGCCTCCGAGGGGGGAACCCACGCCGTTTTTTTCATTTAAAATTTGGCGCGGTGTTCCCGCCTCAGGATTCATACTAGACAACTGTCAGCGCTGCCTGTCACTCATCGCGGAAGGAAAACAAAGTTTTCCTTTCCCGATGAGTGAGCCATCTCGGCGCTGGCTCCTGCGACGGGGCTCGTAGGTGTCAAATCTCGCCGAGAAGTGCGGCGAGATTGACACAATATCGCGGTCACCTACTGTACATCACTTTACCTGAGCCTTCAATCAAGAGCTCACTGCAATTGTTAACTAGACAACAACCTTATCTATACAGAGGTGTAAAGTGTATCTCTAGGCATGTTTGAAGTTCGGATAGAGTGGGAAAGGGGTCAACTCTGTCAGGTTTTTAGTGCCATCTGTGTCCCCAATTGGGGAGATATACCCTTTTTCTTATCCTGGTTATAATTACCTAAAAAAGTGAAAGGAAATTCAAAATTTTAAAGTTGTCCCTATAGCAAAAAGTGAGAGGCTTCCAGTGGGAATACTTGTTCCAGGGACTACTAAGAGGGAAATTACCCTCACCAAGGGAGATTTCTTCTAACTTCCTGCCTCTGCAACAGAAATAAAGGGAAATTTCCTGAATGATACACAGACATCAAAAAATAAACTGGCAGCAGTTTTATCCATTCTCTGCTGCATTCAAAACTAAAAGGGGAACCTTTTAGCCTTTAACCTCTTAAGGACTGGGCCTATTTTTCAGACTCGGTGTTTACAAGTTAAAATTTTTTTTTTTTGCTAGAAAATTACTTAGAAACCTCAGACATTATATATTTTTTTTTCTAACAGCCTAGAGAATAAAATGGCGGTTGTTGCAATACTTTTTGTCATACCGTATTTCCGAAGCGGTCTGTGTCTGTGACATCACTGGAGAGGGTGTGTACAGGGAAGCTGCAAAGGTCCCCTGGGTCATGGGGTCAGGTTGCAAATTCAACCCCTGTAGCTACGCCCCTGGTCTGTGCCTTCATTTCCCAGAGACAACAACACGTCCCTTGTTCTTTTATGCACATCAAAGGAACAGGTGAGGAAAAACCTCTCCAGTGATGTCACAGACAGAAATAAGATACCTTACCACCTCTACAGCTTTTCCGGATTCCTCCCTCCCCTCTCCTGCCAGCTGCTGCGGGGATGCTGTTAGGATGGAGGGGATGTGTAATTTACTTGCCTCTTTGTCTTAATGAAAAATTAAGGTCTGTACATAGCTATTCCTGTCCATTCATTCTGTGCTGCAGAGCAGAATATTGAAGGCTGTGTCCTCAATTTCCTTTCTCTGTCCCAAAGGTGAAACATCAGAGGTCTGTGTGGACCCCTGATATTTTATCAAAGCCCACCAAGGGGGCTCCTAAAAAAAAATAAAAAAATAAAAAAATTGATACTAGTGATGGAACTATTAGGGTCACAAAGGTTACACTTGCGTTCCACAACTGGACTCAGAGAAAAGGGTCCAGTAATAGACAGTAATAAAATCATTGTCAGAAGTTCTAATCCTTTTCTAATCTACTAAAAAGTATGTCTTTCCCCCCATTGAAGAGATAGACAACAATAAAAACTGGGCAGAGATTCCAATCCTTCACCATGTATCCAAAATGGGGGAAAATGTTTTGGCTGATTTTAGGCTCTAATCTTTATCAATATGATTTGTTGTCCCTGAGTGCTTCTATTGATATGAAATCGTAAGCGCATCATACAAATCTTCATACCTTCTCTATTCTGGTCTAGTCAATTGAAGAATACCAGTGCTAGAAGTGTGCAATAAGAGATTCTGGTTACGATTCCCCTGTATGTTTTTTTCAGGACTTGCAAACTTATTGTGATTTTCCTGACATCATTGATGTGAGCATTAAACAAGCTAGCAAGGAGGATTCCTCTGAGAGTCGGATAGTAACAATCCACAAACAAGACAACAAGTTGCTGGTAAGATTTTGTTTCTTGTTATTTCTTGATTCAGTTATGAAGTTACTTCCCAATTTATTTTCTTGTAAATCCAAAGCATTTAGTGTAATTGAGAGCAAACCATATAACACTTTTACTTTCTGCTGTGCTTCTTGTAAAAAAAAAAAAAAAAAAAGTAAAAAGAATCCATACTCTTTTGTCTTGTCTTCTGTTTTAAAACCACATTCTGCTAAATAAATTCCTTTTCATTTGCTTAGAAATCTCTTTAAAAAACACCTAGCATTTCTGGCCATGGAAATCTTGAGCAAGGGCAGATGATTCATGTAGCATTTACTTCCTGGAATCCATCTGTCCTTAGCTCAGGCATGCAAGAGGGTGTGCTTAGCTGCGAAAACCCCTCCTCCCCTCCTGAAGACTCCTGGGATGTATGACATATTTTGCCTAGACCTCAAAACTAGGAAGTAACCAAAGAAATGTTAAAAAAAGGACTATTTAAATCAAGTAAATATGAAATGCTTTCCTATCTATTTACTAATGCTAAAAGCAGAAGGATTTAAAATAGTCAATGTTGATTGACAGAGTTTAGTTCTGTTTAGTATTTTGACAACAGAATATGCAAATACTTTAGTCCACATGATCTGGGCACAGGTTCCCAGCGCCCGGGCTCTATACCACATAACAATCAAGAGGTAGAGTGATTCACTAGGTGCCTAGGATGGAAGCTGTAGGTTAGGTCCCCTCAGGAACAGGACATTTTATTTGAGGAGAATGTCTTTAAGAACTTGTTCACAATCTGCAGTGACCTACGTGTATTTGTACTTGGATAAAAGCAGGACAACAATTTTTTTTAAATGTATACCTTTCACCAGGGCTTTTTTTCTCAGAGAATAGGTGCAGGAACTCCCCCTTTCGGAGTCACCCCTTTTTTCCACCCCACCCACCTCTTAGCAACATTTCTTGGTTCCACCCCCTACCCACCTCCCATTACTGTCCTTTTAGAGAATACAGAACCAAGTATCATTTTGGGGTGCTAAGTAATTTGTATGGAATTTGGTACTGATAACAAGAAAATCAAGTAAAATAGATCCCCTGCAGCCAGTAACAATAGAGCCCCAACCCCCCCTCCCCCCACCAGCAGCACTAGATACCCCTAACAAAAATGCACTACCCACAACAAAATTCCCTCCTAGCAACAATACACTCCCATCAGCAACAACAGATCTCCCATCAGCCAGCATCAATAGACTCTCTGTCAGCCAACAACAATAGACCCCTCCCTGAACAGTACATCTCTCCCAGCAACAACTGACCCCCCAGAAATATAAGACCCACCCCCAGCAACAGTAGGTCCCCCACCAGCAACAATAGACCCCCCTTCAAAAATAGATCCCCTCCAGCTAAAATGGATTCCCCAATCAATAGACCCCGCAGCACACCCCAGCACCCCTTGCCATTATATACAGTACAGTCAGCACTGGAGGTGCCGGAACTGCGTTCCCCAGCGTTCCTGCTGAAAAATAGCCCTGCCTTTCACACCAACTTCACCGCTGTTTTTTTTTTACTTTTTGCGATACCAACGAAAGAAAAAAAAAGTGGAAAAAAAAAAAATTAAAAAGAAAAAAAAAAAAATAATATATATATATATATATATATATATATATATATATATATCACAGTATCTCACAAAAGTGAGTACGCTCCTCACATTTTTTGTAAATACTTTATTATATCTTTTCATGTGACAACACTGAAGAAATGACACTTTGCTACAATGTAAAGTAGTGAGTGTACAGCTTGTATAACAGTGTAAATCTGCTGTCCCCTCAAAATAACTCAACACACAGCCATTAAAGTGGTTGTAAACCCTTTACTACCACTTTAACCTTCAGGTAAGCCTATAATAAGGCTTAACTGTAGGTACTGGAAACATCTCCTAAACCTGCACGGTTTAGGAGGTATTTACCATATACGTTCGCACCGACGTTATCGGCGCATGCGCTCTGAAGAAAGGGCACGAGCGTGCCGTTTTTATAGTGCCCGTGCCGTGACCAGCAGCTTCCGCGCGAATGTGGCCATTTACAGAGCCGGAGTCCGCGGCCCAGAAAAGAAGAGGGGTGAAGATGGATGCTGGGTCATCGCGGGCTTTGTTTGCAGGTAAGTGCAACATAATGGGCTAGTATGTGATGCAATGGAAGAAAGAGGAGGTAAAACCCATCAGGGTTTACTTCCTCCTTAATGTCTAAACCTCTGGCAACAAAAGTGAGTACACCCCTTAATGAAAATGTCCAAATTAGGCCCAAAGTGCCAATCTTTTGTGTGGCCACCATTATTTTCCAGCACTGCCTTAACCCTCTTGGGCATTGAGTTTACCAGAGCTTCACAGGTTGCAGCTGGAGTCCTCTTCCACTCCTTCATGACGAAATCACGAAGCTGGTGGATGTTAGAGACCTTGCGCTCCTCTACCTTCTGTTTGAGGACGCCCTACAGATGCTCAATAGAGTTTAGGTCTGGAGACATGCTTGGCCAGTCCATCACCTGCAGCCCAGTCCCCGAAGGGAGGGCATCATGCTCTGCTTCAGTATGTCAAAGTACATGTTGGCATTTGTGGTTCACTCACTAGACTGTGGCTTCTCAGTGCCGGCAGCACTCATGTAGCTCCAGACCATGACACTCCCACCACCATACTTGACTATAGGCAAGACACACTTGTCTTTGTACTCTTCACCTGGTTGCCGCCACACACGCTTGACACCGTCGGAACCAAATACGTTTATCTTGGTCTCATCGGAACCACAGTAAACCATGTACTTAGTCTGCTTGTTTTCAGCAAACTGCAGGCCTTCTTGCGCATCATCTTTAGAAGAGGCTTCCTTCTGGGACAACAGCCACACAGTCCAATTTGATGCGGTGTGCGTCGTATGGTCTGAGCACTGACAGGCCGACCCCTTCAACCTCTGCAGCAATGCTGGCAGCACTCATACATCTATTTCCCAAAGACAACCTCTGGATATGACGCTGAGCATGTGCACTCAGCTTCTTTGGTCGACCATGGCGAGGCCTGTTCTGAGTGGAACCTGTCCTGTTAAACCGCTGTATGGTTTTGGCCACCGTGCTGCAGCTCCGTTTCAGGGTCTTGGCCATCTTCTTATAGCCTAGGCCATCTTTATGTAGAGCAACAATTTTTTTTTTCTTTTTCAGATCCTCCGAGAGTTCTTTGCCATAAGGTGCCATGTTGAACTTCCAGTGACCAGTATGAGAGAGTTAAATAGTTATAGTAGGCAAGGTTAAAAAAAGACACAAGTCCATCAAGTGCAACCTATGTGTGTGATTTTATGTCATTATTACATTTTATATCCCTGTATGTTGTGGTCGTTCAGGTGCTTATCTAATAGTTTTTTTTAAATTATCGATGCTCCCAGTTGAAACCACTGCCTGTGGAAGAGAATTCCACATCCTAATCACTCTTACAGTTAAGAACTCTCTACGCAGTTTAACCACTTCAGCCCTGGAAGGATTTACCCCCTTCCTGACCAGAGCACTTTTTGCGATACGGCACTGCGTCGCTTTAACTGACAATTGCGTGGTCGTGCAACGTTGCACCCAAATAAAATTGACGTAACAAAATAGAGCATTCTTTTAGTGGTATTTGATCACCTCCTGCGATTTTCATTTTTTTCGCTATAAACAAGAAAAGAGAGACAATTTTGAAAAAAAAAGCAAAATTTCTTTTTGCTGTAATAAATACCAACCAAAAATATATACAAAAATGAATTTCTCAGTTTAGGCTGATATGTATTCTTCTACATATTTTTGGTTAAAAAAATCACAATAATCGTTTATTGGTTTGCGCAAAAGTTATAGCGTCTACAAAAAAGGGGATACATTTATGGCTTTTTTATTATTTATTTTTTTTATTAGTAATGGCGGTGATCTGCGATTTTCTTTTTTTTTTTTTTTGACTACAACATTATGGTGGACACTTTTGACACTATTTTGGGACCATTGTCATTTATACAGCAATCAGTGCTATAAAAATGCACTGATTACTGTGTGAATGACACTGGTAGGGAAGGGGTTAAACACTAGGGGGCGATCAAGGGGTTAAGTGTGTCCTAGAGAGTGATTCTAACCTTGGGGGGGATTGTCTCACTAGAACATGACAGAGATCACTGCTCCCGATGACAGGGAGCAGTAGATCTCTGTCATGTGGCTAGGCAGAACAGGGAAATGCCCTGTTTACATCTCCCCGTTCTGCCGCTCCGTGACACAATCACGGGCCCCCGGCGGACATAGAGTCCACGGGCACGGTCACTGAGTATGCGGCGGGCACGCGCGCGCCCACAATGCCGCGATTTAAAGGGGACGTACCTGTGCTCCCATTTGCCCAGCCGTGCCATTGTGCCGACTTATATCGTGGTGCGCTGGTCAGCAAGGGTTAAGGTTAACTGCTTATCTTATAATTTTATTGAATTTAATAATGTCTTATTAAATTCCCTTATGCGGAAAAGTTTTATCCCTATCGTGGTCACCAGTATGGTATTTGTACATTAAAATCATAACCCCTCTCAATCGTCTCTTCTCCAGAGAAAACAAGTTCAGTGCTCATAACCTTTCCTCATAACTAAGGTCCTTCAGACCGTTTTAGTTTTGTTGCCCTTCTCTGGACTCTCTCCAGTTCTAGCACATCCTTCCTGAGGACTGGTGCCCAGAACTGGATAGCCTACTCCAGGTGCGGCCGGACCAGAGTCTTGTAGAGTGGGAAAATTATCATTTTATCTCTGGAGTTAATCCAGAGTGAGAGCGATGACACCAAACTTAACACACCTGCTCCCCATTCACACCTGAGACCTTGTAACACTAACGAGTCACATTACATCGGGGAGGGGAAAAAGGCTAATTGGGCACAATTTGGCCATTTTCACAGGGGTGTACTCACTTTTGTTGCCAGCGGTGGGACAGCAAATTTACACTGTTATACAAGCTGTACACTCACTACTTTACATTGTAGCAAAGTGTCATTTCTCCAGTGTTATGTGTGTATGTGTATGTGTATATGTATATATATATATATATATATATATATATATATATATATATATATATATATATATATATATATATATATATATATATATATAATCAGTCAGGTCCATAAATATTGGGACATCAACACAATTCTAATTTTTTTGGGCTCTATACACCATCACAATGGATTTGAAATGAAACAAATAAGATGTGCTTTAACTGCTGACTTTCAGCTTTAATTTGAGGGTATTTACATCCAAATCAGGTGAACGGTGTAGGAATTACAACAGTTTGTATATGTGCCTCCCACTTTTTAAGGGACCAAAAGTAATGGGACAATTGGCTGCTCAGCTGTTCCATGGCCAGGTGTGTGTTATTCTCTCATTATCCCATTTACAAGGAGCAGATAAAAGGTCCAGAGTTCATTTCAAGTGTGCTATTTGCACTTGGAACCTGTTGCTTTCAACTCTCAATATGAGATCCAAAGAGCTGTCACTATGAGTGAAGCAAGCCATCATTAGGCTGAAAAAACAAAACAAACCCATCAGAGAGATAGCAAAAACATTAGGTGTGGTCAAATCAACTGTTTGGAACATCCTTAAAAAGAAAAAACGCACCGGTGAGCTCAGCAACACCAAAAGACCCGGAAGACCACGGAAAACAACTGCGGTGGATGACCGAAGAATTCTTTCCCTGGTGAAGAAAACACCCTTCACAACAGTTGGCCAGATCAAGAACACTCTCCAGGAGGTAGGTGTATGTGTGTCAAAGTCAACAATCAAGAAAAGTTTTCACCAGAGTGAATACAGAGGGTTCACCACAAGATGTAAACCATTGGTGAGCCTCAAAAACAGGAAGGCCAGATTAGAGTTTGCCAAACAACATCTAAAAAAGCCTTCACAGTTCTGAAACAACATCCTATGGACAGATGAGACCAAGATCAACTTGTACCAGAGTGATGGGAAGAGAAGAGTATGGAGAAGGAAAGGAACTGCTCATGATCCAAAGCATACCCACCTCATCAGTGAAGCATGGTGGTGGTAGTGTCATGACGTGGGCATGTATGGCTGCCAATGGAACTGGTTCTCTTTTATTTATTGATGATGTGACTGCTGACAAAAGCAGCAGGATGAATTCTGAAGTGTTTCGGGCAATATTATCTGCTCATATTCAGCAAAATGCTTCAGAACTCATTGGACGGCGCTTCACAGTGCAGATGGACAATGATCCGAAGCATACTGCGAAAGCAACCAAAGAGTTTTTTTAAGGGAAAGAAGTGGAATGTTATGCAATGGCCAAGTCAATCACCTGACCTGAATCCGATTGAGCATGCATTTCACTTGCTGAAGACAAAACTGAAGGGAAAATGCCCCAAGAACAAGCAGGAACTGAAGACAGTTGCAGTAGAGGCCTGGCAGAGCATCACCAGAGATGAAACCCAGCGTCTGGTGAGGTCTATGCCTTCCAGACTTCAGGCTGTAATTGACTGCAAAGGATTTGCAACCAAGTATTAAAAAGTGAAAGTTTGATGGATGATTGTTAATCTGTCCCATTACTTTTGGTCCCTTAAAAAGGGGGAGGCACATATACAAACTGTTGTAATTCCCACACCTTTCACCTAATTTGGATGTAAATACCCTCAAATTAAAGCTGAAAGGCTGCAGTTAAAGCACATCTTGTTTGTTTCATTTCAAATCCATTGTGGTGGTGTATAGAGCCAAAAAGATTAGAAATGTGTCGATGTCCCAATATTTATGGACCCGACTGTATATAATATATTCTAATTCCTGTTTTAAAACATGTCCAATAAAAATATCTAATTTCTTCATAAATTTAGGCCAAAATGTATTTTCCTACATGTCTTTGGTTAAAAAAAAAAAAAAAAAAAAATCCTAATACATCTATTTTAATTGGTTTGCGCAAAAGTTAGTGTCTACAAACTATGGTGTGTATATATACTGGAATTTACGCAGCTGTGACACTATACTACTAATGACGATAATCATCAACTTATAGTGGAAGTGTGATAGTGTGGCTGGCAATCTAGCTCTAGCTGACTGTAATGAGCCCCTGCTCGCTCGGGTCCACTCTCCCGACACTCCGCTGCGGCTATTGAATCAGATTGCAGATCGCAACGTCTGATGGTTCAGTCATCCGATGCTCCAGGATTTGAACTACAGCTATGTGCCGTTCGAATCCAGTTGTGATAGCTCAGAACAAACACAAGGCAGGCTGTATGTAAGTTCAAACAGGGATCTCTTTTAATGAAAGGAATACAGGCTCTTTTATACAGTAAAAGAGGAGGTACATACCTCCTGCTCATATTACTCTGAACATACACCTGTGACAAGAAACCTAATTAACATGGGCTAATTAACTAATCCCTTTAGACAGCCTAGATGACTCAGTCATGACCTTTAGGCCAGACTGGCCATCTTGTAGCTCAGAAAACACAATCAACATTATCACAAATCAACACAAAACTTTTCTTCACACAATAGCAGAGTTAATTAACACGAACAACAATGGGGATCTAATGACTCTTAGATCCCATACTAGACTTATTTAAAATAAACACATTCTAGCAGGCAACAGACAGACAGGTGGCTGGAATTGACATCAGCAACTCCTAACAGTATTTGTCCCAGCATTATGAATCAGCCACTATTTCTAATATGGCAAATCCAGGGTCCCCAGAGTCTGTGTCTCTTGGGGGGATATGGACCTGAATCCAAAGTAACACCACCTCGAGGGTCCTCAGGCATACAGCTCACAAAGAGCACCGTCCCCCCAAATGCCAGGGCCCACGATCAATCTGCAAGAGGCTAGCAATTCAGTCCCCTCCAAAAGTCTCTCTCCTGGCTAGGTCTGTCACACTGACATTGCCTGGGAGGGACACTAACTGACACTGACATCAATAATACAGTGATCGGCGCTAATATTGTACACTGTCGCTGTACTAATGACACTGGCTGGGAAGGGGTTAACTTCTAGGAGGCAATCAAATGGTTAACTGTGTGCCCAACAATGGGTAATTTGTGCTGCTTTTACTTAAAGTGTTTGTAAAGTCAGAATAAGCAATAACTGGCATCACCTCTGTTTTATTAAGATATAAAGTACTGTGTTTCATTCTTTTTTTTTTTTAATTCTAATCCTAAACACCTTCTCTCACAGCACCTCTGTGCTGTCAGTTGTCGTCCTCTGCTCTACTTTCCCGATCTAAGGAGAGCAGCAGGAGGGGCTGAGATTCCCCTCTGACATCAGCCAGCCAGCAGAGGGAGGTCACATGACTGCAAGCGCAAGAAAGATATTTAGGATTAGAATGAAAAAAAAAAAAAACAGACGCACAGTACTTTATATCACGAGGGGATCACAGTTTTTGCTTATTCTGACTTTACAACCAGGAGGGGAGAAGATCACTTTCACACACAGGCTTCGGAATGGACAGGCATTGAAGGAGGGGGAGAGGGAGAGCAGTGAGAGGGATTACGGAGGCACGTAAACTGACCACGGTATCGTGGATCAGCAGCCATGATTTCCGTGGTCAGCACACACTGGGGGACACAGGAACAGGCAGCATCAACCAGGCATTTTACAGCATAAAAATGGACAAAGTACACGGTATAAGCACTTTGCTATAGTTCATGCCTTAAGGGAACTGGAGCTTTTTTTTTCCCTTTTAGGGTTACAGCCACTTTAAATATCTGCCTTTTTTTTTCTTCCTGCTTTGCAGGGAGAAGAAACAGCCAGTTCGCTGTTTCACAGTACTCAGAGTTCTGTGTTTTTGTGAACACAGAAATCTGTGTGACTCATTTACTAAAGGAATAGAGCATGTTCATTTTACAAAGTACATTTTCAGATTGCAAGTGAATTTTCACTAGTGAATGTTGAAAAAATTTTATTTTGAAAAGAGTACCCAATAAGATGCAAGAAAGGTAAAAAAAAAAGGATTTTTGCTTGCACAAGATCAGAAAAGAGTACAGCTTCCTGTTGTTCATTTTCCAAAGTGAGCATGTTCTACTTCTTAGTAAATCAGCCACTGTGTGTGATTCACCTCAACTGATCAGCAGCCAAAATATTTAACTGAAATCAGCTGCCAGACTCTTGCTGTGTCCAATCGCAGCACAGGTCGGCAGGGGGCGCACGCATGTGCTCCCTAAACCCGAAAGAAAGGCCACGACGTACAGGTACGTCACCTGGCCTGCAGCTGCCGCCTGCCTGCAGTGCAACTGCTGTAGAAGGGAAGTAGTTAATGAAGTGTCACTTTGTGACACTTAAAATAAGGTTAAAGTAAAAAAGAAAAAGTGGTGTGATGGACTCCCTGATGGAACTTAGCCGGCCCTGAGGCCACAATTACACCTGAGCTTTTTGTAGCTTGAACCTCCAAAATGCTCAAAATACCATGGTTTTCAGTTATGCCTGTTCACACCTAAACATAGTGTCATTTGTAGATTGTCACTTCTTTTAAACAACAAGCCTCAGGCATTTTTGGGCCCAATGATTTTCAGTAGAAGCGCCTGAAAAAAATGTGAAAACACACCACACATTTTTTTCCCCTAGTTGCTACCTTTCCATTGGCTAAAAATCATTTTTAAAAAGTGTGCATTTTGGTGCGGAAAAAGGTGCGTCTGCTACACGCACTTGGTGTGCCCATAACATTTAATGGCATAGCAAATGCAACCTGTGATTGCAGCACGTTTCTGAAACATGCGTCAAAAAAGCATGTTTTTGTGTGTTTTGTCACTTGTTTAGGAAAGGTGCAGTTGTGAATTCTGCCTAAGTTAGGGTTGCACAGCTAGTGAAGCAATACAAACTATACAGTAGCTTACAGATGTTTTGTAAACAAGTGTAACAGTGACCTGATGAGTGGCAAATGACGAGTGGGAAAGTAAACAATGTGTAGACACATGTTGCTTATGTTCTATGTTTCGTAATTGATAATCATGTGGTGAACTGGGCTATTGGATTTCTTACAGATCTCACCAATGTCAGGTTTCCTGTGTCAGACACTGTTCTCCAGCGATCAGCAGGCTATCTTGCATGTTGACAGCTGTTTGCAAAGAACTTCATTTTCCTTCCTGAAAACGGGCTGTATTTTGACACTTGATTTCCTTCCTACTAAGATGTTAATGTGCTTTACTTTGTTGCCTAAAGTACTGTATATGTGAAGTCAAGTAAAGAAAAGCACACTCACACAAAAAAAACTATGGTCTAATTAACATCTTTTATTAAAGTTTTTGGGGTTTTTTTTTTTGGTAAGCAGTCATGTGACTGCATGCCCTCTCTGCCCATACCTCTTCCTGAGTTTGGGTGGCACGTCTGAGGGCAGGTAGCAAGTGACACACAGGACAGTGGTGAAAGCTGCAGTCAGGCAGAGCAGGGCTGGCTAATGGGTGTGGCAGGAAAGCTGACTATAGGAGCACAGGCGCTTTTGTGTTGGCACAGCATCGTGTAGCATTAGACAGCTGAGAAATTAAAACTGACCACACTAGCACAAATGTGCTTAGTGTGGACAGAACGCTACAGGAATTGAAGGGCACTGAAAGAATTACCGGCTACTTGCTAATAATTAGGAATGTAACTACACAATAAGAAATGTGCAAAATTCATTACTCAATAAAGGAATGTGTAACTTGAATATTAATTATAAGGTTTACATACATTTAAGTAAACGTGTCAAGGGAGAAAAATTGAGAGTATTATTGCTGATCATTCCTTCTGACAATGCAGGCTTCCTGGCTGCCATACTGGCCTTCTTGCTTCTTTGCTTTGTAACTAACCTGGAACAAGTGTGCAGATAAGGACTTATGACTTTACTCTGAATTTTCTTTTTTACAGGCTTGGTCTAAGTCATATACTTAGGACTTATTAAAGTCACACAGTCATCCTCTGCCACAGATAGAGGCTAAGCCTGACAGGACATGGGGACTAGTCTTGCAGCTTTAGTTGGGGAAGGCAGATCTGTTTATTGATTTTAGTAGAAATATAAGTGCATTTTTACATTTATTTGGCTACTAATATTTTATTTCAATATAATTTACATAGCTTTGTTTTTTTCTGAGTGGGACTTACTTATCCATAATATTTGAATAGCCTTAGGGTCTGTGTCAATGACCTTTGGGCTTGTGACAATGACATCTGTTTCAAATCAGTTTGACATGCTTCTAAGATCATTCTTTGACAGGTATATTCAACCTGCATTTGACTTGAATTTGGCATCCCAATAGACATGTATAGTAATGCGGCTAAAACAGACAAAGGAAGCGAGCACTATAGCCCATTGATCATCGGTATAGCTGAACACACCACTGACTATCCCAGGCTGTTGTCAGTTATACACGTGGAGTAGTGTTAGGACAAACAAACAATCCAGACGAGACAGTGCTCAGGGTCCCAGGTTCAAATGTTTGTATTGAGGTAATCCTCATAAAATAGGATGGAATAAGTACATACAATACTAGGGATGGTCACCAAACGGTTATCCGACAGTCAAGCCTTCTTGGGTTGCTGTAGGTTTTTTTTCAGTGTTGGGCAGCTTATGAACGTCTTGTCTTGAATTGGATTTGGTAATTCTTGAAGAGGTCTAGTGATGACCCATATGCCTTCGTGACTTGAGCCCCAGCAGGCAGGCTGGAGGAGCAGCAATGAGCAGCACTCTGCAGACTCCACACACAGCAGTGTTTTCACATAAGCTGCCCAACACTGAAAAAACCTGAAGAGCATCCCAAGAAAGCTGGACTGTCTGATGACCTTTTTGTGACCATCCGTAGTGAAGTTGTAATGTCATACGACGTCTTATAAACTATCGCCGCCCTCCAATGGCTAGTAATATTTTTAGAGCCACGATATCTGGTGTGGCTGGTCGGGAGACAAGCAATGGCAATTATTTTCTATCAGTCTACTTTTATCTGCAATATCCCACAGATGGTTATGATTACTGCTTGATTGACCTCTTCTGAGATAGAGGGTCAATAGGATCTGGTAAGTGCCCCTATTTTTAGAGGTCGGGGTTTTCACTGAAGGAGCTCATATCACTGATGGTGTTGGAGCCCTTTCAATCTCTTTAAGGAGATTTCTTCACTTATTCACGTGGACTTTTACAAACATTTGAATCTGGGACCCTGAGCTCTGTCTCTTCTGGTTTGTATGTATAGGAACGCAAGCCTTATCTGAAGCTAACATATGCCACCACTTGACACAGAACACTTTGTACATTTCTTGATTCGCAGGTGATCGCATTAGCCCCTGCCAATATATTGTTAATAGCACACCAAATGCAGATCGCAAACACATTGCGTTTACAGGCACCAAATTGCATGGTACCGCAGTACCTGCGGCTTGGTGCATTGCATTAAGGGCCCTTTCACGCTGTAGATTATCAATTTTCACACTGCAGTGCTTCTAAAATGCTATATGCGTTTTTAAAAATGCATAGCGGGCAACACATAAGTGGTGAATAGCTGCTTGCTAAGGACGCCGTTTAGTGCTGGATCCTTAACAACCGGCTTTTCATTGTTTAAGAACGCCGGTGGGTTGTTGTTAAGGAGCCAAAACCCGCCGGTATCCTTAAAAGAGAACTATGGGTTTTTTTGGTTTTTTTTAAATAATCATACTTAATTGATTGCTCAGTTCTCAGGGCTCTCTGAGCAGATACCTACACATCCAGTGCCCCCCTGTACCTTCATTGTGGTCACCAAGCTCCTCTCTGCTTGAGTGATCTGGCCAGTGGTACAAAGGCTGAGCAGAGCCCCACCCTCTTTTGCCTGCAGAGGGGGGATGAGCCAGGAAAACTGAGCAGGACATTAAGGAACTGTAAACCACTCTGAATGTGTGGGGAGGATAGAGCGGGCAGATCAAACCTTCAACTGAAAGCAAGGAGCAGCTTAGGCAGCTTGTGTGGGGAGGAGAGGGGGTGGCCGAACGTAACAGAACATTGAACAGACCATGGAGGTACTGGGGGGCATATGTGTAGTTGTATAACTAGCATATTTTAAAAAAAAAAAGTGTCATGTGTCAAGTGTCATTTTTTGATGCGGTTCCCATTGATTTAAATGGAAGGTGCATCTTTGGTGCACTTTGGAAATGGTACCAAAGATGCTGCATGCAGGACTTTTCAGAATGCAAGGCAAATGCAGCACAGTGTGAAAAGTCTCATAGGCTTTAAAGGGAAATAATTCTTATGCGCTATTGTCACGCAGGAAAGGTGCTTTTTAGCGCAGCAAAAGCACATCAATCTAAAATGGCCCTAAAAGTAGTGCAAGCACTACTTTTCCTCTGGTCAGGGCACTTTGCAGCCCATTTAAATGTATAGGCTGTCAAAAGTTGCCACATGGGATTTGCATGGGAATGCATGCCGCATTCCTGCCCCGCCCAGCTATCGACTGAGAGTGCTGATTTGGAGCCGTGTGTTTTAGGCTTTTTTTCCTGATTTCCTTTTCTCTCCAAGTCTTTGAAGTCTTAAAGGAGTTGTAAAGTCTCAAAGTTTTTTTTTTTTTTTTTTTTTTTTTACCTTAATGCATTCTATGCATTAAGGTGAAAGAGCACCTGTGCAGCTGCCCCCCAGAGCCCCCTCTTTTCCTTACCTGAACACGATCGTTCCAGTGATGAGAACTAGCCAAGCAGCTCCAGCCGCTGTCTCTGGTCCTCATCAGCTCCCCCTGATGTCAATGAAATCCTGTGGCGCTGGGGTGGGGCTGAGTTCTGCTGTCTATGTCAATAGACGCAGCAGCAGGACTCGGGATCGCGCCTGCACGAGTGCGCCCATGGAATGCGGCTCTGTGTGTGGGCACTCCATGAAAAGGAGAATGGGGGCCGCGCTGTGCAAAACCCTTGCACAGAGCAGGTAAGTATGACATGTTTGTAAAGGTTCGTTTTTTTTTTTTGTTTTTTTTTTTTAAATAACAATCACTTTGGACGCAGTAAATCAGGGCTGGGATAGAGGCAGATTGCTGACATCACACATCACCAGACAAGCAGGCAGGAAACGCTGAAAAGGGTCATTTTGGGGTATAGTTTTTTAACATTACGTTCAGTGCAAAAATATCTTTTAATATGTTAATTATAAAATATTATCTGTGAATTTATCATATTTAGCACTGGCATCCAGCAGTGACCAGTTTTAGGGCTGATGCACGCTATAAGAAAATCAGGCGAACGACCGTCCGGTTTTCCTCAAAGGGAAGGAAATAATGTATGAAAAGTTTCGTATGACAAAGGCTTTTTTGTTTTTTTTCTGATCATGCTCAGTCTTTCCTGTCTGATATTTCTGATACGAAAACGGTACACATTTATCCAAAATCGTTCATTCTGTTCACGTACGAGGAAACATTTGGAGTTTATCCCTTTGTAAATTTTCGTTTGCAATGTCAGAATCAGATGTCGACAGTTGTGTAATGTACACACTATACAAAATTGAATGATCATGCCTCGTACAGAATTTTTCTTCCAATTTTCTTATACCCCCCTTTGGCTTGCATTATGCCATTTCTGCTGTTCCTGCAGTTGTTGAAAATGACTGCTGAATGAGTGACAGGAGGGACACGCCTCCCTCTAGATTAGCAGGGATAGGCGAGCCCCTTCCACGCAGGGCGGATTCTGTTCTGATCAGCTCACAGATCCCCTGCTGATTGGAGCAAAGCAGGATAGATTACCCATTTGGGTCCGCTCATATTCTACAGCGTGAACACGGACAGAGCCTGCTCTGCTTTATGGGTGGCCAGGAGTAAACAGACTCCGCTGTCCATTTACACGATTACACGATTAACACGATTACTCTCTGATCCGATCCACCTAAAGGGAAGAGGGCAGATCCCCTTCCATTTTCTTTTTTTTTTTTTTTAACCGCTTCAGCTCCGGAAGATTTTACCCCCTTCCTGACCAGAGCACTTTTTGCGATTCGGCACTGTGTCGCTTTAACTGACAATTGCACAATCGTGCGACGTGGCTCTCAAACAAAATTGACGTCCTTTTTTTTCCCACAAATAGAGCTTTCTTTTGGTGGTATTTGTTCACCTCTGCGATTTTTATTTTTTGCGCTATAAACAAAATAAGAGCAACAATTTTGAAAAAAACGCATCATTTTTTACATTTTGCTATAATAAATATCCCCCAAAAAATATAAAAAAAACATTTTTTTCCTCAGTTTAGGCCGATTGTATTCTTCTTCGGGGTAGGGCTAGGAAAAGAGAAGAGGAAATTATATATGTTTATTGAGTAGACGCGATTGACTAGCACCGAATATGTAATGTATAATGATATTATAATTTGAAGATATGGGGATGTGATGAGGTGTAAGAGATGTTATGAAGAATATGATAAATGCTCTATGTGGAGTGTAATATATAATATGTGAAAAATAAAGAAATAAAAAAAAAACCTGACAAGCGGAACTGATTGGATTGCCCATGTGAAAGGGGCCTACCACTTTGCAGAGGTCCAAAACACGTTTGCAGCAGTGCTGGCCTTTATTTTTAGAATTCCAAACATGCTATGCTCAATAAGTGCTATAGATGTACATTGTTGGAAATGTTCGTTTGTTAGATACGGGCATCAGTTTGCTGACACCATACAGTATCAGAGGAGGTGCAGGCTTTTAAATCATCAAACAGGTAATTAAGTTACTTTACAAAGCTGAAGGGGCCATGTTCATTATTTTTCTACAGTAATGCTTTTTCAGGTAAGTCCACTTTGACAGTTTTGAATAATGTCTGAGGGCCCTGGATAATACATAGAATGAAAATGTCAAAGACCACACATGGTTATCTTGCATATCCAGAACATTTACTTTTGAGATGTTCTCTGAAGCATCAGTATGAGCTTTGTTCACTCATTTTTAGGGTAATTTAAGGACAAGTATACAACCTAGTATACTTAATATTAAATAATATCCTCTTGCAGAAATGCATGAAGGATATTGCATTTAGTTAATAACTAAAGTTAAAATAAAAGTCAGCAGCTACAAATACTATAGCTGCTGGCTTTTGAGAAATAACCTGTAGTGCTTTCTTCCCGACAGTAGATTCTTTGCCAGGTTGGAGGGCATAAGCATTACTTTCAGTGGCATAAGCATTACTTTCAGTTTTGTGTGTGAATTTGCATATTAAACTATACACAGATAAAGTGCCCACTGTATTGCTTTGGCAGCATATTATTGATATCTTATTTTTTCAATTTAATTTTGAGTATGTATTCTTTATGTAACAGTAAAAGCCTCGGTACACAGTATAAATTACCAAGGGAATTGTTAAATTGTTCATAGGTCTCTGTAAGGAATGCATGCTATACTGTGGACCTTTTACTGCCCCTTTAACCCTGTATTTAATTACTGCATGTCAAGTACTGTGTTGACTGCTTGCTATTCTTAATGTTTTTTTTCTTCAGGAGGTAGAGTTTTCTTCTTTAAAAGAAGCTCTATCCTTTGTGTCACTGATTGATGGATATTACAGATTAACAGCAGATGCACACCATTACCTTTGCAAAGAAGTCGTGCCGCCACGAGTACTGGAAGGCATTCATAGTTATTGCCATGGCCCTGTGTCGTAAGTATATATTTGTAAATGGATAAAGTGGAGCTAAAGTCTGGAAAAAAAAATTAGAAAGATTTTTTTTTTTGGTAGAAGAGACATGTTTTCTAGTATTTAGGTAATGTGATAATGTATGTCCAGTGTGCATGAACTAATGTTTCATCAATATTGGCCAACTAGTGGACAAAGAAGACAATGGTCTGGTGGAAAAATCCACAAAGATGGCAACAAGCACAGATTTGACATTGTTGGTTGAGGACAAACTTAAAGTGGATGTAAACCCGAATTTTTTATTTTATTTATGTCATAATGTAGAGTATAAGATTTCCTATCATTTGAGCCCAGTCTTGCCACAAAGAGTTAATCCATCTCTGAGCAATCCTCTTTTATTGTTCAGTGAGATAAAACTTGACAAACAGAGAAAAACTTTGTCAAATCCTCCCCTTGCTGTGAGTGACAGGTGATTTACATATCTCGTGCATTAGCCGAAGACATGCATTATTTTTTAATTCCCACCCCCACTCCTTTCTTCAGCAGCTCTGCAAGGATTGGATGTTCCACACCTCTGCATGATTTGGTATGCTGAAGTCATGTGGTTACTTTCCTGTCTTTTCACTGGATGTTAGAGATCATAGCTGAAGTTCAGTGTAAAAAATATACAGGATAAAATGCATATTGACAAGGGGAGTGTAGAGGTGGGCGGGGAGTCTATTGACATCACGACTCCACCCACCGAGCTCCAGACAACAGACCCACCCACAGAATCTGCAGTTTTTCGGCTCTCATAATAGACAGAGGGGAGACATTTGACAGGTTAAGATACATGCAGGAGGCATGTATATCCTTATAGATAACCCCTATGGCAGTAGTTTAGAAAGGATGACATTGGGTTTACATCTACTTTAACGCTCGCCATACACGGATTGAAACTTGACCGGTTCAGCAGGTGGGAGGGCGGTTGGAGGATTCCTCCATCCCCATCATTATTTTTGTTCAGCTCACTGGCTGAAGAAAAAAAAAAAATCTAACAGTGTAAATTTAGGTACGCCATGCACCGATCAGTTCCTCTTTACCTATAAAGGGTTGTCACTTGAGTTGAAAATAATAATCGTCATAATTGACAGGTTTATTATTAAAATGAACCCAAGCTGACCTTAAAAAGGTGCATAAGGTAATCACAGGATCATGACCTCCTATGTAGATTTAGCTCTGCCCCCATCATCATGCTCTACTTTACCTTTTTTTCTTTTTTTTTTTTGTTACTGCTCACTCAGGCTCTTTCATTTGATAGGTATTGGTCTTAGTGCAGGCTGGGCACAGGCCTAATTCCGTCTTGAAGCGAAGTCAAGTCTCTGTGAACAGCTAGAACCTAGGATTGAAGAATGTCACAAGCTGCATGTGCTTCAGCACTGTTCACGGTTCTTCCCTTGAGCATTTTTTTGGACAGATCAGGATCACATTATGCCATTAGTATTCTGGGTGATCTTAAAAATCAGAGGTCCAAAAAAAAGTGTTCTTTTTTATTATTCATTGCAAATTTTTGGTGTGGACCCTAACTTCAGCTTGTTCAATTAAGCTTTGACAATAAAACCCGGAAGCTGATACTATGTTACTATGCACAGCTGCATCAGTTTGTGTGCAATTTTAGTAAATCTCCCCCATTGATTTGCATGGAAATAAGTGGGGAAGTAAAAACAAATTACTGTGTACTACTCAGCAAAATGCTCCACACCTGTATGTAGCTAATATGCATGTCTTCCATTTACAAATAAACATCTGTATAGTTGGTGGTATAATTAACAGTCCTTCTTAATTGCTGTTCAGACAAGATATGTTACTACATTGACTAAGAATAATATAGTCAGTATTGTGCAATGCTATAATGTCCGGATGGTCCACACGCCTCTTTTCAGAAGTCCTAACCCAAGTAACGACAAAACAAGGACTTTATGGCAAAATTCTGTTTTATTTGATACATTTCAGATATTTAATATTATGGAGCTCTTTTGCAGATTGTGACACCTCACCCCACTGCTCAATAACTAATACCCTTAATTAAGCTCTCTCAGACACTGCCAAGGCCTGTATGCACCCTGCTCCAAGTCTCCACACCAAATTACTAGCCCACTCGGAATGAACAGTTGGCAAGGTGCAGCTGAACCCCTCACTTGCATTTAGACACCTGTGGAGGAGATTGAAGAGGCATTATGTAGTTTACACCCACCGTGTGGTGTCTGCGATGTTCATGCCTCCCCCTTTGGGAGGTTGCCAAATCCACCTGGCAAGGTGCGCCAATCTGCTCTAAAAGTCCCCTACATCAAAGTGAAACAGACCTGTAAAAACAATTGTACAAATATTGTGATTTTATTCACAGAAAAAGCCACTTCCTGTACAATCCTCTCCTTATGACCCTGCATATTTCCATATTTCCCCTCCATAGCACAGCCCCTTGATCATGAAACCTAGCTCCATCTAACTTGTGGAACATGGCACCCACCACTGCCATGATAGCCACATCACCGCACAAAGCCGTCACCAGCCAAGACCCCCAGTCTTAAAAGGCCTCATCCCCCAGGTAGGTGCTGACCCCCCTAATAATACTGAGAATACAAGGCAATGTGCTACCTGTGGAACTAAAAAAAAAAATATATGGCTTTGACCATATCTATCCTGCAAATATTTCTACAATGTGATAAGTATATCACATGCATATGTATTCATATAGAGCAACCCATGGACAACAAACCGTTGACAGATCAATTGTTTATGGTGGCAGACAAATGCCTGTGAATAGTCAATATGAATAAAAAAAAACTGTCCCACTCTTCCATGAGTCAAGAAATGGCTACCTCTTTCTCTTGCTTCGTCTCTAGAATAATTTAAACTTGCTAGATTGACCGAGCCAGAGCATATTGTATACTCTGCAGGAAATCGGGCATATTAGATGTCCCAGTCAACTGTTAGGATTTATTCAAACATAGCATGGTGACTGGCATTTTGTGCACTGCTAGGGCACATAGAAAACAATTGTCTTCTATATGCTTTGTTTGCACACCAACACAGACTAGAAGTGTGGTGCAGTGACCTATGGTAAAATGCAGACATGAAGCATTGTAAAGCAGCTCACAGGTAGGCACTGCATGTCGCTGTACAATACTGCAATGCACTGCACTGCTGTGCGAAGTCATGAATGAAGTGTAACTTTGTGCACTTTAAATAACTAATAAAAGAAATCAGTGTGATGAGCTGAAATGCGTATTGCACCACCCCCTTGCCATGGCTCACTGCAAGGAAAATCTTGACCGCTGCCCACATGCTAAAACGGGCCATTTAGAGTGCTCAAGCCCAGGTTCATAAACAGATATGATTTCTTTCATTGTACTTGGCTGTGGTGAAAGAATATAAGCAAAAATAGATCTTTTAAGCGCCCCCCCCTTTTTTTTGTAAGCACTAATTTTTACTCTTAATCATACAGGACATGTTTTTTCCCCTCACTGAGCCAAAAATGTAACTGCTAATTAGTCTGGTAAAACTATACTTGTGTAACTGTAGGTTACCATGGTAAAGAAGTGGTTGTACAGAGTGTTCTCACTGCAAAATCATCAGATCTTATTCTATAGCCAAAATGTTAAGCAGCCGTTAAATTACAACAAGATAAGTCCGTAATTGCTTCAACTAGGCCTCAAGCTATATGTATTTTAATGCAGTGTCCTCACAAAATCAACAGTGTGTAATCTGCTGCTAAAGATGTATTTCAGGACGTAGCCAGATCCTTTAAATTTGGCAATGCTGTCAGGTTGAAGAGCCTGTATGAGAAAAGGGACAAATGGTATGTTTGATGTGCCCTTATCAATCTGCAAGGGATATAAGCAGACTTGGTGGTGCTCAGACCACCCTTTTGTTTTAGGAAGCTCTTCAAAAATGCCCTCCTCTTCAACACCATAAAAAAGAAGACCTTTGTTTTAACAAAATACCGTGTTGATCAGCATATAACACGCACAGGCGTATAACACACACCTTAACTTTAAGAGAAAAGTTTCAGAAAAAAACCCTTACATTTTAATATAAGGTTCAGTGCCCATCAATGCAACCTAATCAATGCCCATCTGCAGCCTCTAATTTGCCCATCATTGCAGCCTGTTTAGTGCCCATCTGCAGCCCCTAATGTGCCCATCATTGCAGCCTGTTTAGTGTCCATTTGCAGACTCGCCTTTGCCGATCATTGCAGCCTTGCCAGTGCTGGATTAAACAGATACGCGATCTCCTGTGTGTCCGGCGCTCAGTCACTCACAGTCCTGCCCGACTCATATGATGGACAGAACAGTGGTCCAATGCCAAGCCAGGGGGGCGGGACTGTGTGTGACTGCCAGAATACACAGGAAAGCGCTGGATACACAGGAAATCGCGGCTGTGTGCAATCCAGCGGCGCTCGTCCCCTCCTTCCACTCCGAAGCAACAGAAATTGGCGTATAACACGCACTCACGATTGCCCCCTGATTTTCAGGGGAAAAAAGTGCATGTTATACACCGATAAATATGGTATATCTTTTGAATCAAAATGAACCTGTCAAGTGATCCTCAAAATTATAAGTGAGTGGAAACGCAGCATCCCTTAGAAAACATTTTATGCGTCTGAAAACCCACTGAACAAATGTAGACACTACATGCAATCTTTGACTTTTTTTTATCAGAAAAGTTTTTATTCATCTCCAAAAGGAGATATATTTTCCATATACATACAATACAAAAATAAAGCGTAATCGAATATTGGATATTACAGCACAATTTAAGGCACACACTGCAAAATAGTATATAATATGTAATACAACACATAATATACTGATAACCGTTTGTGTGGAGATTGCATAGATTTAGAAGAATCTATAGTTACATGATCCACACATACATCGCACCCTATCCTCAAGGAGCCCACAATCCAAGGTCCCAAACTCACATTCATATACTAGGGCCAATTTTGGACAGAAGCCAAATAACCTACCAGCATGTCTTTGGAGTGTGGGAGGAAACCGGAATACCCGGAGGAAACCCACGCAGTCACAGGGAGAACATGCAAACTCCATGCAGATAGTATCGTGGTTGTGATTCGAACCAGCAACCTTTTTTACTGCTAGGCGAGAGTGCTACCCACTACACCACTGTGCCGCTAGATCATTTGATTTCTGAGGTCAGGAATTCAATATTGTTGGTCTATATCTTTGACTTCAGCTTCAAGTTCTGGCACACCCACCATCTCCAGAATCCCACAATGTATTCATGCACCTATTTATAGGATTCAGAGGTGGTTTGGAAATGCTGACTATATGTAATGCCACTTGAATCTTAATGTTTTACTAATGAATGACAATTTCTCAGTAACTATATGGCTACTTACACCAGGGCACTTTGTGGGCGCTTTTAACCTTTATTTGCCCGCTAGCGGGGTGCTTTTAGCCCCCAAAAAGCGCAGCTAAAACGATAGCCGCGCTTTACCGCCGACGCCCCCGCTTTAGGAGTGGTGTATACAGCGCTCCTAAAGCGCCCCTGCCTATTGAAATCAATGGGCAGCGCCGCCGAAGTGCCTGCCACAGTGCTTTGTGGGCGCTTTTAACCCTTTATTCGGCCGCTAGCATGGGTTAAAAGCACCCCGCTAGTGGCCAAAAAGCGCCACTAAAATGACGGTAAAGCGCCGTTAAATAGCGGCACTTTACTGCCCTCGCCTCCTGCTCCAGTGTGAAAGTGCCCTATAAGTAGTGTGGCTAACTTTACAAAGTCATTGAGACCATAGGTAGCCTCTACACTTGTCCTGCTTCTGCTGATTGGTTGTCGTACTTGGATCTTCTGTCATTACGCTGTTTGGCTCTGGTGTGCTGCCAGCATTCAGAAACACTGGCTTCCAGTATTCCTGTGAAAGCCCAATGTTTATGTAGCAGGTGGTACTTAGCAGGCATACTTTGGCCATAGACACTGTTGCCATCTATGACCTCGTACACACTACACAATTTTTGTTGTCTAATTTCCTTTAGATTTACCAAAACCATGTAGTGCAAGGGCCTGTCTGATTGCATACAAATTCTCTTAAGGTTTGACCTCAGATTATATGGTTTTGGTAAATCTGAAGGAAAAAAAACTACAGAAAATTGTATAGTGTGTATCCAGCTTTAGTGTAGGGGGTTTCTATTTTCTGAAAGTGGCCTATATTAATATAAACCTGTTATGAGACAACAATACAGTAGCTGTCATTATTGACATCCCAGAAATGTGTTCTGTTGGTCAAGTGAATAAGGTTTTATTTTCCTTTGGGGAAATTGGATGTAGTAAGCTGGCCGTTTATCATTACCTTCTCCACTTTTTTTAGACTTTGTTGCATATGCAGGTGCTGACAAAAGTTTGAACTAGACAGATTGAATAACTTGGCTAAGAAATCTTTTTTTTTTTTTTGTACAGTACTGTGTGGGGACGGACTATGGCCAGTGGGAGTAAAAAAATGACCCGGGGTCAGTGGGAATAAACAAGGCCCCATTCTTGGTGTTGGTAAGAGGAGTAGTGCCCCATTCTTGGTGTTGGTAAGAGGAGTAGTGCCCCATTCTTGGTGTTGGTAAGAGGAGTATTGTCCCATTCTTGGTATTGGTAAGAGGAGTAGTGCCCCATTCTTGGTGTCGGTAAGAGGAGTAGTGCCCCATTCTTGGTGTCGGTAAGAGGAGTAGTGCCCCATTCTTGGTGTCGGTAAGAGGAATAGTGCCCCATCCTTGGTATCAGTGGGAGGAATAGTGACCAATCACTGTCATCGGTGGGAGAAATAATTCCCCCATCATTGGTGTCAGTGGCAGGAATTAGTGTCCCATCATTGGTATCAGTGGGAGGAATAGCGCCTCTGGGGGCCAGGATAAAGGCAAGCAAAGGCCCACACCTAGTCCCCGGACTGCAGTTTAGAGACCACTGATATACAGTATCTCACAAAAGTGAGTACATCCCTCACATTTTCGGAAATATTTTATTATATCTTTTGTTGCCAGCGGTTTAGACATTAATGGCTGTGTGTTGAGTTATTTTGAGGGGACAGCAAATTTAAACTGTTACTCAAGCTGTACACTCACTACTTTACATTGTAGCAAAGTGTCATTTTTTCAGTGTTGTCACATGAAAAGATATATTAAAATATTTACAAAAATGTGAGGGGTGTACTCACTTTTGTGGGATACTGTATATACACTAAGAAGTTTGGAAGGCAGCATTTCTACCAAAATTTTAGTTTGCTAGACTTTTTTTAACAGCTGCTGTGGGTATACCTGGAGGTGGCTGCCCATATCTGTAGCAGCTCCAAAAACCTTCCTGTCACAGCTGAAGCCATTCTGACAGGCAAAGCATCAGCAATACCTGATGTGCCGAAGCTTGCCCACCTTTCCTGCCTCCTGAACACTATTATCTGCACTTCTTAGTAATAGATATACAGTCAGGTCCATAAATATTGGGACATCGACACAATTCTAATCTTTTTGGCTCTTTACACCACCACAATGGATTTGAAATGAAACGAACAAGATGTGCTTTAACTGCAGACTTTCAGCTTTAATTTGAGGGTATTTACATCCAAATCAGGTGAACGGTGTAGGAATTACAACAGTTTGTATATGTGCCTCCCACTTTTTAAGGGACCAAAAGTAATGGGACAGATTAACAATCATCCATCAAACTTTCACTTTTTAATACTTGGTTGCAAATCCTTTGCAGTCAATTACAGCCTGAAGTCTGGAAAGCATAGACATCACCAGACGCTGGGTTTCATCTCTGGTGATGCTCTGCCAGGCCTCTACTGCAACTGTCTTCAGTTCCTGCTTGTTCTTGGGGCATTTTCCCTTCAGTTTTGTCTTCAGCGAGTGAAATGCATGCTCAATCGGATTCAGGTCAGGTGATTGACTTGGCCATTGCATAACATTCCACTTCTTTCCCTTAAAAAACTCTTTGGTTGCTTACGCAGTTTGCTTCGGGTCATTGTCCATCTGCACTGTGAAGCGCCATCCAATGAGTTCTGAAGCATTTTGCTGAATATGAGCAGATAATATTGCCCGAAACACGTCAGAATTCATCCTGCTGCTTTTGTCAGCAGTCACATCATCAATAAATACAAGAGAACCAGTTCCATTGGCAGCCATACATGCCCATGCTATGACACTACCACCATCATGCTTCACTGATGAGGTGGTAAGCTTTGGATCAACAGCAGTTCCTTTCCTTCTCCATACTCTTCTCTTCCCATCACTCTGGTACAAGTTGATCTTGGTCTAATCTGTCCATAGGATGTTGTTCCAGAACTGTGAAGGCTTTTTTAGATGTTTGGCTAACTCTAATCTGGCCTTCCTGTTTTTGAGGCTCACCAATGGTTTACATCTTGTGGTGCACCCTCTGTATTCACACTGGTGAAGTCTTCTTTTGATTGTTGACTTTGACACACATACATCTACCTCCTGGAGAGTGTTCTTGATTTGACCAACTGTTGTGAAGGGTCTTTTCTTCACCAGGGAAAGAATTCTTCAGTCATCCACCACAGTTGTTTTCCGTGGTCTTCCGGGTCTTTTGGTGTCGCTGAGCTCACCGGTGCGTTCTTTCTTTTTAAGAATGTTCCAAACAGTTGATTTGGCCACACTTAATGTTTTTGCCATCTCTCTGATGGGTTTGTTTTGTTTTTTCAGCCTAATGATGGCTTGCTTCACTGATAGTGACAACACTTTGGATCTCATATTGAGAGTTGACAGCAACAGATTCCAAATGCAAATAGCACGCTTGAAATGAACTCTCTACCTTTTATCTGCTCCTTGTAAATGGGATAATGAGGCAATAACACACCTGGCTATAGAACAGCTGAGCAGCAAATTGTCCCATAACTTTTGGTCCCTTAAAAAGTGTGAGGCACATATACAAACTGTTGTAATTCATACACCGTTCACCTGATTTGGATGTAAATGCCCTCAAATTAAAATTGAAATTCTGCAGTTAAAGCACATCTTGTTCGTTTCATTTCAAATCCATTGTGGTGGTGTATAGAGCCAAAAAGATTAGAATTGTGTCGATGTCGCAATATTTATGGACCTGACTGTATGTATAGGGGGGATTAGCAGCAAGCTCTGACACTACTTGAAAGTGTTGTATTTGCCTTTCTGAATAGCTAGGCATTTGGCTGTGACAGCATTTATATGCTGGCAGTTTTGTTTTGTTTGAAAAAGACTCTTTAAAGTGTTTAATATCTGCAGCATTGGTTAAAGAAGTATTCAAACAGACTAGAATGTTCCTTATGCCGCGTACACATGGTCGGACTTTTCGACTACAAAAGTCCGACAGCCCGTCCGACAGACTTTCGACGGACTTTTGGCAGACTTGCGGCAGACTTTCTAACAAACTGACTTGCCTACATACAATCACACAAAAGTTCGACGGATTCGTACGTGATGACGTACACCGGACTTAAATAAGGAAGTTGATAGCCAGTAGCCAATAGCTGCCCTAGCGTGGGTTTTTGTCCGTTGGACTAGCATACAGACGAGCGGATTTCTGGGTCCGGCGTAGTTACGACGTAAAGATTTGAAGCATGTTTCAAATCTAAAGTCCATCAGATTTGCAGCTGGAAAAGTCCGCTGAAAGTCCGGGGAAGCCCACACACGATCGGATTGTCAGCCGTATTTTGTCCGTCTGCGTCCGTCGGACTTTTGTAGACGAAAAGTCCGACCGTGTATACGCGGCATTATACTATGCAAGTTATATATTTTTCATAAAAGCAGCAATAACTTTAGTTGCACGGGAAATGCTGTTTAACAGTGAAAACAATTTCACAATCGGGCAGAACTGAAAGTTAAGCACATTTAAAAAAAAAAAAAAAAAAAAAACAAGGATAAAGGCTAGATACCCAGGACTTCTGATTTCCATCCAAACATTGAGGTAGTACCCTACACCACTCAGAGCTGGAAATTGCCTTGTTGCCAGTAAGATACTGTATATGATAAATTAAACATGCTTTAAGAAATGACTTCACGTCAGAAGCAATCCCTTTCACATCAGAGATCCACCTTTCACATCAGTATATACACTCAGTCCTTGTTGGATCCTCTGGGAACCAATGGAGGCACATTGAGAACAGTAGCCAAATAAGGCTGGCCGTAGACGGCTTGATTCCTGCTGAATCTGCCAAAATTCAAGCCATGAATGACTCTGCGAACATCACCTGGCTCGACAAAAGTCTGCTAAAAAAAACAACTGAGCCAAGTGAAAATCTTTGTACCTGACTGGATGCAGCTACTGCTCAGCATGTCATTGTATTCAGGCAACTGTTGCACACTACGATAGCCAGCAGTGGAAATTCTTTCATCCATGCTGTTAGTGTGGATGGGGGAATCAACTGATTTTTTTTCTCATTCAGCTCATTGGCCAAATATGACTACCATGTTGTATTCCTTTCCAGTACCTATTTGTGTGCAGATGCTGGATGGAGAGGGAGAAGGGTAATATGAGGTGAATCTTGAACTTTGGTTTATGCTGTGTACTATTACACACACCTTTATTATTTAAAAGGGAAGCTTGAAAGTCAGTGGTGGTTTCCAAGCAGACAGCTAATTAGTTTAAAAGATAGCTTCTCTATTTATTTAAAAAAAAAAAAAGTGACAACGGGAAAACAGCTCTGTTTTGAGCTGCTGCATTAGGCTTGTGATAGGTTGCTGGTTAAGTAATTTCTATGCATTTAAATATTTAAGAGGTAATTCCTCCATCCAACTCATTCATGTAGATGGAGGAATCTTGTTTTTTTTTGTTGTTTTTTTTTGTTCAGCCTGCTCAAAAAAAAACAAAAAAAAAAACGTACCTATCTTTGGCCAGTCTAACATAAAAATGTCTTATGGTTATCTGCAGTCTAATGTGACCTAATTTAGCCTAAGCTGTTTGTTTTATGTAAGCTGCCCATAGACCTTGGATCAGTTATACATGCAAGCATAATTCTACCGCCCTAAAGGCAAAACTTTTTTTTTTTTTTAGCTTTGGATAGAATTGGGAGGGATTGGAACACCTGTCAGGTTTTTTATTGCTGTCTGTGCCCCTGTTAGGGAGATTCACTCTTTGTTTGTCATGTTTATCGTTCTCAAAAGTGAGATTAAAAAGAATATTGAATTTTGGGTTGGCATCAGAAGATTTAAAGAATGGAAATCTTCCAATGAGGACACTAGTTCTGGTGACCCTGGTGACAAACTGTGATTCCCTCACTTTGGAGGGATTCCATATCACTTCCTGTTCCTGTTAGACATCTGTGCGGGTTCCTGCACAGATGTCTATTGAAATCGCATCCGAAGTCGCCAAAAGTAGAATAGAAACTACTTTTGGGAATCAGTGCGGCACCGCAAAGTTGGCGTTGCACCGATTCGGACTGTGCTATTGCTAGCAATAGCCGCCAATTTGACATGTCAAATCACAAGCCAAGTCACATCAGTGTAAACCTGAGCTTATTGTCAAAGCTGAATTGAACAAGCTGAAGTTAGCTGTTTGGCTACCATGCACAGCTGCACCAGATTTTGCACTGTCCAGTTTAAGAAAATCAGTCCCTTATTGTCTAGTTCTGGAAATTGTCATCTAATTTATTTGGGCCCCTACTGTCCTTGCTAATATTTGTTCCGTTCCTGCCAAAAGGGTGCTTATTTTTTATACTTCTTTATGGAATGCTTAATTTTTTTGTTCTAGACCAGTGGTTCTCAACTTGGGGGTCAAATGATAATTTGCCAGGGGTCACCAAATCCTTGGCTGTTCCTGAAGCCCGCACCGCTCTCCCAGCCTTTTTGCAACCACCCAGCAGGGCTATCCCTGGAGCCTGTGGCCGCCCACTCAGCCTCTTCGCAGCCGTCCATTTAGTTCACAGCATGGCTGCAGGGCAGAGACTAGAGGTCAGCTGACTGGTAAGGAATGTAAAGTGGGAGGGGCTGAAAGAGACCCTATCTCCTGATTTCGGCATAGGTGTCACTGCTACGAGACACCGTGAAGCTGGATTATAATTAAATAACACTACCTGTGATTATAATTACAGCCATTAAAAGTCCCCACTACAGTTCTAAGATCAGCAGATGACCTTGATCAAGAGCACCTAAGCTGGCTGATCATAACTCCCCGCCAGCACTGCCATTCATCCCATTCCCCCCATCCCCCACCAAGGAGTAGGAGAAGGAATAAAAATAGAGAATACATGGAAGGGAGAGGAAAATAGGGGGCAGGACAAAGAAAAAGGGAGAGAAAGAATAAGAGAAAGAACAAGAAAGACAGCTAGAGAGAGGGATGGGGAAAAAAAAGAAATTAGGATAGAGATAGATAAAAGGGAAAGAAAGGAGAACAAAGAGAAAGAGTGGTGCATCCTAAAATGTACCATAAGGGGTTTTAATACTGTACAAGTGGAAGTGACTCAGGGAGCGCTAAATGTCCATGGGTTAGGGGCGCAAATCACTTATTTTGCCTTGGGTGCTGATAACCCACGCTATGAAAATAATTTCACAATTAGGGGTCTCCACAACTTGGGAAATTTTATCAAGGGGTCACGGCACTAGTGCGGTTTGAGAACCACTGTTCTAGACCATGTTATGAGTTCAACATAAATAGAACAACTTACCCCAAATAAATGTATAAAGCTGCAACATATTCTTGGTCAATTTCCTAATGATGCCTCTCTCCTAACTCCTCGGTTATAGGATGGAATTTGCAATTGACAAGCTCAAAAAAGCAGGAAGCCAAAAAGGAATTTTCATACTTCGATGCAGTCCTAAAGAATTTAACAAGTACTTCCTCACATTTGCAGTAGAGGTAATTATAAAAAGTTAAAGCGACAATAAAGGTTTGATTTTGTTTTTTTAAAAATAACAAACATGTCATACTTGCCTCCACTGTGCAGCTTGTTTTGCACAGAGTGGCCCCGAATGGCGTTTTCTGGGGTCCCCCGGCGGCTCTCCTAGCTCCTCCCCGTCTCAGATAACCCCCTGGGAGAAGCGCTCTCCCTGGGGGGTTACCTTACGGGCGCACTCCCGAGTCCTGCATTCGGCGCCCATAGCCGCCAAGTGCAGGACTCGGCCCCGCGTCATTGGATTTGAATGACAGCAGTGCAAGCCAATGGCTGCGCTGCTATCAATCTATCCAATGTAGAGCCGAGAACCCCGGGCAAAGATCCAGCGTGTTCACAACGCGGGACTTTCCAGGGCTCAGGTAAGTAAGAGGGGGGCTGGGGGGGGGGGGGGGGCGGTAATCGTCAGATGTTTTTTCACCTTAATGCATAGGATGCATTAAGGTGAAAAAACAGGAACCTTTACAACCCCTTTAATAACATTCAAAACGAATGAGTTTATTACATTGATTTAATTTTTCTATTTATGTGTTTTGTTTTGTTTTCCAGCGTTCTGGAGTACCTGAATATAAACACTGCTTGATAACAAAAACTCCAAATGGGGAATACAACCTACGAGGTGCCAAGAAAAATTTTGGCACACTGAAAAATTTGTTAAACTGCTACCAGAAAGAAACCGTCCGCTCAGATGGCATCATTTTCCAGTTTACTCGATGCTGCCCCCCTAAACCCAAAGGTCAGCCATGGTGGCCCTCATTTTAAAAGCAAACAGAACATTAAAGGAAAGGTTTTTAAAGGTGTACTGATCTAGAATGAACATGTAGATTAGGGGTAGGCAACCTCAGCCCTCCAGCTGTGGTGAAACTACAAGTCCCATGATACATTGCAAGACCCTGCCAATCACAGGCATGACTCCTAGGGGCAGAGGCATGATGGGATTTGTAGTTTCACCACAGCTGGAGGGCCAAGGTTGCCTACCCTTCATGTAGATGGTAAAGCTGGAAATATGTGGAGCCCTGCACTGCTGTTTTTTTTCAGTAACTTACTATGTAGGTAAAAAGGATAAGCATTACAGAGCCAAATCCTGCATGTTTGAAAACAAGTCTGCAGCAGACATTCCCATAGTTCTATTCTCACTACTTTACTTTAATGTTACTCATTGTGTTCATTACGTTGCGAGTTGAAGTGCTAAACCAGTTGCAATCTGTGGGGAATGTGTTTTTTGTTATGACTGAGATCTCAACTAAGGGCCTAGTGAATTATTTAGCAATTATATTACTATCTCATTAAGTTGTCTATTGAATGCAATTCCTTGATGCATCCTTCTCAAAACCTGAATGAAGCACCTGAGGCACGTAAAATTGTTAGTGCCAATTTATATCAAATAAGTGAAATCAATGTGACTGAACACCGTTCTGGCATTAAACAAAAAAAAAAAGTTTACTCTGCACAATTTTCGACCAACTCATCTCAAAGTTTTACTATTTCTACATTTTGTTTTAAATTATAGTCCTCACCCCCAGCAGCATAACAAAGGTAATACCTGGTGCATCTGGATAAGGATGCGCATATCATATGGGGGAGTCCATATCTTTGTGTAAGCAGTGAGTGACCTGTAGCTTACCTAGGACAGCTTCTGGGAAATGAATAGAACAATGTAGGAGCTGTATTTGCTACTCGGAAGGAGAAACAATTGGGGGGGGGGGGGGGTCGGAAGATTACATAGAACATAATGTTTTGCTTTTATGGAGCAAGAACATGGCATTAGTAGCTTATAGGGCCTGGTAGAAAGACTGTGAAGTAAAAGGTTGATGTACGGTAAGTATAAAAAAGGGATGACCTCAGTACCTTAAGCAGATGCCTCGACCACTCAGGGCTGGAAATATAGCAATGCCCCTAGTATGTCTTAAAAATTTGGGGGCTATATTGTATGAATAAAGATCCACAAATATAAATTATAGATGTGTGAGACAATCTGTTCTAAAAAAATCACAATCATGTCAGTGTCACTTACAGATCATTCTAAATGCTGTTGCATGCCCTGTTTAAATCTGGCCAGACCACATATATTCAAAAATGTCCTTTTAAAATATTATAAATCTGCTGCTGCCAGTTTCAAAAAGATATCAGGATCATATGCAAAAACCTCATCCTGGTAATTAAATAAAGTGTCACTCTCAAAACTTGTGATGGATCTGCAGTTAAGAACTATGAATTGTGTGCAAATTGATTTTTTTTTTTTTTTATTAAACTAAAAATAATGTTTAGTAAAATAATCTTCACCTTAAGGATGCTAAGAGCCATAGTATGTGTGGAGAAAAGACCTTTTCTTTGTGCTTCATACTTTTGAACTCTGTTTACCAGCTACTGCTAGTTATGCAGGTTTGGTAGTGTATATCCAAGCTTTTTCATCATATTGCTAACTTTAATTTGGTTTGGCAAACAAGCATCCGTAGTAATAGATCTATTAGTAGAAAAATATTAGACCAATAAATCTAGTAAAGCTAGTAAATCTAAAAGCAAATGTTAGAAATAATACATTTTATTTATCTTGACTTAAAAAAAAATAGGAAATACAGTGTGATTGTGTAATGGGATTGGGGTGAATTTATAGAAGGGTAATTGTAATATCTCTAATCTTCTTATGTGCAATTAAATGTTTTGTCATTTTTATAGACAAATCAAACCTGATTATCTTCAGGAGCAACAGAGTATCGGATGTCCCATTATCACCTTCTTTGCAGCGGCATACCAATGTGAATCAGATGGTCTTTCACAAGATCAGAAGTGAAGACTTGACTTACGTATGTTTTATTTAGGGTTCATTTCTCTAATGAAGTTTGCATTCTCCTTGCTTGACATGCCCTAATATCAGAACTCCAGGCAAACAGGTAGTACACAGTTGAACTACATATACTGTATGTGACTCTTCAGCCAGTCTTGCAACTTGCACACCTCTGCCGCCACATGCATTGTGAGAAGGAACTTCACCGTTTTCTGGTTCAACTTTATGATCTCCCTTTGTCACTACCTTCCCTACTGAACAGTTAATTAACAGGATGTTGATACTGACTTGTGCAATAAACTGGATGGAGGCAGAAATGTAAAACAGAAGGTGTGAAGCTGAACTAGAACATAGACATCTATCTGGCTGTGCAGTGTGGCAAACGTATGCAACTTACAAAACTGGCTGAACAGAATTACAAATCTTTTCAAAGTTAAAAAGTCTCACATTTATTTCATCTGTTTTCTTAGCTGTTTACCTGGAGTGCTGTTTTACTGTTAAGTATAAGGGAAATTAAAGTGGAGGTGCTACATATTGCTAATGTTAAAAAATGGAAGCCCTATTATGGTTACATTGGGACATACTGTATGTATAAAATGTTTGTAAGAGTGGCAGTTCATTGACTAGTTTTCTTGTATGCTAAATAAAAAACAGTGTTGTCTACCTGACACTACACTGTGGTATGAAGGGACAAGACATTTTTGGAAGGGGCTAGAGTTTGGGGCCCCACAACAAATGCTTTTCATGTTCATGAAATATTGCTGACATTCCAGATGTTTTGAGGAACATCGATATACTATGGATACACTTTGGGATGTATGTTATGTATGTTATGTAGTCTTTCTATACTCAGTCTATGCCACAAGACCCCACATTTTAGTGCGTGAGGTCCTATGGGGATACATTTTCTTCCCATTTATCCTTTTTCCTATCAAGTCATCAACTGAATAAAAGCAATTGAAGAGTATTGTGAAGTTGTTGCATTGGTAATCTTTGTAGTTTCTGAACATCCTTAGGTACTCTTGGCCCATATCTAATTCGTATATAAATAATCTGAACATACCATGGAAGACATTTATGTATGCCCTTATTTTTTTCATTCACTTTTGCACACAACTACCTTTTCAAATTTACAATCGTAAAGCCTAACTCCAGCCAGTTGTCATCAGCGTCCCTGTTTGGAAACATTCCCCACATCTTGTCAGGCAAACCGATAATAACACATTTTGTGCCAAAGTGGAAAAGGTTTAGAATTTGCACCAATGTTTTTATTGCTGTCGTGTTTGTAATGCTTTTTTCTATTGGCAAAACAGGTATGAGGGAAAATCTACCCTATGGGGTCACATACAAAAATGTAAACACTAGCCCAAACGTAAAAAAAAAAATGTTTTAAAAGCCTCGGGTTTCGGCTTTAAGTGTACAAGGAGAGAAAAACTATTTTTCTTTTCAAATGTATTTGGTTAGCCTTTTTAAAACTGAAATGTAGCACACCATACAGTATCTATTTTCCTTAATATAGGGAGTATGGCACAACTGGCTATTATGGTTGTTATTGGGGTTGCACTGATACCAGTTTTTTAAGACCGAGTACAAGTACCGATACTTTTCCTCAAGTACTCGCGGATACCGATTACCGATACCTATTTTTACTTTTTTTTTAATTTAACCACTTACCCAACCAGCTCATGCCAATTTACGTCGGCAGGATGGCACTTGTGGACAAAAGGGCTTACAAGTACGTCCCCTTTAAGAAGCGGCGCTGCGGGTGCTGTGTTGTAGCCCCCCACAGTTAGAATCACTCCCTAGGACACACTTAACCCTTTCATTGCCCTGAAGTGGTTAACCCTTCACTGCCAGTGTCATTTACACAGTAATCAATACATTTTCATAGCACTGATCACTGTATAAATGACAATGGTCTCAAAATAGTGTCAAAAGTGTCCGATCTGTCCGCCATAATGTCCCAATCTTGATAAAAATCGCAGATCGCCGCCATTACTAATAAAAAAAAATTAATAATAAAAATGCCAAAAAGCTATCCCCTATTTTGTAGACGCTATATTTTTGTGCAAACCAATCAATATATGCTTATTGCGATTTTTTTTTTTTTACCAAAAATATGTAGAATACATATCGGTCTAAATTGAGGAAAAAAATAGTTTTTTTATATATTTTTGGGGGGTATTTATTATAGCAAAAAGTAAAAAATATTGCTTTTTTTTAAAAATTGACGCTTTTTTTTTGTTTATAGCACAAAAAATAAAAACCGCAGAGACGATTAAATACCACTAAAAGAAAGCTCTATTTGTGGGGGGAAAAAAAGGACGTCAATTTTGTTTGGGTACAACGTTACGTGACCGCGCAATTGTCAGTTAAAGCGACGCAGTCCTGAATCGCAAAAATTGCTCTGGTCAGGAAGAGGGTAAAATCTTCTGGGGCTGAAGTGGTTAAATTATTTTTAACACTGTACCTTTAACCTTTTTTTTGGTGGGGAAGGGGTGTTATTGCTAAGGGTGGAGAGGTGGGGAGGGGTGTTGTTGTTTAGGGTGGAGAGTTGGAAAGAGGTATTATTGTTTAGGATGAAGAGGCGGGGAGGGGGTTATTTAGGTTGTGGAGGGTTGTTTTTGTTTAGGGTGGAGAGGTGTTATTGTTTGTATATGCAGGAGGGGAGGGGGAAGGGGGGAATTTGGGAACCCTACAGCTTCCAATCACTACACTACAACACCCAGCAGACCTGCCCTTTCCCTCCAAGAAGTTCTGCAACAGTTGAGACACTTACAGTGGGGACGGAAACTATTCAGACCCCCTTAAATTTTTCACTCTTTGTTATATTGCAGCCATTTGCTAAAATCATTTAAGTTCATTTTCCTCCTCATTAATGTACACACAGCACCCCATATTGATAGAAAAACACAGAATTGTTGACATTTTTGCAGATTTATTAAAAAAGAAAAACTGAAATATCACATGGTCCTAAGTATTCAGACCCTTTGCTGTGACACTCATATATTTAACTCAGGTGCTGTCCATTTCTTCTGATCATCCTTGAGGTGGTTCTACACCTTCATTTGAATCCAGCTGTGTTTGATTATACTGATTGGACTTGATTAGGTAAGTCACACACCTGTCTATATAAGACCTTACAGCTCACAGTGCATGTCAGAGCAAATGAGAATCATGAGGTCAAAGGAACTGCCTGAAGAGCTCAGAGACAGAATTGTGGCAAGGCACAGATCTGGCCAAGGTTACAAAAAAATTCTGCTGCACTTAAGGTTACTAAGAGCACAGTGGCCTCTATAATCCTTAAATGGAAGACGTTTGGGACGACCAGTGTTTCGGAAATATTTATACCTCACATAAACGATTAACGATACAAATATCAGTGATTAAACCTTTGTCTATACAAGAATAAAAACGAGCGATAACAGGGAAAAAAAGATAAACAATTACATTTATTTATACAGAAAAGAAAGTTAGAAAAATTAGAATTTATCACATATCTCAAGTGATGCCACAAGTACAGTGATGCTTTAGGCTGCCAAGATAATCTAGGCCAAACTCAGAAATGGTTACAATGGACATACACAGGCTATACAATATTCCTAGGATACAAAAAGGTTAGAAAGAAACAAGAAGAGATAGCAGTATACATTACTCAGACAGCATATCCCCTCGATGGTCTGGGGCTGGGTACACAGAGAGAGCCTGAGCTTTTAGCTCTCCCTCTTTTATATGCATTCTCCACCAATCAACAGATGCCCCACATCCATTGGTTTTAGAGTTGCCTCAAAGTCTGGTTGGTTACATTTGAAGCCTGGTAGCTCATTGGTTTACAGTTGCCTTCAATTCTGATTGGTCGCATCTGAAGCTGTCCAGAAGTTCATGGTAAGATTTTGCTGGAACATTAAAACCTCCGGTGCCTCACAGTCTATGAATTAATGAACAATCTCATTGATCTCCCAGCCCAAACAGTCCCAACAGTAGCCTGTTAATGGCCCCCTGGTGAGTTGATTCAATTAATTAAAGAATTACATTAGCTGTGTCCTATCAAGATATTAAAACATATACATATATATATATATATATATATATATATATATATATATATATATATATAATCTCTCTACACATAGATACCCATATATACACGTAGATACATAACATACACATAGATACATATATACACATGCATACATATATCCTAAGGGGCAAGGCAGTTTAATTGGAGTCCTTGCAATTGCCTGCTTGAATTTCATTGATGTAAATATGGAATTCAAGATCTCCATCACACTAGAACCCTTCCTAGAGCTGGCCGTCCGGCCAAACTGAGCTATCGGGGGAGAAGAGCCTTTGTGAGAGAGGTAAAGAAGAACCCAAAGATCACTGTGGCTGAGCTCCAGAGATGCAGTTGGGAGATGGGAGAAAGCTGTAGAAAGTCAACCATCACTGCAGCCCTCCACCAGTCGGGGCTTTATGGCAGAGTGGCCCGACGGAAGCCTCTCCTCAGTGCAAGACACATGAAAGCCCGCATGGAGTTCGCTAAAAAAAACACCTGAAGGACTCCAAGATAATGAGAAATAAGATTCTCTGGTCTGATGAGACCAAGATAGAACTTTTTGGCCTTAATTCTAAGTGGTATGTGTGGAGAAAACCAGGCACTGCTCATCACCTGTCCAATACAGTCCCAACAGTGAAGCATGGTGGTGGCAGCGTCATGCTGTGGGGGTGTTTTTCAGCTGCAGGGACAGGGCGACTGGTTGCAATCGAGGAAAAGATGAATGCGGCCAAGTACAGGGATATCCTAGACGAAAACCTTCCCCAGAGTGCTCAGGACCTCAGACTGGGACGAAGGTTTACCTTCCAACAAGACAATGACCCTAAGCACACATCTAAAATAATGAAGGCGTGGCTTCACAACAACTCCGTGACTGTTCTTGAATGGCCCAGCCAGAGCCCTGACTTAAACTCAATTGAGTACCTCTGGAGAGACCTAAAAATGGCTGTCCACCAACGTTTACCATCCAGCCTGACAGAACTGGAGAGGATCTGCAAGGAGGAATGGCAGAGGATCCCCAAATCCAGGAGTGAAAAACTTGTTGCATCTTTCACAAAAAGGCTCATGGCTGTATTAGATCAAAAGGGTGCTTCTACTAAATACTGAGGAAAGGGTCTGAATACTTAGGACCATGTGATATTTCAGTTTTTCTTTTTTAATAAATCTGCAAAAATGTCAACAAGTCTTTGTTTTTCTGTCAATATGGGGTGCTGTGTGTACATTAATGAGGAAAAAAATGAACTTAAATGATTTTAGCAAATGGCTGCAATATAACAAAGAGTGAATAATTTAAGGGAGTCTGAATACTTTCCGTCCCCACTGTAGGGAAAGTCATCAGAGGTGGGGGGGAGGGAAGCCTGGCTCAGTGCAGGACACACTACTCACCAGGCAGATCAGTCACCTGGCAGCTGCCCACAGAGGAGCCAGAGGAAGAGAAGCACATCTCCTGGGAGAACACAAAAAACAGAGCTAAGGGGGGGCGTGACCAGCGTATGATGGGGCGGGGCCAGTACAGGAGGAGGCGGGTCCACTGCGGGGCAGGGAAATCCCCACTGACAGCTGAAACGTCATCGGTTGTTAAGGATGCGGCGACCCCGCTCCTAAACAATTGATAATTGCCTGCGTTCTTTTGTATACATTTAATCTGTCAGCTGGGGAATCCTGCTGACAGATAAAAGAACCGAACCTGAAGGTATCGGTTTCAGGTATCAGCATATTTGCACGCATACCGATACTCATGCAAATGCTTAGTATCAGTACTGGTATCGGTGCAACCCTACTTGTTATGGTCTCCTAAGGGCCCATTCATACTTTTGCAGTAATGCAGTTCAGCAAAGCACCTGTGTTGCAGTGCACTACAATCTACAATGCATAGTATGCATGCGCTAGTGCACAGAAAACAAGGATCGCATAGTGAGAAACAAACAAACCAGGCTCCCCCTGCCCCAAAAAAACAGCAGCTACGTACCCAGATTCATTCACCAAAAGAATCAAACGGTGTGTGTGTGTGTGTGCGTGCGCCAGCGTAGTGGAGAAATAGAAACTGTGGGACTGTTTTTCCATGCTGATGAGCTTATGTTAATACTGTACATATATATATATATATATATATATATATATATATATATATATATATATATATATATATATATATTGTTGTCTTTGTGAAAGATTGGAGTATATAAGTATTCTCACTTTTAGCCTGGCAAAATCTTTTTTATTTATTTTATTTTTCATATTGTTTATTTTTTTGAGTCACAATGATTAGGAGGATGAAGACTAATTGTGTTATTTGAGGTGGTCTCACTTACAGCACTCCTCTGGTACAGTGGTGTATTTGCAGTGTGCTGCATTTCACAAATAGTGCAGGTCTGATTTTCAGTCTGTTGTGCATTTGTAGCCTCAACAAAATATGTGTTAGCTTGTATGCATTAGCAGCACCCTGCATAAGCCCTAATACCCAAGTATTTGTAAGTAAGTGATTCTAAATGCATTTTTTTTTAAATCACAAACATTTTATACTTGCCTGCTCTGTTTTGCACAGAGCAGCCCCAATTCTCCTCTTCTGGGGTCTCGCGCTAGTGCTCTGGGCTCCTCCCCCTGTTGAGTGCCCACATAGCAAGCTGCTTGCTCCGGGGTCACTTGTGTCGCACTCACTCCCGAGCCTGCTCATTGGCCATTGTCCAAATTTTAAATAAAAAACCAGCATGGGTTCCCCCTCCAAGAGCATACCAGGTCCTTCGGTCTGGTATGGATTTTAATGGGAACCCCCTATGCCGAAAAAATGGTGTGGGGGTCCCCCCAAAATCCATACCAGACCCTTATCCGATCACGCAGCCCAGCCGGTCAGGAAAGGTGGTGGGGACGAGCTAGCGCCCCCCTCCTGAACCGTACCAGGCGGCATGCCCTCAACATGGGGGGTGGGTGCTGTGGGGCAGGGGGGCGCACTGCGGCCCCCCCACCCCAAAGCACTTTGTCCCCATGTTGATGAGGACAACGGCCTCCTCCCGACAACCCTGGCCGTTGGTTGTTGGGGTCTGCGGGCGGGGGGCTTATCGGAATCCGGGAGCCCCCTTTAATAAGGGGGCCCCCCAGATCCCGGCCCCCCACCCTATGTGAATGAGTATGGGGTACATCGTACCCCTACCCATTCACCTGGGGGAAAATGGTGTCAATAAAAAAAACACACTAGACCAGTTTTTAAAGTAATTTATTAGGCAGCTCCAGGGGTCTCTTCTGACTTGGGGGTCTCTTCCGACTTCTCCCGGTCTCCGGTTCTTCTCCCGGTCTCCGGTTCTTCTCCCGCTCTCCGGTTCTTCTCCCGCTCTCCGGTGTCTTCTGCCGGGCTCCTCCGCTATCTTCTGCTCTTTTGCCCGCTCTTTTGCTAGTGTTGGCCCAGTCTTCTCCGTCGTCTTCTTCCCTCCCGTCTTCTTACGATGTTCACATGACGCTCTCTCCCGATGTAATGCCGTTTGCGCGGTGCGCAATGACTTATATAGGCATGGGGCGTGGTCACTGGGTGATGTCATCAGGTGACCCTGCCCCTTATGATGTCACCGCCCCACCATGCCCCGGGCGGTGACGTCATAAGGGGCGGGATCACCGGAGCGGATAAGGGTCTGGTATGGATTTTGGGGGGGTCCCCCACACCGTTTTTTCGGCGTAGGGGGCTCCCCTTAAAATCCATACCAGACCCAAGGGCCTGGTATGCTCTTGGAGGAGGAACCCATGCTGGTTTTTTATTTAAAATTTGGCGTGGAGTTCCCTTTCAAGATCATCAGAGCACAAGTCGCATGCCAAAGTCGGATCATGCAAAATGGCAATCCGACTTTGATCCGACTTCAGTGATAGTCAATGGACTGAAGTAGGATCAAAGTCGGACCAAAGTAGTACAGGGAGCATTTTCAAAGTCGGACCGACTTGTGTCGGACCAGTTAAGACGGCTCCCATAGGAAAAACATTGATTTTCACACGTCATGTGACATGAGCTCTCAATGTCTGAGCATTAGTCGTGCCAGTGTGAACCGGCCTAATGCATAGAATCACTTTAAGGAAAGTTTATTAGGATTAATAATATTACAAACTTTTGTATGTTAAAGAAAGAGGTCTTTCTGCATGAACATCTACAAATTATGGTGTACTGTCTCCTCTCCCTATATATAAAGCCAGGTCATTCGCATTTCAACAGATGTTCTTGCAATTTAGTTAACCGCTTGCCGACCGCCTCACGCAGATATGCTGCGGCAGAAGGGCTCGTACAGGCAGAATCACGTACCTGTACGTTCCCCTTTAAGAGGCGCGCCCGCTGCAAGCTACGTGAGTAGGGGTCGCGGGTCCCGCGGACTCGATCGCCGCTGGGATACCCGCGATCGCCTCACAGGGAGAAAGAACGGGAGATGCTAATGTAAACAAGCATCTCCCCGTTCTGCCTAGTGACAGTGTCACTGATCTCTGCTCCCTGTCGTCGGAGCAGAGATCAGTGACGTGTCACACACAGCCATGCCCCCCACAGTTAGAAACACGCCGCTAGGACACACTTAACCCCTACACTGCCACCCAGTGGTTAACCCCTTCACTGCCAGTGTCATTTACACAGGTATCAGTGCATTTGTATAGCACTGATTGCTGTATAAATGGCAATGGTCCCAAAAACGTGTCAAAAATGTCCGATGTGTACGCCATAATATCGCAGTCACGATAAAAATCGCTGCCATTAAAAAAAAAAAAAAAATTATTAATAAAACTGCTATAAAACTATCCCCTATTTTGTAAACGCTATAATTTTTTGCGCAAACCAATCAATAATCGCTTATTGCAATTTTTTTTTTTTTTTTTTACCAAAAATATGTAGAAGAATACATATCGGCCTAAACTGAGGAAATAAATATTTTTTTTATATATTTTTGGGGGATATTTATTATAGCAAAAAGTTTTAAAAAAATGCATTTTTTTTCAAAATTGTCGCTCTTTTTTTGTTTATAGCGCAAAAAATAAAAACCGCAGTTGTGATCAAATACCACCAAAAGAAAGCTCTATTTGTGGGAAAAAAAGGACGTCGATTTTGTTTGGGAGCCATGTCGCACGACCGCGCAATTGTCAGTTAAAGCGATGCAGTGCCGAATCGCAAAAAGTGCTCTGGTCAGGAAGGGGGTAAATTCTTCCAAGGCTGAAGTGGTTAATCGCAATGAGACATGATAATATCTGTCCTAAGCATTTACTATACACTAGATTTTGTAATGTATTGTTCTGAGAAAAAAAAAAAAAGGTTTCTAAAAATAATTAGTTTGTGTTTGCATAACATTATAAATGTCGGAATTTATGTTAATCACTTTGCTACAATGTATTTTCAGCTTGAAAATCTTGGTCAGGGTACCTTTACTAAGATATTCCGAGGCAAACGTGAAGAGACAGGAGACTACAATCAGGTTCATGAAACAGAAGTTCTTCTGAAGGTTTTGGATAAGCCGCATAGAAATTATTCTGAGGTTTGCTTCCATCCTAGTTTAACTATGGTTGCAGCGTAGCTGAAAAAGAAGTTTGCTTGTAGTTGTCTGTTAATAGGAAATTGAACAGTGCATATTTTAACATTAATAGATTAGTAAAAATTCAAACGTATTTTTGCTACTTTACCTAGTGACCCATGGCTTACATTTGCAATGGCCTGCTGCTAGCACATTTACTAAGTAGACATTATGGTTATCTCTATAGACTAGAGCATTCAGAATTTTTCATTGTGCAGACATGTGAACAGGCCAGTTGAAAATAAAATGTCATGTTTTGCTGAGGTGTGTAAAAGGTATGTCATCTGTGAATTAGTGTGGATGTGACTTTAAGGGCTCGTTCACACAGCATGGTGACCTTTGTTTTTCCACACTGGATACAGCCAGCCTCCTCTGGGACCCATTAAAAAAAAGAAAAAAATTTTATGCCTTATCGGCATTTAGCATTATGTGCTATGAGCAGTCAAAGCAGTAGGAGATACCTGTTAGAATGGCAGTGTCAATTTTAATTGTATTTTGGGTGAATAATCTAATATTTGCTAGTACCTTTAAGCTGATAATTGTTGGCATCTGTTTTATTTTTAAAATGTTTTAGAACATAAACACATTCACACCTTTCTTCTTTGCAAGATAGCAATTTTAGATTGTGAATTGGTGTACGATTGGAGTCTGGGGGTAGGAGATGGGGAGCGTGCTTATTCTACATTCTTTTAATTGCTTTTGTCTTGTTTTTTGTTTTCAGTCTTTCTTTGAAGCAGCAAGCATGATGAGCCAGCTTTCCTACAGGCATTTGATCCTGAATTACGGAGTCTGTGTGTGCGGAGATGAGAGTAAGTAATAGTATTTTTCTCCAGTGTATATTTATACTAAAGGTAACTAAATTGTACTGCATTGTGGACACACTCTTGGGAATTAACAAAGGTTCCTGTGCCATTATTTTTGCACAGGGAACTGAAGCGAGTGGTGTGTGTTACTGAAACGGGTCTATCTGCATTACCCACGGCAGTTTCTGTTTCAGAGTGAAGTAGAAACTGGTGCAGAGTCTACACCTAATTAACAAGTAAATTGCACCAGTTTTCAGTATAGAAAACTACTGCAGATTCCACCATATCGGACCTGGCGTATCGTATGTGAACTGTCTCCAGGCAGATCACCTGCCTCTCGGCTCCTGCAATGATTACATTGCACGTGTACAGCCCACATATTGACAGGGAAATCTCCTTTTCTTAGCAAAATGCTGGCATGTTAACCCCAGCAACAGTGTTAACAGCTTTCCTTTTCTCTCTCAGCTTAATGGAAAGGGGGTTTATGTTGGCGGATTGAGCTCGTCACAGCTGCTTAGGACTTTCTGGTTGACCCGGTTTTACCATTTATTCCTATGCATCGCCATTTTGACACTGGTGATCTCAGTCCTGTTTCATACTGGACTTCAGGTCCAATTGTTTACATTGCACACTATTGTATTTGCTTCTTTTATGGTGAGCAGTCCAAATCTCTCTCCTTTTCACAGACTTACCTACATGTGTATTGCATCACTGTCCTTTTGCTTTTTCCCACTTGTACCATGCACCCTGCATTTCATGTTTTGAGTGCCACCATTTTGTTTCTGCCTTTCCCTTCTTTCCCTACCTTGTATATTTTCATAGTATTGCCTCTGCCCTACCATCACTTTTAGTAGGAAAACTCTGTGATTAGTTCTACCTACTTTTTTAATGCTTTTTTTTAATGATTTTCATGCACCTTTTTCAATGTCATGATTATGGTAGTGGGAGGGGCTGTAAGAATTTAAACTTATGTGTGTTTTTTGTTGCATTAGTCTTGAGAAAGAGAGACTGTTGACCGCAATAAACATTGTTAGAAACTTGAAATTCTGTTGCCTGCTTGATATTCCATATACCTTCTTCATTGATTGCACCTAGTATCCCTGTAAGAGCCCATTCACACCAGATGCAGTTGGATACATTTTTTTGAGTGCATTTCAATAGTGTGGACAGTCCAAAATCCAAGTTTTCTTATGGGTACGGTTCACACCATTACAGTCCAGTGAAAAAAAGTACAGCATGCCACATTTTTCCACATAGCAAATGCCCAAAAACGCATGTAAACGTGCAAATGCACAACAACGCAGTGCAGGTAAAAGCCCAAAGAGTGAAGTAAGAAGTGACCTCAGAGGACAAACACAGATAGAAAACTATGCATCAACTGCAGTGCTAATGAGCATTAAAAAAATGCACGGTAGATGTGCAGTTTCTGGTGTGAATGGGCCCTAAATGTGTGCTTTGGCCCACGTCTACACAACATTCATACATTTGTTAAATAAATTTAATATAAGCTAATATTGGTTGTCTTGTCTGTTGCAAATCTTCAACGCTTTATTCTGTTCTTAGGTATTCTAGTTCAAGAATATGCAAAGTTTGGCTCACTGGATATTTACTTAAAGAAAAACACAGTTAATATTATGTGGAAATTGGAAGTTTCAAAACAGCTGGCATGGGCTATGCATTTTCTTGTGAGTATTGAGATGTTTCCTAGAAAGTCTATTTTGTATTCTGTTTTCATTTTATTTTTTAAGATGCACTAAGACTGGGATGCCATTAAATGTCATGCATGTGTAAAGACAGGTGTCACAATACTTTTGGTAATATAGTGTATGTAGTTATTCACTTTTGTTTTGGCTAGTTATCAAGGATATTATAAGTTTTTAAAATAGACTACCTAACACAAATTAATGGGGTGGGCGACTACATGGCAAATGAGGTTCAATGTAGAAAAATGTAAAATAATGCATTTGGGTGGCAAAAATATGAATGCAATCTATATACTGGGGGGAGAACCTCTGGGGGAATCTAGGATGGAAAAGGTCCTGGGGGTCCTAGTAGATGATAGGTTCAGCAATGGCATGCAATGCCAAGCTGCTGCTAATAAAGCAAACAGAATATTGGCATGCATTAAAAGGGGGATCAACTCCAGAGATAAAACGATAATTCTCCCACTCTACAAGGCTCTGGTCCGGCCGCACCTGGAGTATGCTGTCCAGTTCTGGGCACGAGTCCTCAGGAGGGACGTACTGGAAATGGAGCGAGTACAAAGAAGGGCAACAAAGCTAATAAAGGGTCCGGAGGATCTTAGTTATGAGGAAAGGTTGCGAGCACTGAACTTATTCTCTCTGGAGAAGAGACGCTTGAGAGGGGATATGATTTCAATTTACAAATACTGTACTGGTGACCCCACAATAGGGATAAAACTTTTTCGCAGAAGAGAGTTTAATAAGACTTGTGGCCACTCGTTACAATTAGAAGAAAAGAGGTTTAACCTTAAACTACATAGAGGGTTCTTTACTGTAAGAGCGGCAAGGATGTGGAATTCCCTTCCACAGGCGGTGGTCTCAGCGGGTAGCATTGATGGCTTCAAGAAACTATTAGATAATCACCTGAATGACCGCAACATACAGGGATATACAATGTAATACTGACACATAATCACACACATAGGTTGGACTTGATGGACTTGTGTCTTTTTTCAACCTCACCTACTATGTAACTATGTAACACATATTAAAGCATGTTCAGAACAGAAAACCTGAAAGTCTTAGTGTTAGTCTTGGTAACTGCATTCTTTTCTTCTCCTTCTTTTTTTTTTTTTTTTTTTCATCTGGTGATTCTGCTAGTAACACACTTCTGTCCTAGGGTAACATTCACTTACTGTACTATCTCTATGACAGAACAGCTTTGCTAAGGTGCTAGCTTTTGATCTGGACTAGAGAAAATTGAGTACTGTCCGTGATACTTTTTTTATTTGCACTAACATACAATTTTTCAGGACAAGCTTTCCGGGTATATCCCCTTCTTCAAGGTCCAAGCAGTACTGATTCACAAATTTTTAAACAGAATGATAAAGAAAAAAAAAAAAAAAGAGAAAAACAAACACATACAAATCAATGGTAATAAAGATAGCAGAGTAAGGAAACCAATATCTAAATTCAGGCCATTATTCTTCGTGTCAAAAAGAAGTATCATTCTTAGTTCAAACGTTTTCCTTTCCTGGATAGTTCTGAAATACCCTTTAAGAACTAAAACATTGAGGTCTTCTATAGTGTGGTCCGGTTGTGAGAAGTGATGTACCACAGGTGTGCATAAACTGTCTTCTTTATGTTCCTTGATGGTATGTCTGTGCAAATTCATCCTCGCTTGCAACTTCTGTCCTGTTTCACCAACATAAGATCCTTTGCTGCATTGGATGAGGTACACAAACTTACTGGAGGTACAGTTGTAAGATCCCATGATATTGAAGGTCCCATTTTTGTGTGTGTGACACAAATGGGATCTGGACTACAAATTCCCATAACAGGAGGGTGTAGTTCACGGGACTAACATAGGCAGGAGTGGATAAGACTCCTTGGGATTTTAGTGCAGCAGAGGCACTGGAATTCGGGTAGGATCAACAGACATTTTATTTGTGCTTATTGAACAGATAAAACAAACCTTCTAATGATATATTGAACAGGTGAAAACCAAAAAAGCCCCCATTTACACCTGTGCAAATTGTCATGCGATTTGACATTTCCATATCGCTTGAAAATTTGCACCCCATTGCCGGCAATGGAACCGCTCATATTGCTGCAACTCATGTTGCAGTGCTTATGAAAAAGCTTCCTGCAATACTTTTTACCCATTGCAGCTTGCATAGACTTCTGTTGTATGAGTTGTAAGTCGCACTGAAATTGGCAGTGCAAATTGCACTGATGTGTGGCTTTGAAATCGCGCTGAAGTAGCATGATTTCAAAGCCACACTGGTGTGAGCTGGGGCTAAGAGAAGTCCATTGTTAATTTTTGCATACACTTTAAAAAATACTTGTATAAAAATGATTTCCAACTGTCCCCCTCATTCTACTTCATCAGTCACTTTTACATTAGACATACTATAGAAGCAGTCTACTTGCAAGCCCTGCAGCTTTTCTTTAGATCCTTAGGGCTCATGCCCTCGCATGCTGATGTCCTCCGGAATGCACAGTATCTATGCTTGAGCCATACATTCATGAACATGCTTAATACAACCCCTAACGCTTAACCACATACAGATGCATTTCTAGTTGCTGTGCTTAGCAGCTGCAGTTCCCAAAACGTTTTTACGGTGGCTCAGGACACTATACAGCCGAGTGCATGACCCTGAAGGTGAAACTGCCATGTATGCACAGTATGTCTGTCTGCCAGTTCATTGAAGTGCACTGGAGCCATCTGAGCTGGGGTAGGCCATGGCAGGTTGAGGGAGGTCATCAGCTCATTTTAAGGTAAGTTAAAGGGGCTGTGTATAGAGTGTGAAGGGGATAATGGCGGTAGTTGTGTTTAGTTTATATATATATATATATATACATACACACACTTACTATTCACATATATCATATGTAAATTGCTTTACCTGCCTTCCTTCCCTTATGAAAAATCTGTTTGCATGCAATATATCAAATCAATAGGATACTAGTGTGACTAAACTTCTCCACTTCTTGTATTAAGTGTCCTAGGGCATCTGGTATTCCACTTGATTGAGGGCAAGGTTTTACAGGTTAAATGTTGCTGTGTTTAAAGATATATGTACTTTTTATCAAAAATGAACCAGCATTTTATCAGACATTAAGCAGACTATTTAAAAGCTGGATCAAAACACTATCAGCAGTGTGTTTATAGACCGAAAAGCCCTACCCTGCTAACTGGTATTTCAAGGTGGCCAGGTGACCTCACTTGACTTTGAATAGTTCTCTGGTAATGTTTTAAATAAATATCTACATATCCCTAATAGTACTTGCTGTCCAAATAATTAATAAAACAAAATGCAAATGCTTGATAATCACTTTTGCTTAGGGACCATCGTCTGTGGTTTATACAAAGAAGTTTCCTTTTTTTTTTTTCAGTTTGCCAATGCATAGCAACAACAATTTGAGTTCCTTACAAAAAAAAGTTATGGCCATATGTTTTGCTGAATATTCTGAGTCTAAGCAACAAATTCTGAATTGTCATTGTATAACAAAGTGCCCTAGAGCAATGCAAACCACCAGTGACTAATAAAACTTAAATGTCAGTTTTGCGTCGGTTCACCTTATAATGAACAAACTGCACATTGGGGTGGCTGGTATAACACTTTAAGTGGACTTGTTTAAGTCCCATTTCTTCCTGGAGTATTCATTTTTATTAATAATCACATTTGTGGCTAATTTCTATGCATAATCAAGAAGGCAACCCGAGTCCTCCCTGGTTTGCCCGTTAAACAAAAAAAAAAAACTGTTAATTTGCAAACACAACCAGTACAGTGCCACAATTATGTCACCTAGGTGTTGACCTCAGTACTAATAAGTATGTGTTACTATCAGAAGGACGCATCTTGTACAAATGTACACATTTTCAAAAATGTTTTCTGATTTTTCTCCATAAAAAGTGGATAAATTGAACATAGATTAATGAGCTTGTTTTTTTTTTTTTCTTTTTAGTTCAGTCAGCTAGCTGAGCAAAAAAAACAAAACAAAAAGACTAAGACCCCTTTCGCACTTAAGCGCCGCTTTTCAGCCTCTAGCGGGGCGCTTTTGACCCCCAAAAAAGGGGTTAAAAACAAGTTTTGCAGCCCTTTCAAAGCACTTTTAAGGCCTTTGTAAGCGCTGCCCATTCATTCCAATAGGCAGGGTGTTTTGGGAGCGCTAAATACAGCGCTCCCAACCCACCCCAAAGATGGCGGGAACGTCCCGCAAGCGCACAGCCCCAGTGTGAAAAGGCACACTGGAATGAATGGGAGGAGGTTTTCAGGCGCTTTGCAGAGGCTGTTTCTAGCGCTAAAGCGCCTGAAAACCGCCCCAGTGTGAAAGGGGTCTTGGAGATCCCTGCATCCACACAAGCGAGGTTGATGCAGGAATTTTTCCCCACCCCTTCCCCCCTTCTCCACTGTCAGAATTCCCTGATCAGCACTGCTGGCTGCAAAGCCGCTAATTAAAGAAGGTTTTGCAGTGGGTCAATTTGATAGAAATCGATCTAACAATCGGCTTCTGTCCAACGGGGGGCTAAACACAGATCGAAATTTGGCTGTCCCTGCTGAACCAACCAAATTTCGATCCGTGTGTACCCAACTCAGGCAAAATGGGGGAGGGGGGTTACTACAATGTGTTTAGACCAGTGTTTCTCAACTCCGGTCCTCAAGGTGCCCCAACAGGTCATGTTTTCAGGCTCTCCATTATTTTGCACAGGTGATTTGATCAGTTTCACTGCCTTAGTAATTACCATAGCCGTTTCATCTGAAGGAAATCCTGAAAATATGATCTGTTCGGGCACCTTGAGGACTGGAGTTGAGAAACACTGGTTTAGACAACCATAAACTGACCTCTCAAAACCTGTTGTTGTGATTTAAAGATCTTGGCAAGTTCAGTTTAACTGACTTTTCTTTCTTCGTTAGAACTGTGAAAACCAGGCATTGGCAGTTTTTTAAATATATTTTTGACTGGTTTTTTTTTAATTCTTCTTTTTTACTTAGGAGGAAAGAAATCTAGTACATGGCAATGTTTGTTTAAAGAACATTCTGCTAATCAGAGAAGAAGATCGTAAGACAGGAAATCCTGCTTTCATCAAGCTCAGTGATCCAGGAATCAGTATCTCAGTGCTGCCAAGAGAGAGTAAGGGTGTCAGTTATGTCTCACATGACTTATTTATTGCAAAATTACTGAAACATTCAAATGTAATGGTTTACTGATATAACGCAATGAATTTAAATGTGATTAGTTGGAACTGGATATGGCATTTTGCACGGCCTTAAGTTAACCTTAAAACTAAAGGCAAAACTTTTTGGATAAGTAAAAGAGGGTTATAACTAGAGGTGCACCGAATGGAAATTTTGATGCCAAAAATGCAGGATGCACTTGGCTGAAAACTGAAAGACAGTTTTTTTTTTTTTAAATATATTTTTAGGTATAATTGTATTATATTCAACTTTTTAATTAATATTTAAATGAATATGAATTTATTGTCGACCATTATTGGCACCTTTAGCGCAAGAAAAGCTCAAGAAAATGTATCCCTTTTAAATTCTATGTGTGTATTCACACTGGTTTGTTACGCTTTCCATTGTGGTGGTAAAAATCCAGCTTGGTGCATTTTTGGTTAGTTAAAAAAAAAGCACAAAAAACGCGACTCCCAGTTCAAATGCATTGAAAACGCAGCAAGAACGCATCATTAACGCACCCGTTAAGTTTTTGATGCGGTTTTTGAGTCACATGACCTATGAAAAACACCTTAAGCACACAGTAATCGTGGTAAAATCGGCCCAAATTTTCAGCAAAATCGCCTCAGCATTCTGCCGATAACACTATTTTCAGCCGAAATTTCAGTACATCTCTAGTTGCAACCTCTGACAGACTTTTTTTCTACCATCTGTGTTCAATTTGGGAGATTTCCCTTCACTTTCTGCCCTATAGGTAAGACAGGAAGTGAGCGGTAACTCCTTCAAAGTAAAGGAATCCCTGGTTGTCACCAAAGTCACCAGAACTATTGTCCTCATTAAAAGATTTCTCCTTTATTTCTGGTGACAACTCAAATGTTTAACCACTTCACATCCGGGCCATTTCTGACACTTCGCTCCTACATGTCAAAAATCATCATTTTTTTGCTATAAAATTACATAGAACCCCCAAACATTATATATGTTTTTTTAGCAGAGACCCTAGAGAATACAATGGCGGTCATTGCAACTTTTTATCTTGCACGGTATTTGCGCAGCAATTTTTTAAACGCGTTTTTTTTGGAAAAAAACAGTTTCATGCTTTAAAAAAAAACAAAACGGCAAAGTTAGCCAAATTTTTTTGCATTGTGTGAAAGATGAAGTTACGCCGAGTAAATAGATACCTAACATGTCACGCTTCAAAATTGCACACGCTTGTGGAATGGCGCCAAACTTTGGTACTTAAAAATCCCCATAGGCGACGCTTTAACATTTTTTACTGGTTACATGTTTTGAGTTACAGAGGAGGTCTAGGGCCAAAATTATTGCTCTCGCTCTAACGTTCGCGGCGATACCTCACATGTGTGGTTTGAACACCGTTTTCATATGTGGGCGGGACTTACGTATGCGTTCGCTTCTGCGTGCGAGCTCACGGGGACAGGGGCGCTTTAAAAAATTTTTTTTTTTTTATTGTTAACTTTACTTAAAATTTTTTATTTTGACACTTTAAAAAAAATATTTTTTTTTTTGATCACTTTTATTCCTATTACAAGGAATGTAAACATCCCTTGTAATAGGAATATGACACGATCAGTCCTCTTTACAGTGAGATATGGGGTCAATAAGACCCCACATCTCACCTCTAGGCTGGGAAGCCTAAAATAAAAAAAAAAAATAAAACGATCGCCGCTTCACAGCCGAAGCGGCGCCGTTTTTTTGAATGCAGAGGCCGGGCGTGACGTCATAACATCGCGCCCGGCCTCCGAACGATCATAGAGACTCCGGCAACCATCTGGTCCGCCGGAAATCTCTATAGTGAACATCCGGCGCCGGCGGATCCGCTATCCGACTCACCGATCGCTGAGGTGAGTCGGTAGAAGCACCGGAGGGCGGCGGGAGGGGGGGGACGTCCCCTCCCGCCGCCCGTAAGAACGATCAAGCGGCGGAACAGCCGCTATGATCGTTCTTATGGTGTACGGAATCGCCGGCTGAAAATGCCGGTATCTGAATGATGTCTGTAGCCTCAGACATCATTCAGATATAAGCCCTGAAAGTCGAGGCCGTCATATGACGGCCTCCGGATGTCAAGTGGTTAATTCTCTTTAACTTACTCTCTTGGTGGTGATGTTAAACAGGACAAATAGAGAAGGTGAAGTTCGCTAACCAGGACACAGACAGCAATAAAAACATGACAGGTGTTTTAATCCCTCTATCCAAAATTAAAACCAGTTTTGCCTTCAGCTATACTTTAAAGAGGAACTGCAGTCTGTTCACATAATTTGTAATAAAAACATATTTGCAATTCTGAAGCTTCCCTCCAACCACTTTGCATATTTTATATATACTGAGATTCTGTACTTGCCAAATATTCTGCAGAAATCTCCCTCCACTGAGTCTGACTGCAGCCATTTTAACTGTGGGCAGCTGAAGCTGCTGCCTGTTCACTTCCTGGATTTACACAGACACACAGAAGCACACCTCCAGCTCTGCAGCTCTCATTGACCCTCTTATGACTCATCCCCCTCTCTTCCTGGCAGACTCTCATGAGAGTGAGAGAGCTGTGCATGAGGTCATAAGCCTAGGCTTTTTACCAGACGAAACAGGAAGTGGGCTGTATAAGGTGTTTACTGGCAGAAAAAAATGTTTTACTATCCAAAGTTAAAACAACAAGGGCAGAGGATTTAATAGATGGAAACTTGAAAAAAAATTACTGAAGGTCCACTTTAAAGTGTTTGAAACCCTAAAAAAAAAAACATACTTTAAAGCATGTTATACAGCACAGTGCTTGAGTGGTGTAATTTGACCCCCTGTATAGCCTGAAAACCCTGGCTGATCCTGCCTGGTTCTGCCCTCCCCCTGAGGAAATGACTGACAATCCCCTCCGTTAGAAAGTGCCCTATGCTGCAGTGTCTGTTCTTTATAAAAAATATGCCCATTACCACCTGATTTCAGAGTGCTGCTTGGCGCTCACGTGACTCCTCGCTGCTCCCCTTCTCCCCAGCTGATGTCTTGGCTCTCTCCTCCTCCCGACTGATGCCAGTGGGGGATTGTCGGCCCCTCCCACTCTAGCTGTCAGATCGGGACAGGGAGCAGGGAGGAGTCATGTGAGTGCCAAGCGGCGCTCTGAAATCAGGATTGCGTGTAGTTTAGAAAGATGTTTTTTATGGACCTTTTTAATTGTTCAATTTTAAATTTTGAGTTGAAAATATGTTTATTATAAGTTTAACACAAACCAGAGCTTGTCAAGGGACAGGCCGTAAAAATGAACAGCATGAATAAACACATGAAAGAGTCTCTGATGATCTCTGGAGACATTTTGGACAATAACTTAGACATCAGTGCCGTTTTAAAGACTCCACAAGGCAAAAACAATCCTCAAAGCATAAACATGCTGGTGTCAACATAGTGGTGTCGGAAAAGAAGAAAAAGAAAACAAGATGGAAAGCAAAAAGGGGGGGGGGGGGGAGAAGGGGTATGGGGCTCTGGGTTACGTGAGAAAAACTAAGTAGAAAAAAGGTTCTGCTGTATCCTCCCGATTAAGGACTTCATGATCTAGTGAGAGAGGGGCCTATATATTTTATATATAAAATTCAGCTAGTCAGTTCAAGCGTTAAACCCTGTTTGACAGCTCAGTCCAAGATTTCAGTTAGACAAATCTTACTTCAAGACAGGGTCCTTCTATTGTACTATTCCTTTGGCTAGGCCATAGTGCTCTGGGAATTCTCTGCTTATTCCCTTTCTTAGCAAAGCATTTTCCTGTCAATATACTGTATACTTTATAGGTGACGGAAGCAATGTTACCAGTCATGAGGGGTAAAGAAATTAGATGTAATTTCTGATTTCTTCTACAAATGAAGGTTTCTGGGCTGTAAAATTGTTTTTTTGGCTTCCATACTTTAAAGTATGCTTTTCAAGCTTGTCAATAGTTTTCAAGTCTCCTTGCCTTCACTGGCTGCATGTTTCAGATCCTTGACTTGGAAAGTATTGATGCCAGATAGGATGATGCATTAAAGCCAAGCAGACATTGCTTTCAAAGCAAGTCAGCTGTGGAAGACTATTGAAATATTCTGATTGCACTTTTTATTTTAATTTAATTTCACTAAAATTACTTGGGGATTTGTACTTTTTTACTTTTTTGTGTAAAGTTATGATTTCTGTATTTTAGTTGACTTTGTATATTATTTGACACGTTCATGTCAACCTGCCTTTTTCAGGTTTAAATGAATGATGATGCATGCTTAGCCTCTTTTTTTTTTTTTCCATTAAGTTCTTTTGGAACGTATTCCATGGGTTGCTCCTGAGTGCATTGACAATCCAAAAAATCTCAGCCCCATGGTAGACAAATGGAGTTTTGGCACCACCTTATGGGAAATTTGCAGTGGTGGTGATAAACCCCTGAATGCACTGGATTCTCAAAGGGTAAGTGAATCATACCACAAATCGCCTAACAATCCCCTTAAATGAGAATGTCCAGAGAAAGGTAATCAGTAAACCTCAGGTTATTTCCGCACACTCTTTTTTGTTTAATGTAATCCTCTTTAGTAAATGTAGCTCTCTTTGCACCTTTGGCTTCATGTGCTAGCATCTAGTCAGGAGCACTGATTTTGGGTGTTTTAAACATAACAGAGCACAATGGCTAGAACAGTAGGCCACGCCCAAGTCCCGAACTGAGCTGAAATCAGCTGGTAAAGTCCATAATGTCTGCATTTATTAGCTGATGTAAACAAGCATTCCCCTATTAGGGCTAGTGTAATTTCACAGGTCCAAGAGCATTTATTGTCCCCCCCCCCCTCAATATTGGCTGAAGTTGAAATAGAGAAGGAATCCTTGTTTACACCAGCTGGGTCTGTACATTTCAGAGGATAAGAAGGTAAAGATGGGCTTCAGGAAGTAGAAATACAGGTATTATTGTCCAACAAAATGTAAAAAAAAAAAAAAGATTTTTCCTTTAAAACAGTTACATGATATTTTTGGAAGTTACATTCAGAATGATGTCAACAAATTTAGGGTCATAATATAGCTGAAAATGACTGTCTCGAACTGCAGGTAACCTTGAAAGATCTACTCTTTAGACCAGGGGTCTCAAACTGGTGGCCCTCCAGCTGTTGTGGAACTACAAGTCCCATCATGCCTCTGCCTGAGGGAGTCATGCTTGTACCTGTCAGCCTTGCAATGCTTAATGGGACTTGTAGTTTCGCAACAGCTGGAGGGCCACCAGTTGGAGACCCCTGCTTTAGACCTTTCATCCTTACTCAGAGATAGGATCAAGTATCCAACTGCCAGCCAATTAATATGCTGGTTAATAAAGAGGTCTGTCATTTGACATGGATACCTTGACTAGCTGGTTTAACTGGTAATCACAATGATCATTTATGTGTTTTTAATATGGAAATTTCAGTCAGATAAAATAAATTAACGTTGGCACAGAATTCATGGGAGCTAAAGTTTCAGTAGTGTGCTGAGATTGGATAACTATTTAGAATACTAATTTACTAAGCCTCAACTAAAACCATTACTGATACTAATACTCTGTCAATTCATTGTGAGACATCAATTGAAGCTAAAACATTTTTTCTTTTTTTTTTTGGATAGCACAAAGATAGATTATCAGGATTTAATTGTTGTGTGTGTATTTAGGTGTTTAGGTGAGGGAGATTTTCCCCTCACTTCTTGTCCATAAGACCACATGGGAAGTGGAGAGAATCTCCCTAAATGAGACAAACAACAAATCTGCAAAAACTGTAAAAACTTAAATTACTTTATTATCCTGCAACCAGTTTTAAAAAAAAGAAACTAACAAATGTAAAGTAGAACTATAGGCAAAACTTTGTTGTTGGTTTTTTTTTTGTATAGAGTAAGGCCCCTTTCACACTTATACGACTTCAAAGTTGCGCAAATTTACCGCGATTTCGCGGCCGCGATTTTACCGCGATTTGGGAGCAGTACGACTTTGCCACATTTTTGGCATTAACAAATGAAAACATACAGTAGTTGGTATGAATCATAAGGGGGAACTCCACGCCAAGTTTTAAATAAAAAAACTGGCGTGGGTCCCCCCCAGGGGCATGCCAGGCCCCCCCCACCCCAAAGCACCTTGTCCCCATGTTGATGAGGACAAGGGCCTCTTCCCGACAACCCTGGCCGTTGGTTGTCAGGGTCTGCGGGCGGGGGGCTTATCGGAATCCGGGAGCCCCCTTTAATAAGGGGGCCCCCAGATCCCGGCCCCCCACCCTATGTGAATGAGTATGCGGCACATCCTACCCCTACCCATTCACCAAGGGAAAAAAGTATCAATAAAAAACACACTACACAGGTTTTTAAAGTAATTTATTAGGCAGCTCCGGGGTCCTTTTCCGACTTCGGGGGTCTCTCCGGCGTGTTCTCCCGGTGTCCGCATCTTCTGCCGCTCTTTTGCCAGCGGTGGCCCGGACTTCTGGATCGTCTTCTTCCCTCTTCTCTTCCAGAGATGTTGACACGACGCTCTCTCCAAGTGCAATGGTCTCTGAGCTCCCGACTTATATAGGCAGTGACCCCGCCCCCTTATAGCGTCACAGTCCCTGGGCATGCTGGGACTGTGACGTTTTAGGGGGCATGGTCACCGGGTGATGACCACGCCCCTTTATGACGGCACAGTCCCAGCATGCCCCGGGACAGTGACCTCATAAGGGGGCGGGGTCACCGCCTATATAAGTCCATTGCGGAGAGCTCAGAGACCATTGCAGCTGGAAAGAGCGTTGTGTCAACATTGGAAGAAAAGAAGGCAGAGGTCCGGGCCACCGCTAGCAATTGAGCTGCAGAAGATAGCGGAGGAGCCGGCACAAGATCAGGACACCGGGAGGAGACGCCGGAGAGACCCCCGAAGTCGGAAGAGGAACCCCGAAGTCGGAAGAAGACCCCGGAGCTGCCTAATAAATTACTTTAAAAACCTGTGTACTGTGTTTTTTATTGACACTTTTTTCCCTAGGTGAATGGGTAGGGGTACGATGTACCCCATACTCATTCACATAGGGTGGGGGGCTGGGATCTGGGGGCCCCCTTATTAAAGGGGGCTCCCGGATTCCGATAAGCCCCCTGCCCGTAGACCCCGACAACCAACGGCCAGGGTTTTCGGGAAGAGGCCCTTGTCCTCATCGACAAGGTGCTTTGGGGTGGGGTGGCCCCGCAGGGTGCCCCCCATGCCCCAAAGCACCCACCCTAACATGTTGAGGGCATGCGGCCTAGTACGGTCCAGGAGGGGGGGGGGCGCTAGCTCGTCCCCACCCCCATTCCTGACCGGCCGGGCTGCGTGCTCGGATAAGGGTCTGGTATGAATTTTGGGGGGGACCCCACGCCGATTTTTTGGCGTAGGGGGTTCCCCTTAGATCCATACCAGACATAAGGGCCTGGTATGCCCCTGGGGGGGAACCCACGCCATTTTTTTCATTTAAAACTTGGCGCGGTGTTCCCCCTCAGGATTCATACCAGACAGCTGTCAGCACTGCCTGTCGCTCATCGCGAAAGGAAAAAAAAAGTTTTCCTTTCCCGATCAGCGAGCCAGGCTTGTGCTTACAAAGTCGTACTGAAATCATGTCTATATTATTCAGGCACGATTTGCATGCTACTTGAGGGTTTAACATTGAGGTCTATGGAGTACAACTCGCATAGAAGTTGGACCAAAGTAGTGCAGGGACTACTTTCAAGTCGGCACGACTTAAAGACGTGCCGATATGAATGGTAGTCATTGAAAATCATGGAGAATGACTTGTCATACGATTTTTGCAGTAGAAAATTGTGGGACAAGTCATATAAGTGTGAAAGGGGCCTAAGGGAGGGTTATAACCACTGTCTTTTTTTTTTTTTTTGCCATCTATGTCTTTTGTGGAGATTTCCCTTCACTTTCTGTCCCATAGCCAAAACATAAAGTGAGAGGAAATCCCTCAAAAAAGAGGGACACCAGAACTAGTGTCCCCTTTGGAAGATTTCCTCCCCTCTGTTACTGTTCTAGGGACAACCCACTTTTTACTTTTCACACTCGGTGATAATGGTAAATAGAACAAATAGGATGAATCTTCATATTGGGTGCACAGACAGCAGCAAAACATACAACAGATATAATCTTTATGCGCTCGATCCAAAACTTAAGAAAAAAGTTTAGGCTTTAGTTATACTTGCATTGCTCTGACACATATACATAAATAATAGTGCACTTTTGGTTACTATGCAAGAAATGAAATACTGAAAATGTATCAATGTACAATCGGTGAGTTGAATAGTCCATAAAGTTCAATATGGAAATAAGTCCATGTGCCAATAGAAATTAAAGCATGTAGTGGAATGAAGGTATATCTAATTCTTCTCAAGATCATAATATATCCCACTGGGTGGCAAACCATGTAAATTGTTAAGGAAGTTTGCTGGATTTCCTTAACCACTTAAGGACCAGCCTCGTTTTGGATTTTAGGTGTTTACATGTTTAAAACAGGTTTTTTTGCTAGAAAATTACTTAGAACCCCCAAACATTATATATTGTTTTTTTTTTCTAACATCCTAGAGAATAAAATGGCAGTCATTGCAATATTTTTTTTTGCACCGTATTTGCGCAGCGGTCTTATAAGCGCACTTTTTTGGAAAAAAATCACTTTTTTGAATAAAAAAAATAAGAAAACAGTAAAGTTAGCCCAATTTTTGTTTCATATTGTGAAATATAATGTTACACCAAGTAAATTGATACCCAACATGTCACTCTTCAAAATTGAGCCCGCTCGTGGAATAAAGTCAAACTTTTACCCTCAAAAATCTCCATAGGCGACGTTTAAAAAATTCTACAGGTTGCATGTTTTGTGTTACAGAGAAGGTCTAGGGCTAGAATTATTGCTCTCGCTCTACCGGTCACGGCGATACCTCACATGTGTGGTTTGACCACCGTTTTCATATGCGGCGCTACTCACGTATGCGTTCTCTTCTGCGCGCAAGCTCGTCGGGACAGGGGGTTTTTTTAATTATTTTTTTTTGTTTTTATTATTTATTTCACATTATTTTATTTATTTTTACACTGTTTAAAAAAAAAAAAATTGTGTCATTTTTATTCCTATTACAAGGAATGTAAACACCCCTTGTAATAGAAAAAAGCATGACAGAACCTCTTAAATATGAGATCTGGGGTCAAAAAGACCTCAGATCTCATATATACACTAAAATGCAATAAAAAAAAAGTAATTAAAAAAAATGACATTGAAAAAAAATGTGCCTTTAAGAGGCGTGGGCGGAAGTGACGTTTTGACGTCGCTTCCGCCCAGCAGTGTCATGGAGATGAGTGGGTGCCATCTTAGCCTCACTCGTCTCCAGGCACAAAAGGGAGATGGACGCCATCACCTCCGCCGCTACCGACTGCTCCGGTAAGCGGCGGAGGACACCGGATCGCGGCGGGAGGTGAGGGCCCCTCTCCCGCCACTGATAAAAGTGATCTTGCGGCGAATCCGCCGTAGAGACCACTTTTATCTGAAAGCCGACCGCCGCATGAAAACGGGGATACCGGGGTTATGGCAGCTAGCTGCTGCCATAACAGCGATATCTGCCGCCAAAGTTTGGACGTACATCGGCGGTCGGCAAGTGGTTAACAATTCAAGTTGTTTGCCACCCGGTGGGATATATCATTATCTTGGGAGGAATCAGATGCACCTTCATTCCCACTATATGCTTTCATTGCTATTGTCACATGGACTTATTTCCATACTGGGCTGATAAGTGTTTGAGATTTTAGTGCAGCATTGTCAGCTCACTACAGGAAGTTAGAAACACACTGGCAGGAACCACAGGTATTTTTGCACTTATCAGACAGATATAACAAAAGCATTTCTTTGATAGATTTAACAAATAACAACACGGTTTCATTGCTATAATGGACAGACCAGAAAACCACAAATAAGAAAAAATAATTGGCTCCACAACCACTTTGTTAACTGTAGTAGGTGTTTAACCCTTAAGATACTTTACGCATTGTACACGTATGTGTGTCTAAACTGCGCTACACAGAAGCTTCTGTATTTAAACTACTGCAGTGGCATACAGCCATTTACTTATATGACAGGCCGGGCACGAAAGCGCCAAGAATATTTTACTAGGCATAAAAATGTCTGCAAACGTACATGTGTATGAAGCCTTATAGTGCATGAGAATTTGTGGGGAAATTTAGATTGTAAAGACTTTTCTCATACTCTGTTTAATTTGATATTTTGGTAATTTTCTTTTTCTAATAGAAGCAGCAGTTTTATGAAGATAGACATCAACTTCCAACACCAAAATGGACTGAGCTTGCTAACTTAATAAACAGCTGCATGGACTATGAGCCAGATTTTCGGCCTTCGTTTCGAGCAGTTATAAGGGAATTAAACAGCTTGTTTACTCCAGGTATAAAGCCACTGTGTAAAAAAGAAAAAGAAAGTTGTGGCGCTATTTTCAAATTCGTTTTGTAATTTCCTCCCTTTTTCTTTATATTTTTCTGCAAATCGGATTTTCAATTAGCTTTATGCCCATTTTCTACAGATTATGAACTGTTGGTAGAAACTGACTTGCTACCCAACGTGAGAACCGGGGCCTTTGGCTTTTCTGGCGGCTTTGAAGACCGTGATCCAACTCATTTTGAGGAAAGGCATCTTAAATTCCTGCAACAACTTGGCAAGGTATATGCTTATGGGTTAACCTTAAAATCTCCAGTTTGTATATTTTTGGGTCATTTGGAGCAGAGTTTCCCAACTAAACTTAAACTATGTACACTGTGTGAGTCACTTTACCACATGCATGCCCTATCCTGTTTAAATTTATTATCAATTCTCTGTAACTTTGTTTAAATGTTCTCCAAACAATCCCTTATGCTTAAAATGATGAAAAATACTAATGCATGTGTTTCTAATCTTTTTCAAATAGACTCACTATCAGAAAAAAAAGTTTTTCACCTAATTATTTAGCAAAATAATAAAAAGTAGGCAGTTATATGTTCTAAATAATATAAGCAAAGCCATTGACTGCACAGTCCTCACCATGCACACATTTTAGAAATGTTCCCTCAGTATTATCTGTAACCAGGTATAATCTTTGAAAGCTTATTTCTTCATTTTGCAGGGTAACTTTGGAAGCGTGGAACTGTGTAGATATGATCCTCTACAAGACAACACTGGTGAAGTTGTAGCCGTTAAGAAGCTCCAGCATAGCACCGAGGAATATATGAGGGATTTTGAAAGGGAAATTGAGATTCTGAAATCGCTGCAGCATGAGAACATTGTCAGATACAAGGGAGTGTGTTACAGTGCAGGTAAGGCCATCTAGGTAAATGTAGCATTTTCACAGTTAGGTTTGCATTCTGAAAACTGCTGTAAGTGTTGAGCCCTTGGGCCAGTTTTCTGAAACATGGTAGTAGAAGGTATTTTGCTAGGGGGTTCTGGATTTGGTATTACAATACATTGGTAGTCATTATTTTCCTCTTAATTACACCTCATGTCAGCCACAGATTGAGCATAGGCCATTGATATATTGGAGAAAAAAGAACAATGCTCACAACTGCCCTCTCAGCAAAAGGTCTTGCATTTCTTTACTTACCGTATATACTCGAGTATAAGTCGTTCCGAGTATAAGTCGAGGCCCTTATTTACCACAAAAAAAAAATGGGAAAAACTTATTGACCCGAGTATAAGACGAGGGTGAGAAATGCACAGCTACTGTAAGTGGAAAAGAGGGTCAACAATGCCCATTTGCATGCCTCACTGTGCCCATTTGCAGCCATAGGTCCCCTGAACTTCAAACTCGGTAGTTAAGGGTTCCTAGATGCCCCCTAGCCGTAGCCAAAATTTGGGGTCTCTGAACCCAAAGGGTCCCAAAATGACATTGCTGCAGATGGACACAGTTGACTGACTTTGGGGCCCCGTATCTCGGGCCACTTAGTGATAGGAACTCCAAATTTGGTGTGCAAACCCAGTGGAACTAGCACCATAAAATATCCTAAGCTGGGGTTTTTAACACCAAGTGGCCCCGAGATACAGGGCCCCAAAAATCGGTTCAGAAAATGTCAAGCACTTTTCTGCAGCAGATAATGACATTTTCTGGACCTAATTTGGGGCCCTGTATCTCAGGGCTACTTGGTGCTAGGAACCCCAGCTTTGGATATGTTATGGTACCAGTGCCACTGGGTTTGCAAACCAAATTTGGGGTTCCTAGCTCCAAGTGGCCCTGAGATACAAGGCCCCAAAATCGGTTCAGAAAATGTCAAGCACTTTTCTGCAGCAGAGAATGACATTTTCCGAACCGATTTTGGGGCCCCGTATCTCGGGGCCACTTGAAGCTAGGAACTCCAGCTTTGGATAAGTTGTGGACCCAGTTCCACTGGGTTAGCACACCAAATTTGGGGTTTCTAGCACCAAGTGGCCCTGAGATACGGGGCCCCAAAGTCAGTTAGGAAAATGAAATTTTTTTGCTGCAGAAAAGTGCTTGACTCGAGTATAAGTCGAGGGGGGTACTTTCAGCACAAAAAAATGTGCTGAAAAACTCGACTTATACTCGAGTATATACGGTAATCAGCACACTGGGCCTCATTTACCAAATTAGTCTTTAATACAAAACTGGCAAAATTTTTTGCCTGAATTTGGACCTGAAACCAAGTCAAAGACACACAGGACCCTTTTCCAGTGTGCTCCACAACCGCCCCGGAGCTTTGAGAGCCTGTCAGTCTCCTGTCATGCAATTTGGATACAATTTGCATAAGTGTGAACCCAGCCTGACTATTTTTGTGAAAGTGTTTCTAATATTGTTTTCCAGGCAAATAGTAATGGTGATAGAAACTAGAGTTTACTTTCCCACTGATGGTAGGTTTTATTGGATTCTGGAACAAAAAAAACACAACACCTGGAGCGCTGCGAGTCTAGGGGCCAAGTAAAGTGCTCTGATGAGGAGTAATCAGATAAGTGGAACAGACCCAGTGGAGTCAGCACAGCATGGAAAGAGATGCGACAGTCAAAGAAAAAAAAACAGAATGCAGCCCTCTGAAAGAATGATTAAATAAGTTCTAACGTAGTACTGTACGCATAAACAGTGCTATTTATACCATAAAGTTAAAAAATGGTTGAACAGTCAGAGTTTAAAATAAATGGTAGTGAACGTTACCATTGACCTCAGAGTGGGTAGGGGGGGAAACAATCATCCGGGAAGTTTGAACATCAATCACCATCCAAGGAAATAGAGGGGGAGGAGCGTACGTACTGGCTGCTGACAAAGCCTGCCAGCTCCAGGTGGATGCTACAGCTGGATGGTGGTCAGCAGGATGGATAGAAAGGCAACCTGTGTGCTGTAAACTGCCCCAGAGGGAACAACCAAGCCGAGCAGGGTCAATATTCTTAGCGTACCTATGCGCCTTCTGTGACATCACTGCTGTGCCTGAGATAAGGGGGAAAGGTGTCCTGAAGTCAGTTGTGTAAGCGTCCACTGTTCTCTTGCCGTGACTTACATGTTTAACGTGCATGCGCTTTGTCAAAGTCCTTTTGGAAAAAAAAAAACAAAACATTTTTTTTTATCCTGTTATAAAATTTTGTAAATAAATAATTGTTCTTTATAAATTTAGGCCAAAATGTATTCTGCTACATTTCCTTGGTGAAAAGAACCCAAATCAGTGTATATGATTTAGTCTGTGTGAAAGTTATAGAGTTTACAAGCTGTGGTATATATCTGAAAATTGATCAGTCCTGATGTACTAATGGTTTATCTCCTTTTTTGAGACCCGAAAATGCCAGGATAGTAAAAATACCACTCAAACGACCCCTTTTCGGAAAGTAGACAGTCCAAGGTTTTTAGTAAGAGGCATGGCGAGTTTTTTTTAGGTTGTGATTTTTTTTTTTTTTTTGTCATTTTTTGGAAAATAGCGAGTCGGTACACTGATCAGTCGTCAGCTGTGTCCTGTGGACACAGCCAGTGTCAGAGCCACCACTGCGTGGCACTTTCTGAGAGGATGTAATGTGACATCCACTCAGAACGGTGAAGCCACTGCCCGGCCATAATTCTGCTCTAGGCCAGGCGGGAAGGTGTTAAGACCAAACTCTAGGCAGCCATAAAAGACACACATGAATGCAGCTCTGTAACCATTAATACATCATTAAATGTGCAGGCAGTGTAAGTTCTTGAATTTGACCTATTAGCTGTCTCTTTCAGTCCCTGTAAAGCAGGGCTGGAGTGTGAGAGCAAGAAACAGCACAAAGGCACCATTCAGTTTACGTGCGGATAAGGAGCATGCTCATAGAGAAAGCAGAGTGACAGAGATATGAGTTAATCACTATGATGCTTCTGTTTTGACTTGCCAGTTACAGGCTCTGATGATTTTATGACAGTCTGGATTCAAAGCAGTTGGGTTGAATAATACTGAGGACATCTTGTGGCAGAAACTGTTGGGGAAATCTCTGCATTGAATTTGAATACTGCAGCAAAAACTGTTTTATTTTGTGTTTTGTTTTTTCATTTATCTTTTAACCACTTGCTTTCTGGGCACTTAAACCCCCCTCCTGCCCAGACCAATTTTCAGCTTTCAGCGCTGACGCACTTTGAATGACGATTGCGCGGTCATACAACACTGTACCCAAATTAAATTTTTATAATTTTTTCCCCCACAAATAGAGCTTTCTTTTGGTGGTATTTAATCACAGCTGGGATTTTTATTTTTTGCTAAACAAACAAAAAAAGATGGAAAGTTTTGAAAAAAAAACATCATGTTTCATAGTCTGTTATAAAATTTTGCAAACAGGTTATTTTTCTCCTTCATTGATGGGCACAGTTAAGGCGGCATTGATGGGCACAGTTAAGGCGGCACTGATGGGCACAGTTAAGGCGGCACTGATGGGCACAGTTAAGGCGGCACTGATGGGCACAGTTAAGGCGGCACTGATGGGCACAGTTAAGGCGGCACTGATGGGCACAGTTAAGGCGGCACTGATGGGGACAGATAATGCGGTACTGATGAGCACAGATAAGGTAGCACTGATGGCCACTGATGGGTGGCACGGATGGGCACTGATAGGCACCATTGATGGGTGGCCACTGATGGACGGCACTGATGGGCACTGGTAGGTGGCACTGATGTGCAGCACTGTTGTTGAGGCACTGATGGGTGGTGCTGGTGGGCACTGGCAGGGGGCACAGGTGGGCACTGATGATCTTTATCAGCTTGCCGTGATCGGGACTGATGTCCCTCTCACGGCCGCCGGTGAACGGCTTTTTTTTTCCTCCTCACGCTGTCAGCGCGAGGAGAAAAAATAGCCGATTACCGGCTCAGTTGACATCACATGGTCAGCTGTCATTGGCTGACAGCTGATCATGTGATAAGGGGTCGGGATCGACCCCTTACTCCGATCTGTGATCAGACGAGTCTCATAGATTCGCTGATCAGAGCGCGCCGCAGGGACGCAAAAAAAACTCAATTATCTATGGGCTGCTTAAAACCTTCATTATTGCCAAGGATAGTAGTACCTAACTATCTTTTAGACTATTGTGCTGTTCAACACCACTGGTGTTCTTAAAGGATAAGTTCACCTTTGGGAACATGTTACACGTTCCACCCAATTTTAGCAGTTCTGTGTGTCTGAATGAACTACAAGCCCCGACATCCGTAGTCGCTTGTAGCAGTCCTTAATGATTTACCACGGCGCTGTGGTAGTTCGAGTCTTCCTGTCAGGGAGTATTGGCTTACCCATACGGGATGTACGGGCAAGCAGATACACTGACAGTATGCAGGAGTTGGTGTAATGCTTTACAGGCTCTTACTACAAAAAATAATTAATTACCTTTTGTTGACCTGCAAAAAAAATTTGCGTTTTTATTATTTTTTTAAAAAAGTGAACTTATCCTTTAAAGACTTCTTAGCCACTGTCCTAGCTCAGTTTTGAAAGGGCATTTGGTACTCTACTCAAGTGGATATTTGTCTAAATGCCATTTTGTCACAACACTGGGACACAGTGGCTCAAGTGGGTGCTACCTGGGTTTGGTTCTGGAACCGCCAGGTGTCAGTGACAGATGAGGAAAAGCTGAAACGTTCACCTCCTGGGCTTCTGTTCCTTCTACAGAAGGCTCCCTACCAAGCAATGTAAATATTATGCTTCTGCATTGTGTTCAAACAGGAAGTGAAGTGATGTTGCAAGTCTGTTGCAGCTCTGTACAGCCTCTCCTTGCAGCAGTAGAACACTCCTATTGTGATCTATTGCTGGTTGGTTACAGCCAGCAGTAGATCATGGTTGGAAGTGACTTGTTGCTACATATATGTATGGGTGTTGGGCGTTTGATCAGGTCACTATTGCAGAATAAATGGTTTTGAATAGCAAATATGAGGCTGGGTTAGCCTAGAAGAAATGCAAAAAGCAGTTTGTATTATGTCAATAAATGGTCAGTTTCTATGTTTTATATTTATATATGCAGCTGTTAAATGGAAAATGTAACTTATGTCACCCCTTCACAAATACAAATGTGGCATAAAACCCATAATGTAATACACAGTGGGGAAAATAATTTTCTTTATCGTACATCACGGGACACAGAGCAGTCATTACTATATGGGTTATACGCCACCTACTAGTGAATGGACACTGGTAAATCAATCAAACAAGAAGTCCTCCCCTATATAACCCCTTCTACACAGGAAGCACCAGTGTCTGTTAGATGGACGGTCACTGATGTCACACGTGCTCCTGGAGGTCTGGACGGTTCTATTAAGAATCATGGACTTCAATCGGATCCATTCAAAAAAACTATCAGCCAAAATGGATGGTACCCAAGCCTCATTGGAAGGAGAGAAGATTCCTCAAGGTTTTGCCTGTAATGCAGCCTTATGGCGCTGGACCCTGTGTAATGGAACCCTGTGCAGTGTTCTGACCAAGGTGCTTTCCTGCAGGGTGCTATACAGGTCCAGGGGAGTGGACCCCAGATTAGAGGGGGACCTAGTCTCTGAAGGTCTTTTATGACAAAGCTCGCCATCATGGGTGAAGATTGGATTCATGTTATGTTCAGAGTCCTGCAGCAGGAATGGTAAATCTGCATTTTTGTAGTTTCTCTTTTTTTTAAAAAGAGAGAGAGAGAGAGATCTGACTATCCTCCCGGTGGCCACTGGGGCAGTGTGCTGTTTAATCATGCTATGTACTTCTTAGTCATGTGGGCTGCTGTTTCTCCTACAGCCACTAGAGGGCACTAGAGGGCGCAGGCTCGCTCAGTATGGCCTATTTTTATAAAGGCAGAAAGTGGAAGGGCGGCCATGATGCCATGTGGCAACAGGTTCAGCAGGGCCTCTGGAGACATAGCAGCAGCCCATGGATACTAACAAAGTAAGTCCTTACTATGGGAGAACTGTGTGACAGACAAGTCATGATTATATGCTGCAAATTTCATGATTATATGCTGCAAAGTCCATACACCCCTGGATGGTTAGCAGTTCATTTAAAGTGTTGTTGACACCTTGGTAGACAAGTGCAGCGTAGTATACATGCTTTGCAAACTTGTTGCCTAAATGCATGTTTAAATATACAGGTTTGGAAAAACATGACCATGGGTGCATTTTAAGGAGTATCTCCAGTATAGTGTGCGTTTGGTCTGCAGAAGTTTATTTTTTTTCGCTGTTCTGAATAGAGGCTGCATTGGATGCATATGTGCTTGGTTAAATCCTGCAGGACTAGTATGGAGCCAAGTGCAGTTAAGCAGGTGCATGCTTGCAAACTAGTTAAAATGCACGGTTGCTAAAACACGTCTGCATAAAAATACATGTTTTTGCATAAAGATACATGGTTATAAATGTTTCCATAAAGATACATGATACATGTTGCATAAAGAGACATACATAGATACGTACATAGTTTACATAGATACGTGTTGCATAAACGCATGCTTGCTTATTGCGTAAATGCATGTTTCCATTGGTGCATATTGCATAAATGCGTGTTTACATGGAAGCACACAATTGTGTTTTTTTGCATAAGCACATACTTTCACTTTTCCACGCATACTGGCATGCTTTCATTTGTACTGCATACATATGTACTTCTTTACATTAAGTTGTATACATATGTGCTTGTTTGCCTGGGACTACATGCATATGTGCTTATTTGCCTGGGACTGCGTGCATATGTGCTTATTTGCCTGGGATTACATGCATGTGTGCTTGTTTGCCTGGGGGTGTATGCATGTGTGTTTGTTTGCCTGGGGGTACATACATATGTGCTTATTTGCCTTGAGCTGCATACATAAATGCATGGATGGCAAGAATACTTGTAGACCTGCATGTTTGCATAACTTAGGCACCTACATAACGGCATGCCTGGGTACCTGCATACTTGCATACATAAGGGGTTGCATAGCAGTAAACCAACATTGTTTTAGGCCTGCATCCTTGGAGGACTGTGTATTAGGTTGGCCAATATAGTTGCTACGTTATTTACCTGTTATACCAGTTAAATGGTTCCAGAAAGGAGAGGCAGGCAGTGGAAGCAGGTGCACCGCTCTCAGGTTCAGTGATCTGGCGGTGTCCACATCCCCCGATGGACAGTGGTGTCAGGGGCTTTTGACCCACTGTGGTGTATGGCATTGCAGTATTTTTCTGACGCATTTATTTTTCATCTTCTGGCCTGCGGCCGCGTCACCTTGATCATGCCTGATCTCAGTTGATCGAAGCCTGATCAAGCCTGGTTAGTATATGGATGTGAGACTGCCCGGGAATACCATATGTTGTAAGCTTTTCCCCACCTGTGGGAGGGATTCATCTGAGGCTGCTGTGTTTGAGAGCATCTTAGGGCAGTCTCTGAGGTGGTTTTGCTCCATCTTTAGCCAGCAAAAGCTTGATAGGTTAGGTACGTCTCTTTTGGCCTTTGGGGTCTGCCACAGAGTCGTCAGTCTTTCGCCTTGCATTTGAATCTTGGAGCAGATAGTATGGGTTCATTGTAAAAAAAAAAAAAAAAAAACCCTCAACCGGTAGCGGTCCCAAAACCAAATGAGGACATAAGGTCTAGCTTAGATCTTAAGCCGCGGGACATCCTGTTTCAGATAGGCTCGGTCCATTTAGTGTTGACCTCTCTACGAGAGGCAGATTTCGGGGTCCATAGCCATCAATGATGCTTATCTTCATATGCTGTTTTTTTCAAGGCTCATCAAGGTTTTTTTGCAAATTGCAGTGCAAATTCATCTTGTTTATTTTTTTAACTCTGCTCTTCGGGCTGGCCACAACTCCGAGGATTCACAAAGCTCTCAGCCCAGTACTGGTCTTGCTAAAAACGCAGATGTGCCAATCTCAGTTTACCTCAACAATCTTTGTTCAGGAAGCAATCTGTTCCAGATTTTCCTTTGATACATTTATGCAGGAGGAAGTTGTATCTAGGTCAAGGCACGTTCCCTAAGTACGGTCCTACTCTAGGTCTTTGGTAGAGGATCATTCTCTCTGTCTGGAACATGAAGATCCAGGCATTGGATTGCCAGGGGGCCCTGTTTCTGGGGAATTGCAGAGCTAAAATTGGTGGTTGATGGTTCGAGATCTGGAGAAGGGATGGGCAAGATAACCACTGATGCCAGCTTCTTCAGTTGGTTTGAAGGTGGCTATAGTTCAGTGGACTTGGTCTCCACAGGGGAAAATACTGCCCATCAATATCTTGGATTTTTGGCCAGTATGCCTTGCTCTGGATGTTGGGACAAACCAGTTGTAGGTGTAATCCGGAAATGCCTATACAGGCATATATAGCAACCACCAAGAGTCATGCGGCTTGGGAAGGTGAACCACATTCTGTCTGAGACCGTACAACAAGTTCTGTCTCTATCACTAGTACATACTCCAGGTATAGAATAATGGCAGGAGGAACTCTGCAGGTGGATCTACTAGGTTCCAAGTTCCACAACAAGTGGGAACAGGTTGTGTCTGGGTGACGAAAGTCCCACCTGCAATAGGGGCAGATGCACTGGTAACACCTTAGGGACCAGTTCTCCCTTATTTTATGCTTTCCCTCTGTTTTGACTTCTCCCACATCTTTTGCGAAGAATCCGGGAGGTGGTAACACTGATAATAGTGTTAGCCAAATTAGCCCAGGAGGGCTTGGTACGCTGACATAACGAGGCTTGTGGGGTCGCTCCTTGAACACTCCCAGTCCAGCGGGACCTAATGGTCTTGAGCCCTGTATCTCCACACTGTTGAGCCCTGGAAGCTGGTTTCGGGGAACATTGATTACAGGACTTGGAAATATTTTTTTCCTGGGGGAAGCCAGGAAGTGGCGCCCACAGGAATATGAGTGGGAAATTTTTATTTTCTTTCTCCAATCAGTAGGGGACAGGAGATTGGCCTTAAGTACCATTAAGGGTTCGAGTTCATCCCTATACATTTTTTACAGAGGCCATTGTGTCTCACTCCTGGATTCATACTTCATGCAGCTTGTAGCGTAGATAGTCCCACATGTCGTGCCACTCTTGTGTCCTTGGGACTGGGATTCGCTCTTGGCTGTCTTTGCAGAGGCCCTTTTTTGAACCAATTGGGAGACTCTTAGTCCCTTATATCGGAAGATGGGTTGTTTGGTTGCTATCATTTCACTAAGTTGAGTGTCAGAGCTGGCGGCTTTCATGCAAGGAGCCCTTCTTGGTTGCACATCATAAGGGAATGTTGAGCCCTAATCCATCTCTATTGCCTTGAGTGGTTTCTAGTTTTCACTTGAATTAGGACAGTGTCTTGCTTTTTTATATTCTAATCCACAGTCGGCAGGAAAAAGATCGCTACCTACTCTAGAGGTAGTTCAGACACTCAGGGTCTACTTGAGTTGTCGGCACAGGTCAGGAATCCTGATTTATGCAGGCAGCACCCAAGACGAATGTTTAGCAGTGGATCTGCCAGTTTATCAATGATGTCTATGATTTTAATGAGCAAAATCCAATTTTTTTCTGGGGAGAGATTCTCTACCAGGTGTGTGGGAGTATCTTGGGCCATCCGCCATCAGGTGTCAGTGGTCCAGGTGTGCAAGACTGCTATTTGGTCTTTGTTTATACATCCACAGAGTTTTTACCAGGTGGATGTCAAGAACATGGAGGAGACTGCCTTTGGTCTCAGCGTATTACAAACCGTAATAGTGGCAGTTTCTACGATGGTGTCGGTGCATTGCTTGGGGATGTCCCATATAGTAATGACTGCTCTGTGTCCCGTCATGTATGATTAAGAAAATAGGATTTTTTTTTTCTACAGCTTACCTGTAAAATTCTTTTCTTGGAGTACATCACAGGACACAGAGATCCCTCCCCTCTTTTCTGGGAAGTTTATTGCTTGCTACAAAACTGAGGTACTTCCTGTGTAGGGGTTTTATAGGGGAGGACGTCTTGTTTGATTGATTTACCAGTATCCATTCATGGCGTATAACCCAAATAGTAATGACTGCTCTGTGTCCCATGATGTACTCCAACAAAAGGATTTTACAGGTAAGCTGTAGAAAAAATCCTATTTGATCACCTGCAGATTTCGTAAGTTTGCCCACTTAACAAGAAATTAATGGTCAGTAATTTTTATCATACATGTATTTTAAATGATAGAGACAGAATATCAACCAAAAATCCAGAAAAAAACAAAAATGTTATAAATTGAGTTGCAGTTCAGTGAGTAAAATAAGTATTTGATCCCCAAGCAAAACATAACTTAGTACTTAGTGGAGAAACCCGTGCTGGCAAGCACAGAGCTAAAATGTTTCTTGTGGTTGGTTACCAGGTTAGCACACATCTTAGGAGGGATTTGCTCTTCTTTACTGATCTTCTCTAAATCCTTAAGGTTTCTTGGCTGTCGCTTGGCAACTCGAAGTTTCAGCTCTCTCCATCAATTTTCTATAGGATTAAGGTCTGGGGACTGGCTAGGCCACTTCATGACCTTAAAACAGAGTTCCAGTCATTTTTGTGTTTATTAAAAGTCAGCAGCTACAAAAACTTAGCTGCTGTTTTTTAATAAACACACTCTCACCTATCCCACGATCCAGTGGTCCACTCATCCCAGCTGATTTCACACTGTGTGCTCCTTCAGCAGCACCGTCATCTTAACTATGGGCACCCGGCTGTGACAGCTTGCATCTTCACAGCCGGGTGCCCACTGCGCATGTGCAAGCAACACTGCGTTCTGTGACTGGTCTCGAAGTCTTCTAGGACCTGTCATGTGTCCCAGATGTCAGGGGGGAGAACTTCCGCTTCTGATCGCCTAAGGCGATTGGAACGGAAGTGGGAGCAGGTACCTGTCAAAATCGGGTTCCCGCCCCCCACCACTTCTTTGTTGCCTGGGTGGTATGTTTTGGGTCATTGTCAAGCTGGAAGACCAATCCAGGGTTCTCATCCAAGATTTTGCAATACATGGCCCTGTACATTAGCCCTTTAATGCGGCAAAGTCAGCCTGTATCTTTAGCGGAGAAACCGCCCCAAAGCATAATATTTCCACCTCCGTGCTTGACTGTAGGAATGGTGCTCATAGGGTCATAATCAGCATTTTTCTTCCACCAAACATAGCGAGTCGAGTTAATGCCAAAGAGCTCAATTTTGGTCTCATCTGACCACTGCACTTTCTCCCAATCCTTCTCTGATTCACTTAGTTCATTGGCAAACTTCATATGGGCTTGTAAATGTGTCTTTTTGAGGAGGGGGACCTTGCGGCCGCTGCAGGATTTCATGGCAGCGTGTTGTGTTACCAATGGATTGTTTGGTGACTGTGGTCCCAACTGCCTTGAGATCATTCACAAGCTCCTTCCATTTAGTTCTGGGCTGATCCCTCACTTTCCTCATGATCATCCTTACCCCATGAGGTGAAATCTTGCATGGAGCTCCAGACCGTAATTGATTATTATTTTGTATTTGAATAATCGCTCCAACAGTTGTCTCCTTCTCACCAAGCGTGTTGCTGATGGTCTTGTAGCCCATTCCAGTCTTGTGCAGGTCTACAATCTTGTTCCTGATGTCCTTTGATAGCTCTTTGGTCTTGCCCATGATGGTGAGGTTTGAATGGAAGAAAGAGATTCTGTGGACAGGTGTTTTTTTTTTTTATACACATAACGAGTTGTCATTAGGAGCACCTTTTTAAATTAACAGGACTTATCTGTGCACCACATGAGCACATACTTTAGCCGGTCTCTGGGAGCCAGAAGTATTGTTGGTTGTTAAGGCATCAAATACTTATTTTACTCACTGAACTGCAACTCAATTTACAACATTTGTATTATGTGTTCTTTTCAGAATTTTTGGTTGATACTCTGTCTCTATAATGTAAAATACACCTATAATAAAATTATAGACCCTTAATTTCTTTGTAAGTGGGCAAACTTCCAAAATCTGCAGGGGATCAAATTAATAATTTTTGCCACTGTATATGGTAATACAATTATAACAATCTGAAAAATGAGTTATGCAGCAGGCAGCTATTTATTGTTCTGATGCTGTGGGACTGACATCCCCCAGCAGGGGTGCACAAGATTTCCTAAAACTCTTGCTTTTTCTGGATTGGATAATGATGTATAAGCGTTTTTTGATAGATAGCATTACAGACATAATATGGCATAAGGAGTATGCTGTGCTGTTTAGGTAAATGGGGGGAGCTAGGTATTTGAGTAGCCATAAGGTATGAAGTGTGCCATGAAGCACTCATCCACCACTGTAGCATCAGTTCATTAACATGCATTATTGGCTAATTGTGCTTTGTGGGTTTTTTTTTTTATTCACTACAGGTTTTGTTATACAGATCAGCTAAATTTACTGCGTGTGTTTTTATATCATCAATGCTTGTGGTTTTTAACATGTAAAAATAAATGCATATTTCAATATTTTTATTGAAAAGATCTGGTAGTAACAGAAATAACATTGGAACAAAGCCAAATCTTAGCTTGTCATCATAACAAAACATAGGCAAATAAAGTATGAAAAAAACGGATACGTATAATCCAACATTATATGAAAAAAGCATACATTAGGCAAAAATTATCATCAGGAAATAAAACAAAAAACGTAGTCCTGAGCTAAAATGAGACCGAATAGTCACTTCTTATCGGTAGCCAGAAATACAGCTATGTATGATGGAGGGCAGAAACAAGGGCATGGTATGGGGGAATAAATGGAGGGGTGAGAGGAAAATAATGTTCATTCTGACTGGTAAATTTGTGACCTTATGCGAGGTGTCTTAAAGAGAACAGAAAATGGGGCTATTTGAGGCAGTGATAAAATAATTAAACTTTAAAATAACTGAATCTCTATTCCATTAAAAATTACATACGGCATTATTAACCTTGCAGTATGTGTCCGTATCTTTGTAAATTGAACGTTGAGTTGAGAAAATACCATGAGGATGAAGTAATGAATCAACTTGAAATGAAATACAAACAAAAGAATGGGGTTGATCTACCAATTAGAAAAACATGTGTAATGTGAACTGGCAATCCTATCTTTTGACTGTGCTATCAGATTGTGTTCTCTTTTTTCCCCTCAAAAATTAACTGAAATATTACCGTTTTTTGTATTTACAAGGTCGTAGAAATCTTAGACTGATAATGGAGTATTTACCATATGGAAGTTTAAGAGACTACTTGCAAAAGCACAGGGAAAGGCTGGATTTTAAAAAACTTCTTCAATATTCCACACAGATATGCAAGGTAGGATTGACATGAAACTGTATGTTTCCTTTATTGTGTATAACCAATAGCCTGCCTAGGTAGACATTGTCATAATAATAACTGAAGGAAACCCGTACTAAGAGATACATTTAGTAATATCCTAAAAATACCAACCAGTATGGATGCTAGTTTTTTGGTAGTCTCTCGAGGCAGTACTGTCTGAGTCAAAGATTCAGAAAAAACATGATTTGAATGTCAGTAGTCCTAATCTGCATACACATTACAGGTCAGGACATCAGAAAATCACAGCCACGTAGTTTAGCATTTTCAGCTGTAACTTTTCTGTATTTTTACAGTACGTTTCTTTTAAAATCGGTGGTTAGTGAGGTGGCTTTATCTCAGCAGCTTATAGTTGTCCAAGGAAAAAATGACCACATTACCTGTGAAATGTCTGCCACTACTTAAAAAAGACTGATTCCTTCCCAAGTTTTGGTTATAAACCTCCAATGTGGTTGTTTTACTTGGTCGCTGCTATCATTTTTACACCTGCTCTGCTTTTTTATTCTTGAGTAACTTTACATTTCTGATGGCTGCAGCATCTTTGTATCCTTGCAAGAAGAGAAACCGCTAGAGGTGGTATATGTGTGATTTTGTGTAACACATACCATGTAGTCATAATTGGGTTAGAGAGATTACAAGAGAAGGGTGTCTATGTCGGCATTAGTAGGATAGAGGAATGCCCCATTCTATAGCAACAACTACTACTGAAATGCTAAGGGAAAACCGTTGAAAGCTCTGGGAAGATATCACTGAACCTTAATTTTTTATTTGTTTAGATGAACTGCTATACAGTTGTAGTCTGACAGTTGTTAAAACATATATTTTATTTTTACAGGGTATGGAATATCTTACAATTAAACGGTATATACACAGAGACTTGGCGACTAGAAACGTTTTGGTTGAAAATGAAAACAGAGTAAAGATTGGAGATTTTGGATTGACAAAGGTATTACCACAAGACAAGGAATACTACAAGGTTAAAGAGCCTGGTGAAAGCCCTATTTTTTGGTAGGTTAACTTGGCAGTTCTATTTATTAGACGTTTTTTTTAATCATTGATGTATACCGTTTATATACAGCTGTGGACTGAAAGTGAGTAGTAACAAGTATAACTGAAATAAATAAATTGTAGGAGAATTTGGCCCAAGGGCTTTGTATTGAAGACAAATGGGTGAGAAAAATGAAACTGGTGATCGTATTCAATGCCAAATTCTGCCAATGCAAGATAAATAACAAATCACCTGCCTGTGATAAGTGGGTATCACAAGATTTCCCATTTTGCATCCTGCACCTCCTACAAAGACAGCACAAATTGACAAGCAGAAAAGTATTTCACTGCAGAAGAGTTCTACTATGGGACATAATAATAAAGCATTGAATTAGACATCCAGCAAACATTTACCACAGGTGAATCTTCCAGGAGTATGTGTTTTAAATAAGTTATTGATTCACCACCAGTGAATGTTTGGGCAACGTCACATTTGCCACTTTATAAATATGCCCCTATGGGGTCGATTTACTAAAACTGGAAAGTACAAAATCTGGTGCACCTGTGCATAGTAGCCAATCGGCTTCTAACTTCAGCTTGTTCAGTTAAAGCGGAGTTCCACCAACTTTTAAGAGGAGGTCTTAAACGAAAGACCACCTCTCCACCCCTCGATTTTGGATATTGAAAAAAAATATTGTTTCACTTTAGTACCTTTTTTGGAAGTACAAGAGTACTTCCGATTCAGCCGGGCCTGCAGCCCAAGATGTCACGTCCTCATCTGCGGCGAGCCCCCCTGTTGTCTTCTGGGACCTGTGTGTGTCCCAGAAGACAAGCTGGCCATTCACAAAGGGACACGCGCATGCGCAGTCGGAAACCGGCAGTGAAGCCGAAAGGCTCCACTGCTGGTTTCCCTTAGTTGGAATGGAGGCCGATGGACGGATCGGCCTCAGTGGGGCGAGCTCGTGGGCTCCCTGGACAGGTAAGTGTCCTTTTTAAATGTCAGCAGCTACAGTATTTGCGGCTGAAACACCGATTTTAAACTTTGACAAAAAAAAAAACCTGGAAGCTGATTGGTTTCTGTGCAGAGCTGCACCAGAGTTTGCACTCTCCAGCTTTAGTAAATTAACCCACAAGTCTCTTTTGCAGTTAAAGTTTGTTACCTTCCGGCTTGCAGACTAGCCACTGTGCAGCTCGGTGTACGTTCTTGGTATGCCATTGTGCCAGGATTTTTTTACTTCCCTGCATGGGAGTGGCCTTATCCTGGGCCAACCATCATGTTGGCTGAACCCAGAAGGAGACCAGGTAAAGATGTTGGTGCTGTAGAGCAGGGGTCCCCAACCACCAGGTGTGGCCTCTCTGCAGCCGGGCTGGGGGGGATAGGTGACATGAGAAAGCAAGGCGGGCGGGCGAGTGAGCCGGGTGGATCAGAGGGGCGGACGAGAGAAGCGGGCTGGCGAGCAGAGATAACATCACCTCTCTCCGCCTGCCCACATTACCGCTCTTTCCCCCCGCACAGCGCAACCCTTTTTAATGACTGAGGTGCAGCGGGGGAGCAGAGAGAGGACATCATCTCTCACCGCCCGCACCACATCCCCGCTCTCCTGCCCTCACTTAGAACCGACCACTGTACAGAGGCCTGCCTCTGTGATAAATAGACCAGTGCTGCCACCAATACTGTGACAATTCACATCTGGTGGCACTGGCAGGCGACGTGGCAAGTGACATCCTCATCTAGTGGCAGACAGCGTGGCAAGTGCCATCCTCATCTGGTGGCAGGCGACATGGCAAGGGACTTCCTCATCTGGTGGCAGACAGTGTGGCAAGAGACATCCTCATTTTCTAGTCGCAGGTGACGTGGCAAGTGACAGCCTCATCTGGTGGCAGACAGCGCAAGTGACATCCTCATCTGGTGGCAGGCAGCGCGGCAAGTGACATCCTCATCTGGTGGCAGGCAGCGCGGCAAGTGACATCCTCATCTGGTGGCAGGCAGCGTGGCAAGTGACATCCTCATCTGGTGGCAGGCAGTGTGGCAAGTGACATCCTCACCTGGTGGCAGGCAGCGTGGCAAGTGACATCTTCATCTGGTGGCAGGCGACGTGGCAAATGACGAGCTACGTTTGGTGGCAGGTGACAGTGGCAAGTGACCCTCATCTGGTGGCTGGCAGCGTGGCAAGTGACATCTTCATCTGGTGGCAGGTGACAGTGGCAAGTGACGCGCTCAGGGCTCACACTAATTCTGCATGAATCTGTGAGTTGAACTATTTCATTTTATATTACAATGTTATAATAAAAACAATGCGCTTCAATCATCCTGACACCATAACAACCATAGTGCCGTGATGCTTGAAGTGCCAACACCAGCCATTGCAACGGTCAGTATGAGATAAGATGAAAAAATTGGCGTGGAGGTAGGGAAAAGAAAAAAGCAAAAAACCCCTTCCTCACATCCAACAGCCCCACTGGAGTCCGATTCACAGACCAGCGGTGAGCTGGCACATGCACTGGGGCCCAAAATAGGAGGATCTACGTTTGTAAGATGGAAAGTATACAGACCGATGGAGAGGGGGCAAGGCTGTAAGGAGGTCTGTGAAGTCTCACGCTGCAGGTAGGCACAACGCAACAGGACTCGCAGTCGCAGAGAGAACTCCCAAAAAGCATCATGCCCCTGGACCTTGGGTGTGAAGTCACATAGGTTTTGCTTGTCCAATATTGTTCACATGATTATTTTTCACATGATAATTTACCATTAATCTATGCTGGTATCTTAATGAGACTCTGCCTTAGTTTTCTTTGGTCTCATTCTGTTTTCAATTCAAGTTTTTTTTTTTTATTTCACGGGTTATTTTAGCGCTGCATCTTTTGTGTTTTTATTTATGGTTTTTGAGTTTGATACTAGACTTCTAGGTGCTGGCAACTTTATTTTTCATTTTTTGATACTCGCATATTATTTCTAGCGCAGCTTTGGCCTTAAAGATGCTTAAAGTCACAGTCAATGGCTTTGTATTTTGGACAGCTATTTTAGCGAAGATAAATTCCCAAAACATGTCCTGTCAGGGGTACTTGAGGACTGAGGCTGAGAACCACTGTGTTAAAATGGAAAATGTAATACTTACCGCTCTGTAATTTTCCTTTCCTGGTGACTATCCATGGCAGCATACGCATTCATATGCTACCATGAAGGCACCAGGAAAGTAGCTTTTAGACAAATCACACCTTTTTTTGTTTTGCCATGCCAATCGGCATAGTTAAGCTGCAGCTGGGAAATCTGTTGCATGAAAATTAACAAAACACATAACCTAAAAATTTGCTACAAATTTTATTGGTCAACAAAACAGGACTTGGAAAAGAGCAAGAAGAACAAGGAAAGCAAAAAACACATGTTAATTTGGGACACTAACAGAATATGGTTTTGAGGTCTGACCATTTTGCAAAGAAAATTAACAGGAGTGCGCCCACAAACGGACATCTATTAAGGATTTAATCATTAATTACTCAAAACATCTTGAAGACGATTTTGCAAAATGATGCAGCACAGACAAATCAAAGAGAAAGAACCTACAAATGACACACATTGACAACCTCAAATATTTCAGGGTTAATATCCCCCCCCCCCCCGTTTTGCAAAGGCATAGCAAACAAAATACAAAGAGAAAATACACGTGTTACAAACTCTAAAAGGACACCCAAATGTACTCTCTTGCAGGCCACACACCAACACACAATCTTGGCTCTTTTCAGGGCAAGGTAAAGAATGCTATCTGCAAGCTTTATATAACATAGGTTTGCGTACTAATGAGGCAATTGAAAACACATGCACAGCCCACGAAACACACAAAATGCAAGTTCACCCAGTGTAGAAACAGTGGGTACACCTGTTAAGGATGTCCTTAAATTACTAACCCAAAAAACACACTCTCTGAGCATGCCCAGAAACATCCAAGTGCTGTTCACACACAAAAAGAAGAAACAAAAGCAAAGTCCCTGACCATGCCCACACCAACCCAAATGCAGCTAGTACAAAATAAGCCACTCCCCCTGTCCAAAATTAAGCACATCATCCAGCATGCTACAAAATTACAGATGGGACAAACACCCCCCGGTCCAGGGGGGGGGGCAAACAAAGAGCCTAACATGGGCAAAATGTATACAACAAATACCATTGCAGTCTATGGGAACTGACTTGTGAATATTGCTAGTCCCCACTTGGCTGGCTTATCTTCTAGTTATTGGCCTTAAAATGTGTATGGGGCCCAGGTCCTATCTTGAGGGACATATATCAATGTCACCAAATTGGACAACCCCAAAAACAAAACAAGAAGTGCCTTTAAAAATGCTAAATTGCTTAAAAGCTACTAAATTGTGGGGGGGGGGGGGGGGGGCCTTACTCTGCCTGTAAAGTGGTGCATCTGTACCATGTGTCCAAAATGCTGCTTCAAAGATGTACGGCTTTAGAGAAAAGTTACAAATCTACATTGCAGCTGCAAGATTTTAACACAAAACAAAAATTAGCCTGACCCCCCCCAATAACATACAAGGCCATTTAGGTCTGTTAAGGCTAAAAATGAGAACCCCCATGTGAAAAATCCCACCCCAAACAAAGAAAATATTGTGCCCCTCCCAAATACTAGCAAACCCCTAGCCAAACACACAGCAAGCCAGGCCATGAAAGGGGGATTGATGCTTGGGGGCAGGAGGGGCTCGGGCACCCCATAAGTCAACCACTTTGTTCCCATATTCAGGGGGACAAGGGCCTCTTCCACACAACCCTATGCTGGGGTTGTGGGGGGCTGCAGACAGGGGGCTTTATGGAATGTGGAAAGCACCTTTAAAATAGTGGGTACAAGGTGTTTTGTGGTTGGTATTGGGCTGAGCCCAACATGCCCCAAAGGCAGCCAGCTATGTTGAGTGCACGTGGCCTTGTATGGTTCAGGAGGGGGGTGGGCGATCGCTCCTCTCACCCCTTTCCTAGCTGGCCCTGTTGTATGCTCTGAAAAAGGATGTGGTTTGGATTGGTGAAGGCAGCTCACAGCCTTTTGAGAATGGAGTGGAGTGTGGTGTTCCCCTTTAAAAGTAAAAGTTAGCCCATGGAAATCCAGGGGCTTAGAGGGGGGATGACCAGAGCATTGGAGAATGGAGTGTGGAGTTCCCCTTTAAAAGCAAAAGCTAGCCCAAAGAAATCATATGGATTAGAGGGGAAAGGTTAAATGCCCTTTTAGGAGGGGCTAGAGGAGCGAGAGTCTTTTTACATATTTTTAACAAGGTTCATGTCACATGTTGGCAACGTAACATGCTAACATGACCTGTGTGCAAATCTTTAAAAAAATACATAAAGGTGAGCCAGCGTAAAAAAAAAAAAATGTCAAGTCTAGAGGTGCGCCCGTTCAACCCACACAATTGCATTTAGGTTGCTTGACATTTACTAAGATTTTGGCCGCGCAGTGAACAAACGCATTTGAACGAGCGCAAGAGCCGCTTGCACGTGCACAGTGCTTACATTGATCTCGCGCAGTTCTAAACGTACTTGCAGGCACAGCAGGGTTTCTCTGAAAAAGTTACTTTCTCTTGTTCAATATTTTTATTGAAATTTGTATAAGAGAAGACAAAGTATAACAATTATCGTAACATGGGATACACATATGAACAGTAAAATCATATCTATATATTCACTACAATATCTAATCTCACAGGAGAGGTGTAATCAAAGATATTAGATACAATATGAATTAGTTATAAATGTGAAGACCTAAATAGAGGTCAAAAGTTATAAATGGGAGATATAAAGCATGCCTCCAGACCACCCTTCCACCCCCTACGGGCTCAAGCTGTGGATGGGTGGGGGCATGGTTATTTGAAATTGAAAATGTTGTTACAAACAATAATTAGGCCATGCAATATACCTGAGAAGAAAGTTAGAGAAAAAAGAGAAAGGAGTAACACTCTCCTTACAAATTGTTAGTTGTATATAACTTATTTAAAGAGAAAAATGTTAATAATCTAACACTCATAAAAGCAATACTTATTATTAATGAGATATGAGTCATTAAGTAAAATGTTTAGGTATCCCAAACTTGTCGTTTGCATAATAAATAAGAAAAGAAAAATAAGTAGAGTAAGAAGAAGAGAATAGAATTAAAGAACTATACGGGCATTATAGCATTAGTGTTCAATACCAAATACAGTTTACATAGGTTTGCCCTACATATTGAAGAGATTCCAGAAAGACTAATGCCGCGTACACACGGTCGGACTTTTCGTCTACAAAAGTCCAACGGACGCTGACGGACTAAAGCTGGCTGGTAATCCGATCGTGTGTGGGCTGCTTCGGACTTTCAACGTACTTTTTTAGCCTCAAATCCGACGTACTTTAGATTTGAAACATGCTTCAAATCTTTACGTCGTAACTACGACGGACCCCGAAGTCCGCTCGTCTGTATGCTAGTCCTACGGACAAAAAAACGACGCATGCTCATAAGCAAAAACTAAACGGAAGCACTCGGTCTAGTAAAACTAGTGTTCGTATTGTAGGTAGCACATTCATCACGCTGCAAAATCTGTGATCGTTGAATGCAGCGCATTTTATTTCTTCTTTACGAATGCTCTAAAGAACGAAGGTGTTTTGCTGTTCATAATCAGAGTTCTCCCAAACTGATTTCTGAATTCTTTTTCTCTTTGATCTCATGAATGATATAGTATGCTTTTTATAAACAATGTTTCCATACTAATAATACTTTTTCCCTTTTTTTTTTTTTTTTTTTTTTAGGTTTGTAAAGTTACCACAAAGAACCCATTATTCTTTTTTTTTTTTTTTCTAGTGATTATTTTTTAATTTTTAGATAAAGTTAACCCAAAGCACCGTTTTTGTTTATGTATATATTTTTTTTTCAAGACTTACCACTTGAACATTCTTAACATTAGTAATGTATTTTTGGTGTGTTTTTTTAAAACTCAATGAGATTGTTGTCCCTTGTTAATTTAACATTGTGTGTAAAATCAATGATTTAAAAGAAAACACATAAAAGTCTTTTGCTAAACTCAAAAAAGATCCATTTATTCATGGTCAAAATAAAATAAAGAGGAAGTCAACGCTGGAAAAAGTCGGTGTACAAGAAAATTGGGATCTTGAGGAGTCCATATAAGAGGGAGCACAATCTGGTCCAAGAATCCCAGAGATCAACAGCACCAGCAGATGATCTAGATGTCCCCAGACTGTGGTACTACAACAGCCTGCGTCTTCTGTCAGACCAGACTGAACCCAGGTCATCACTTTCTTCTCTTCCCTGCAGCCTTTCCTCCACGCTGCCCTGCAGCCTTCCCTGCAGCCTTCCCTGCAGCCTTCCCTGTAGCCTTCCCTGTAGCCTTCTTTTGAGGCTGTGGCTCTGGTGTTTCAGTTGTGGCAGGAGGAGGAGGAGGAGGAGGAGGAGGAGGAGGGGGGGCTGCCTCATGTAGTTGGGTGTTTTTGGTTAGCGTGCCCTGCAGCCCCTTATGGATTGTTTCCCCAAATAGGCGCTCACAAATGAGGCGCTGCTCCCAATCCATCTGAAGAAGCCTGCTGGCTAAGTAGCAGCCATAGGCTTCTTCCGCTTCGGGGGGGCTTGTTAAAAAACGGGTGGCCTGTTGCATGAGGCGCAGGGACGCGTCCTGTGTGACCATCCCCTTCCTGGCCCTTTTTTTGGGAAGGTGGAGGGGAGGCACTTGGGATTGGGTGAGGCTCCTACTGGGCCCAGCCACCTCACTTGGCCCAGCCACCTCACTTGGCCCAGCCACCTCACTTGGCCCAGCCACCTCACTGGGAGCAGCCACCTCCTGCCTGACACTGGGCCCAGCCTCCTCCAGGATGATGGTGAATCCGGCCTCCTCCAGGCTGTCCATGGGCCCGGTCTCCTCCTGCCTGCCACTTTCCCCACATTCCTCCTGGATGGACTCATCCTGTGTATAAAAAAAGGACAATAGTTTTAGTTTCTTTTTTTGGGTTCATCAATGACACACAGTTTGCTTCTCATGACTAGCAAATTCAATGTGAATACATCTCTTTAATAAAAGAGTCTAATCAGACACCCTAATTATTTCAAGCAGGTGCCAAACATATTTAGTCACTACTATCATTTGATATGTATACACAATTTGGAGTGCTAAATTATTTGAGACAATTATAACATCCAGTTAACATCATTAATATTAGTACAGTAAATCTTTGTTAAAATAATTTACCTGACTCCAGATGGTCATATCCGGTTCATCCAGGATGGAAGACCCAGCTTGCTCCTCATCAGCCTCTGCTGGGGTGGAGGGAAGGGTGGAGGGAAGGGTGGAGGGAAGGGTGGAGGGAAGGGTTGAAAGTGATGCCCTGGCTTCATTCTGGTCATCAAGAAAACGGAGTTGTTTGTAGTACCACAGCCTGGGTACATAAACATCATCTGCTGATGCTCCTGATCTCCTTGATTCCTGGATCTTCCTATGCTCCCTTTTATACATGTTCCTCAAGACCCCAATTTTCTTGTACACTGTCTCCATTGTTGCTCCAGGGATGGTCTCCTGGACAAAGGACAGAAGTCTCTCCAGCGTTGACTTCCTCACATGCTTGTTATAATACTGAGGGTGTTTCACCTCCCACAAATTCCTCATCTCTCGATACTTTGAAATAAAAGAAGTAAGGAACTCTGGATCCTTC